>CAJQUW010002173.1:0-60874 GCA_907163375.1 Prostheceraeus crozeri | reverse complement strand
GACACTAGTAAGACCGGAAGCACTCGATGTCACTGAATACTGAACTATCACCGTTGCTCACGGGGTTCTTGCATAAGACTGAGATGAGGATGCTCCGGTGGTCGCTAGGAATTACGCTGACGGACCACAAGGAGAACGTAAAGGTTCGGCGCCAAATGCAAGTCAGGGAGAGGATGACGTAGCAACGGCTAAGATGGTTTGGACACATGGAGCGAGGCGCTGAGGACCTGGTGAGAAACGTGCAGATCAGTTACAGCTGCCTGGTTGACGACCACGCGGCCGGCCCTTCAAAAGATGGCACGATAGGATGAGTGACAATCTGCACGTGAACGGCCTGATGAATGGAAGCGCACACGACCGTCAACATTGGAGGTATCAATCCCAGTGGCGGACCCCACTGGAGCGGGACTTTAACGCCAGGAGAAGAAGGAAGGTATTATCTCAATTAAAGTCCAAAAGTATCACCATATTTTTAGTTTTTCACAAAATGTTTGCAAAAAGTTTCAAAATTCAGACATTTGAAAAGGTTTCTTTTCAAACTAGGTCATAACTTTAACTTTTCAGTGGGCCAAACCCAACGATTTTTGGTGAAATGTTCGCAAACCATTAAATAGTCGCAGTTCAGGCGACTTAGTTTTAGATGCGACATTGCCCCTCACGGCGATATGGATAGGGTTAATGCATGAAGATTGCAATTGAATAATTCAATGCCTGTGTTTCACGAGGTTGAATGTATGATATCCTGATGCGTCCTTGTCATCGATGCAACCATTTTTTCGTGGTTGCGTCAGGAACACGGTGCTCTAACTGAGATATCTATTCGAAGATACTCGCAAGTTTAATTTAATTTAAGTTAATTTGATCGATTTTCCATGGACGCCTGAAAACAGCTGCCAGAGATACTGCATAGGGAGATGAACATTCTTGACTGAAGCTCCATCTATAATGCGCTTGTCTACATTTCCTATCCTATGCAATGTATAACACGCTAATAGGCCTATCGCTAATGACGAATAGTCCTTCTGAGTATACGAAATGGGATGGAATCAGTGTAGGTACTGCAAAACGGCAGACTACTTCAGATATTCGAATTTCTAGAGATGCCAACCTTTATCGTTTCATTCAGTAAGCATTTCTGGGGAGTTGTTAAATTTGAAAATAGAGTCTATTCGCAGAATTTCGTCCAAGAATCAGGTCAACTGCGTCAATCTTCAAAATAGTTACTGAGTTTCGCACCACCGTGTTTCCTGAATTACCTGTTGACTGACTTTATTGCGGTTGTAATGAAACTGTCTCGGCGATATGGGTGTGTAATATTGATAAGAATTACATGAGCAATGCAACTTCAATTAAGAATATCAGAATATCAGAACGTTTATTCTCAAATTGAAAACACGTTTCTGGGGTGATAAAATGATAACAATGAAATTAACAAGTCATTGAGGGCACTGATGATATACATAAATAATGAACACATGCATGTAGATCCACTTGCGTTATTACGATGCGCGAATAGTATGGAATATTTACAAATGATGTCGATGTGTCATGAAAAGATGAAAACCATGAATGAAATGCTGGAAGGAGAGGACAGTCAATGGTTCATGTATTTCAGTGAATGAAGTTAAATCACGAAACAGCACATTATAATAATTATAACCACACCAGCGAAGACTTATATATAAACGTTATCAATTAAGCATATTCTGTAAATAGAATAATTAAATATTGAGTTGCATCCTCAGTTGAAAAATGGGAACAGACTTGAATAGCTGCCATTTCATCCAATATCAGAAATCATCAGCAGGATTAGTTCACATCAATCAACATTGACACAGCCACTATTTTAAATTTGCAGCCATGCCCGGGTAAATTTGAGACTTGAAATTAACAAGTAAGTGAAATTTCGACGGGCATTCATTAAATATCACTTTAAACACACTACTGGCAAATCGCCTAAGTTAGTACGCCTGCAATACTAACTGCAATATGAGTATTGAATTGAGTGCTATGTCATAGTTAGTTGACTCGCTATCGGAAACGTCCCTTCACCATGCCAATAATTGAAAAAGTCAAAGTCTTTGATTTATGCTAGAAAGAATACTTTATTTGTTTGAAGTGACATATAATGAATGTCCGTCGAAATTCCACTAACATGCTAATTACAAATCTCAAATTTATCCGGGCATGGCTGCAACTTTAAATAGGGAGTTGTGTTAATGTTGAGAGATGTGAACTAGACCTGCTGAGGCCTTCTATTTAAATTCTTTTTCCAAAGGGCAGCATTTATTAACTATTGCAGGTGCACTAACTTGTACGATTTGCCAGTTTTGCGTTTAAAGTGCCGAAATTTCGCTAATTTGCTAATTGCAAATCTTAAGCTTGTTGTGTTCACGTTTTGAAATCTGAATGAAAGTTGTTTGTGACTTTAAGAGATTATACCTTATTAGATTATATTTATTTTACAAAAAATTATTATTGCCGAAACATTTCATCACTGTCAGAAGGAAAATTCGGCTAAATTCTATAGCCTTGACAGTTAAGAAGGTTTAATGCATTTTTCGTCATATCACATCGTTTCATCATAGTAGTGAAAACTGTGCCCTACTTGCGAGGGATAGGTACATGGATGGGTACATGTAAAATTCAGTGTTATGAATTGGAACAAGTATGAGATCTGTTTTACTGGATAGGTACATGTATTTGGTACAATCGGTTGAGTACACTGTGTTTCGGAACGTCTATGAGCGAACTTGTGTGACTTGGTTCTGAGCACTTAGGTACGTACCGATAGACGTCCGTTGTTTGATTTTGAATGGGTTTGCTCAATTGCGACTATTGTGACTATTGCAACCATTGTAATCAAGATGACACATTGATTTTCCTTTTACGCAGACAATCTATGCTGTAAATATGAGATAGTTGTTTGATGACATACATAATGATGACTAGTATCCCAACGTCGTGGGTTGTCGCAAGAGACCTTGGATATTCGTTCAAAGCTATAGAAACTGTAACAAATCTCAGTGAAAATATCAACGCTGGTGATTTAGTTGATCGACTAATGGATCTAGATGAGCATGCTATGAATCACAATTTGGATCGTAGGTGGATAGAGGATTTCTCCATGCTACACTGCAATGATAGTGAAATTAGGAGGATCAAATTGGAACGATATGGAAAGAAGGAGACATCTGACGGTGTTTTAATAAAAAGTTCTCCCAATAAAAGTGACTTCAGAAGGAAATTAGAAGAAGAGACATTTAAATTATTATGTGAACGGGAACAGCGTTAAATGTTTTAAACAGGAACGATCCCTTCTCTTTTACCATGTTCTCATAGCGTTATGTGTTCTACATGTTATGTTACCCCTTTGAAACTTCTCTTGTCACTTGTGATGAAGAAATTATCTTCAACAGATCACTGTATATCGTGCATGATGAGTCATCATGCACGTCTGTGATTGGTCACTATTGTGTCTTTGTGTGACTTTTCTATATAAGGAGGACATTGTACCGTTCTATTTCAAGCATAATTTGAGGCTAATACAATGTCAATCAGCATGTCGTTCACTACCAACATTCCCATTTCAAAATTTTCCGAAGTCAACTCTTCACCGGCAATATATTTTATTCTGCCGTAAATATAACTGGATATAAAGCGGATTTGGTGGATCTGATGGAGGAAATAGTGGAGTATTTCCGCTGCGGAGAGGACGTTGTAGTGCAGAGAATGTTAATGAGAGTCGTGAAGAACGCTCTTACACGAGTTGCAAGATTTTGGCTCAACGAAGTATTTCGCCCACTAGCTCAAACGGGGATTGTACCGGAATACTCCCGCTGTTGCTGCAGCAGTATCCAACGGAAACTCAACACATGTCTCCATGACATTATCACCTCCAGCTACTTTGACGAGAAGGGTGACAAATGTAAATTGGACTTATTCAGTGGACCGCCATCAGTAAGCATCAATGTGGCTGCTCAAGGACATTCTGAGGTAATCAGTTTGCGGGCATACTATGCCAATATTTTAAAGACTTTCCATTCAAAGCCCTGCTGTATGTGCTGTCCAATTTCAAAACATCTAATGAAAGACATTGAGCAGCTCATAACTGCTACAAATCAGACTCTAGCCGATGTGAGTGTGTATCAGTTTCCCTCTACAACTTGTTAAGTGTTTTATGTAATTTTATAAGTACCAGCAACAAACTCTGTGTGAATGCTTGTAAACTTTTGTGTATAATGTTGTAAGTAATAAGCAAAACTTGTAATTGTATTATCTATTTCCATATTAGAATAAAAATGTCTGTAAAACGGAAGGCATCTTCTCGTCAATCGAAACGGTCCTTCAAACCTTCAAGTCAGTTTAAAAAGGCGTTGCGAAAGTTAAACAGGATACATGATAATAAGAAGAGGTGTAAATTGATTCAAAATTCGAGTGATGATTTCATTCGTGATTTAGCTTTTGCAATACACAAATGTCTACCTATTTACAAGCCTCTATTGAATGCTGGCTCTTTGAATAGCATAAAAAAGTTTTCAAATCCAAGGAGTAGTGATAAGAAAAGGCGAAACTTAATTCAGCGCGGTGGTGGTGGGTTTCTAAGTATGTTAAATGATATTGGAAACAGTATTAATGGTGTAATCAATAGTCCGCTTGGAAGGATTGCAGCAACTGCTGCAATGTTAATATAAGGTTAGCGAATCATAAAGTGACACGTCATCACTTTGATTGATGAGTCATATATAGGTGTATATAAGGAAGACGCTATAATGATGTTTTATCACTTTCAAGTGACAATTCATTTGCGCTGGTTGAAAGCTCCGAATTAGTACTTGTTGAAACATGACTCAGAAAATGTATACAATCAGAGAGGAAGGTGACGCTTTTGAGCAAGATCTCTTGAAGCTTCGTCCGACACGAAAGGTGCAAGGGATTGGAAATACATTCTACTTTCAAACCTTGAATTATGGTGATGATGGCTTTTATCTTCAAGTTCCATTCTTCCACAGTAATGGTATGTCTACATCAGGGTATAGCAATATGAGACAAATGCGAGTGACTTTTCCAAAATGGCAACAGGTGATTCTTAAAACTATTGACTCTTTCGCGAAAGAATGTGTTGAGCTGCCTGAAAGTGCTCCCACTCATTGGAGAAAGGCATTAGAGGAAGGAGTTGGTTACAAGGAATTGCCGGAATTCGATACACTGTTTTTAAAACTATCGGATCATTTTCAAGCATTCGATCTCTTAACAAACGCGATGGAATGTGAGGATCTCAAACGGGGTCGCTACATGGACTTAGTGCACGTTACCTGACTTTATATTGGCTCACATGGTTCGACTGGTAAAGTCGCATCTTTACAAATGAAGGTTCTTCAACTAGTCTATGAACCACTACCAATTGATAAATGCTTAATTAACATTGATAAGACTGCTTCAAGTGATGGGAAGGAAGAGAGCAAAAAGCGAGGGCGGAAATCTAAAGATGGGAATCCTAAATTATTGAAGTTGAAGCGCCAAGATGCTGACTTGAAAACTTTCTATTATCCTAATTGTGATGAGGAAACACAAATGTTTTAATTTGTAAATGTAACTTGAAAGTTTCTATTCTGAATGTAAATAAACGTGATCTGGAACATGTGTCTGTTTTGTTGTTCTAAGCAAAATTAGAGGGATGATGAGTTTAATGTTAATGGAATTATAAGATGACAGATTTTCGTCTATTCACTGATCGCACAATGTGTCTCGCTGGACCAAGTCAGTCCGGTAAAACTACATTTGTAACTCAATTGCTACAATATATAAATGAAATGTTTAACAAGGAAATTAAGAGAGTCAAATGGTATTATGGAATATTTCAACCACAACTACATTCTGCACTTCGCCAGAAAGGTTATGAGGTGAAGCAAGGGTTGCCATCAACTGAGGATTTCAAGGCAGGTGACTTATTAGTATTAGATGACCTATTACGTGAAAGCAAATCTCCAAAGGATGTGACTGAAATGTTCATTCAAACTGCACATCATAGCGAAGCTTTTATTATCTTCATCACCCAAAACATCTTCGATGGAGGGAAAGAGCAAAGAACTAGAAGTTTGAATACACATTATTTGGCAATATTTAAAAATCCAAGAGATAGCAGTCAGATACATCATCTCAGTAGACAGATATTACCTCAACAACCTAAAGTACTTTCAAAAATATATGAAGATGTAACAAAGAAACCACATGGCTATCTATTTATTAATCTAACCCAGGAATGTCCGGAACGACTTCGATTTCGAACAAATATCAAACCTAATTCCGCTCAACCAATGACAGTTTTCTCGGTTCACAGCTAGTTTTAAGCAATGTACTTTGTTGCCTTATTATTACAAACATGTCGTATTCAAAGATGGTAGTCATTCCTCAAGAGGAGTATGTACAATTGACTACATTACGAAGTGCACAGGAAGTCAAAAATATAGATCAACCTATTACGAATCAACTTAAGGAACTAACACAAAAGGATACGGAAATTCAGAAGATTAAGGATCCCTATCGACGAATGCAGTTAGCAGCTGAAAACATTGATGAGAGGCGACAGATTCGTGACAAGTTGCGACGATTTATAACCTTCTCAACACCTCGACCATATCGTGTGCGCGCTGAGCGATTATTTGACTTCATTGATCCACATGTGAAGTTCAATGAGAGAGGGGAGATAATAGATGAAACAACTGGTGATGTTATTAGAAATAGTCACATAGATGACCTTCTGCAATATGCTGTCAGAGATGTAAGGCGAAAACTAGGTGCACCACAAGGGTGGACATATTTTCAGAAAATTTTATCTGATCAAAATGTACCTCACAATATTATTGGAGGACCGACTGTGAATGAGTTGGATAAGGGTCACTTACAAGATGGATCAAAAAGTAAAACACCCACGATGGCGGTCAAGCGAGAGCTTCATGATCCCGATGATCTTCAACCAAAGAGCTACTAGGCGCTCAATGCGTGTTGCGAAGGAGTATAGTAAATATTAAGCAAATATGAATTAAGCCTTGCCTCTCTCATATGATGTCGCTACAAAAATTTTGCTGTTGTTTGAAATCTGCGCTCGAAGGTAAAGGAGAAGAGGGCATCGAGGTTGATATCAATTGTGTTAGCAGTTGCTGTGCGAGTAATACGCGTGCAAATCAGAACAAAGACGATGAGTACAGCAATGAAACTCAGAACGATTTATTACGACTTAAATCACCCCACAAGTTTCAGTCGTCCGGAGGTTCTAGCCCGTGCAGCAGGTGTGGGAATAGAGAAAGTAAAGAAGTGGTTAAGGAGTTAGCCGACTTACACTCTTCACAAAAATGCGAGAAAGTGGTTTCCAACAAGAAAATATGTTGTTAACAATATAGATAGTCAATGGCAAGTGGACTTGGCTGACATGCAACAGATATCACAGTACAATGATGGCTATAAATACATCTTAACCGTAATAGATATTTTATCTCGCTATGGTTGGGCACGTGCGCTGAAATCTAAACGAGGACCGGAGGTTGAAGCGGCTTTTCAGAGCATTTTCGATGAGGGGCGTGTTCCGCAAAGAATACAGACCGATCAAGGGAAGGAATTCGAAAACTCTCATGTTCGAAGTCTCCTTAAAAGTCATAATGTTGAATTGTTTAGTGTCAAAAGTGCTTATAAAGCTGCCATGGTTGAGAGGTTCAATCGCACACTGAAGACAAAAATATGGCGCTATTTCACTGCAAAAAATACACATGTTTGGGTTGGTGAGCTGCAGAAATTTGTTAAGAATTACAATGAAAGCTACCATCGAATCATTAAGATAAAACCAGTTGATGTTACCCCAGATAATGCGATGGATGTATGGCTTCGATTGTATGATAAGAAAGCGAAAAACATCTCCAATGAAAAGAAAATTAATGTTGGTGATGGAGTTCGGATTTCAAAGGTTAAGTCTACATTTGAGAAGGGGTATCTAACTAATTGGACTGAAGAAGAGTTTTTTGTAGATGAAGTAAATACAAAATTTAGACCCACCACGTATAAATTAATAGATTACCATTGCAATCCAATTGAAGGAAAATTTTACTCTTATGAATTGCAAGTAGTAGACAGAAGTGAAGAGGTGTATATGATTGATAAAATAATTAGGAGGAAAGGTCATGGCAATCAAAGGAAATATCTAGTTAAATGGAAAGGATATCCTGATTCATTCAGTAGCTGGATAACGCACCAGGATCTACAAAATGTGGAGGTGGGAGACACTCGTAACTTTGAAGCTAATATAGCATGTGACTTCTTCCATATATGAGTTTAACATGTCTACTAACTTCAACATCATTCTTCCAAGCAATAGCAACCCCAAGATATTCCCAAGTAACAAACCATCTCTATACTCCGTTGAATTCGCTAATCCAATTACTCTTCATGGACCCCATGAAGTTGCTCTAACTGAAATTACTTATTACAACGATATCAGTTTGCTAAAGAACAACTATTTTGAATTACATAAAGAAGTGCGAGAGAAGGATGATTGCTTTCGCATATTTCAAAATAGTCTACATGGTACATGGGCTTTTCATCATCTAACTTTACATCCTTTTTTATAACATCTTTACCATCTGTCGAAAACATGAATAAAATTCAAAAGGCATTTGCAACGTCAACTTTTGATTCTAAGGTTCCCACAATGAGCTTGCAAGATACAGAAAAGGAAATCGGTAGAATGTTTGAACGAATAAATGATCTCTTCAAGCTGACTTTGAATAAATTCTACAAACCAGTCATAAAGGGGTCAACAAAATTGATGAAGGAAGGGAAGCATGTTCTTCTTGTATTAGGTAAGGATTTGAGTCATACTTTTGGGTATTCCAGAACAACTTTCTCATCAAGGTATTGGTACAATGGACGTGGGTGGAATTCGGAGAGGAAAGTCACTGATTTTCAATGTAGAATTGTGCCATTGAATTACAAAAAAAGAGCATCCGAGTACAAAATCAATTTGAGGTCATTAGAAGTGTTGAAGACTTTGCAAGAAAGCTTCAAGGATCAGTGCCAGAAACGTTAATGACTTGTGAATATAAGAAAGAGAAAGTAACTTTATTTACTGTTGAAACGGAGGCAGAATTTATTTTTTTTACTAAAAAGACACCATTGGAAAAGTCTGAGTCCGCTGTTATTGAATTCGGATCTGAAATGACTGGGATGTTTAAGGGCCTTGAAAGCGCACCTTGGTTGACAGAATTAAATGATACATTCAAGGTTCAATTGTCCTCTTCTAAACTCAAAGCATCAACAAATGCTTCATGGGATATCCACGTATACAGCGAAGACATATTGGGTGATGATTTGTCTACTTCCAGTTAACTTGTAAAAAGAGTTAATTTGAACATTGAAAGCTTGAAAACGCCATCTGAATTGTGTACAAAGTTAAATGAGTTTGGTGTAGATTACCTTGATGCAAATGAATATCACTTTTCTTATGATCCACATAAGAAACGCATGATTCTAAAGGTAGGGAAGAACTCTCTTATCAAGCTGGATAGAGTGTTAACGACCACATTGGGATTCTCAAAATCAACTATTTATGAAGGCACATCAATAGGCGATACAGCCCCATCACTAGAGCGTGATATAAGTAACTTATATGTCTATTGTAACATTATTGAATATACAAGGGTTGGCGACATTGAGGCCCCACTTCTGCGCACATTTCCTCTCTCATCCGTAAGGAAGCAACTAATCAATCGAGAATTTTTTAACACAATGTATCTACCAATCAGCCGAAATTACATCAATAGAATTGACATATCAATTCATGATGACGCAGGAGAAGTAGTACCGTTCTGTGGTGGTGTTACTGTTTTGACCCTACATATTAGGTCACGAGAATAAGGCTTTACGCTATTGTGACTTCCATAGTTATTCAACAGTCATAATGACAGGCATTTACAGTAGACCATCATATCAAAGCGGTTATCCCGTGTTTGTTGGAGGTAGACGACAAGTTGGAGGAGGCATATTTGGTGCACTAAGACGTATGGTTCTTCCAACACTCAAAAAGTATGGCGTGCCAATCATGAAGCGTGTTGGAAGCAGGGCTTTAGATTTTGGTGCAAATGTTGCAGCTGATGCGCTTCAAGGTGAGGATATCGTTGAATCTATGAAAATGCGCGCGCAGCAATCTGCCATAGACGCATTAGATGATTTAACAAAGACGAGACGTACAGTTCGGAAGAAGCGTAGGAAGTCAAGACAAGTTGGATCCGGTCGAGTTACTAAGCAAAGACGCAGGAAAAGTAAAAAGCCGACTAGAGCAGCACGTTCTAAATCTAGACGTCGAGTGAAAACAAGAAAGCGCAAACGAAATTCCACAGCTACTAGAAACAAGTCAAAACGAAGGAAGACAACATATTTATAGAGCTAATACGATGCAGAGTATCAATTCGGCTTTGTGTTTCTTCGATTCTCCTCCTCATCAGATAGACATCATCTCCTCAACAATTGTAGACATAGTCCCCACAACAAATATCGATGGTAACCAACAACCTATTCAGTTTGATATGCCTGCCAATCCTCAAGATTATATTGACTGTCAATCTATTGATTTAGAGTTGTGTATACAAATTAAGAAGACTGATGGTACAAATATTGATTCATCCAAGGATAAAGTGGGATTGGCAAATCTTCCTATTGCCAGTCTGTTCTCAGATGTGTATCTAATATTGAATGACAAACAGATTGAAGGAGGGGATCGAGGATATCCATATGGAGCATACATACATACAATGACGCAATTTCAAAAGCAAGCTAAACAGTCACACTTGCAAGTTTCTGGGTGGTATGATGATCAGCAAGGGAAATTTGATGATGTCTCAAATACAGGGTCAAAAAGACGAATGGATTTAACAGCGGATTCAAAGGAATTATACTTGAAAGGACCTGTCTATCTTGATTTTCTTCGTCAATCTAGATATCTGCTATCACAGGTTAAAATGCAAATAAAATTTATTCGTGCAAATCCTGAGTTCGCGTTAACGGCTTTTGGAGCTACAAACTATCAAGTCAACATAAGTAATGCCGTGCTCAATGTAAGGCGAGTAGCAATGAACCCGTCAGTCATCAACGAGCATGCGACAGGATTGAGGAAAAACAATGCAATATATCCAGTTAATCACAGTGTGTTGACAAACTTCACAATTGGTGCGGGATCATCCTCACATGCCTACCCAAATCTTTTTCCCACCTCAATGCCAAAGGCGGTGTATATCACATTTGTGGAAAATGAGGCATTCATTGGTGCTTTTGAAAAGAATCCATTCAATTTCCAACACTTTAATGTTAGCAAACTAGCACTCTACCAGGATGGGAAATTTGTATCTTGCAAAGCATATGAGCCTAATTTCAAAGATGGTAAATTCGCACGTGAATATGGTTCTACCTTCACCGCCCTCAACATGTTTAATACAGATGATTCAAATGGAATTACAATGGATATGTACAAGAATGGCTACTTCTTCATTATGTACAACCTCACAGCAGATGCAGATCTAGGTGGTGAAAGCGTAGGAGTTACAAAGCCTGGAAATCTACGACTGGAGGTATCATTTGAGTCACCTTTGAAGAAAACAATTACTTGTCTCATTTATGCTATCTATGATAGCAAAGTTGAGATAACAAGAATGAGAGACGTGACTGTCAGCTATCAGAGATGAGTAACTTAAGCAACATAGAAATCTTGAGGAAAATGAGGAAAGCTCATCCCTACACCAAGACAATATTTCTCAGTGTCTTTTCTAGCGATAATTTACCTGATTCAATTCCTTTCTATCCTTGTTCGCTTATCATCAATACGGATACCAACAATCTTCCCGGAAAACATTGGATTGCTGTATACATCAATCGTTATAAAGTGGCCGAATATTTTGACTCTCTTAATCAACCTCGTTTACATGATATCGCGTTATGGATGAACAGGTTCTCCTGGACTGTTAGGAAAGTGACATCGTTCCCACTTCAAAGTGATACATCTCTAATGTCCGGTGGCTATGTACTCTATTTTGTGAATGAGAGACCATTGAAAAATAACTGTAAAAGTGCTTTAGAACTATTTTCAAAAAACTGTGATAAAAATGATGTAATTCTTACTAAATATGTCGAAACAGTTTTGAAATAAAGTTTTATGTTGTATCATTAACTTGCTCTCTTTTTTCCAAAACAAGGGTTTATAAGGAAAACAAAAATATGTTCATATTTCATTATCTATTCACATATATACAAAATCTACAATTTGGTTTTCATGAACCATTTTTTCAAATCACATATGATGGGAGGCACATCACTTATGTCTTTAATGCCGGTTATCACAATCTTTCCATTATGGAACACATGAACATGATATGGATGCCAGTTAGTCAATTGAGCTGCTGGAAATAGCTCCACTTCATAAGTTAGATTATGTGATGATGTAACTTTACGGAAGTCATAGTGATAGTGCAATTCACATAACACGGTCATTGTCTTCACTTTCCGATTAGATAATGAATCACCAAGTAATGTTCCAAAGTAAAGTGTAGATATGAGAGATCACCTTCCATGACCCTTCCCATACATTGGATTGTTCCATTTGGAAAGAATAGGATAGTGAGAGATTTATCCTTCCTCTGAATCCTCCATGTTAACATTGAGGGTCTTCCAAGATGTAAGCTCGTTGTCGGCTTCAATTTGCGTATTATCAGCAACCATTGTTTTCGGTTGGGTATACTCCTCTCGATCTCTTGTAGATTGAGTTTTGACTTTGCTTTTGTAGTTAACATCCGATTTACAACTTCCAACCGTTTGATGTCCTCCATCTTTAATGAATGACGTTATCTGTGGTAGTATCTCCCTTGTAAAGGTTTCCCATGTGACGTCACTGAAACGAAAAATCGATATTCAACATCTTTCCGCTTTGGTGAGCAGACGTATAGTTTGACTGTTGAATCACACTTTATCCATACCTTGTCATACAGAGGAATCTTGATCCGAGTCTTATGGTTGCCAATGAGATCAGCGAAGTCTTTCAGTGAAGGCAATGAGTCAATACTAATGCAAACGCCACGATGTTTTCGAACACTATTTGCTATTGAATGACGAAATGCTATTCTTTTAGAATTTGTTATGTGAACGTTTTGGACGTCAATAAGTTTCCATGTTCTTATGTAATGAGGCATGTTCCGAAAGCTATGTTTCAAATTTGAGCTTAATGTTTGCCTAAAGTTTGTTATTATATTATCTCAACATATCGGAATGATGTTGAGTACAAATTCTTCACATATTCATTCACATTAGGACTACCTATTTATTAGTAATCATTTCTACATATCGGAAAGATGTAGAAATTTCAATTTTAGTAAGACTACTTATGTGTTAGTAAGTGTTGCTACATGTCGGAAGATGCAGCAATCGCAAGATCTATTACAAGTGGAATATTATATTGTTTTTATTTAGACTTATTCTACATCACCTGTGACAGGAAGGCATCTCCTTCTCTTCGACGGTGGGGGAAGATCTAGGCTGTAGTGTCCATATGGTAATGATAAATTTTTATCCAGCCAATAGCGCTTATCCTCCCAAAGTGAAAGACCTCGCTTCCTAAATGATTTTGTGCTAACTATGTGATTTTTTGAATTTATAATTGTCATATCTTCAGTTGTATCATTCTCACTATAATAGACACTCCTATAGTCATTATGTTTCAATTTTTTAACTGCTGCTCTCTGAATTCCTTTTGCACGTTTGATGCTATGATTCGTAGAGTCTAGATATTTCATTGAATACATTTTCGGTTTTAGTAGGATCATTTCCTCAAGCAACTTTCCAGCACACTCATCCTTAAAACAACCTAATCTAGCTTTGTTTGTAGTTGAGTATAGTCGGTGATGACTGTCATAGTTTGAAGAGTCAAACTTTTCACCGAAGAATAGAAGTATATCTTCCAGACGGACAGATGGTGATGTGTATAAACATAGGAAGAAACTGTCGGTATCACCTCCACAAAGCCGCGTTCTATTTATCAGTGGACACCCTTTTAGATCATTGTAATATAATTGATACATTTCCAACTTACTATAGTCAAGTACTGCTTGACCAACATATATTAATTTATTCAAACTATTGAAGGTTTGTACATTTCCATACCAACCAGATCTTCATCAAATATTTTGTGTTGAACATAGAGAGGATGATTTGACAATTTCAGTAGGTGTTTCTCATTGTTGACTAGTTTAAATTTTTTCCTTCTCCTTACATTTTCCATTGTTTTACCATATAAAGAATTTATTTTTCAATTTGTAGAATGACTTTTCGAAGTCAGTGTTTGATTGAGCCCTCTTTTGAGAGTTCATATCAATGTATGTTTTTAACCAAGGCTTTTGTGTGAATTTTATGCCACTATGAATCTTCATGATTCTAATGCCCATGGTCAAGTAAAATTTTAAAATTGAGTAGTGGACTACATAATTTTCCCTATCAAATTGATGGAGCAGAAGTTTCTTGATAGAAGAAAAATGTGTATTTGGTCTTACTTTTTCACATAGATTTTTCATGTAGTGTGAAAGCATTCTCTTTTCAATCATCTGCATTTCTGGAGCTAATGGGAAATCGGCAGTGTCATCATGAATGGCTGCAGGATACTCTAAATCTAAATCAAAAATGCAGCCGATTTCACCATCATCATCTGTATTTTGAACATTTTCTTCATTTAAAAAATTATCTAATTCACTTTCATTCAACCATTTGAAATTTGAGTGGGGTAGATTCCTACTGAGTGAAGAACCGTAAAGGTTATTAACATCTAAGTAGGTCAAATGTCGACTTTCATGTGTATTATTTCCTAATTCTTCAATGCGTGCACGCGCTCGGTGAATGTTGGTGAAAGTCATACCCCCTCTAATTCCTCGTTCAAATAGATTGTACATATTTCCATCTTGTATGTAGTGTGGGGGATCATTGGAAGAGAAATTTAGTGCTGAGGTAAAGCTAAGATGTAGGAGACTGACAAAATGTACTGGGTCGACTTCATCCTCACGTTGACTCAATGCTCTAAACACTTCAAATATGTCTGCCAACAATAAAACATCTAACTTCAGATATGCCAGCATGTAATCACCAAATGTGCTACAATTAAATTCAATCCATGCCTTGTTAGCGTGTTCATATTCACTATCGGAACAGTGCTCACGAGTAAGATCATTATAGAATTCAAATTGTGGTGGTAGAAAGTCTTCCGTCAACGTGTTTAAGTTTTTGAAGTATGAATATGGAAACACTCCCTTATGATATAAAACATTATCACTTAATTGTGGAAATTCTACCCTTAATGTCTCTACATGCTCATACGTTTGCAAGCCCTTGGCTAATTCACTCAAGGATGCACTTAGAAATTGATATGAGTCTAAGAATTTTAGTTTAAAGTATACTGTCTTCCCTTTGTATTCATTTACAGGGACACTGGCGGATAAAGTTATATATTTTTCAGAAGTTGCTGCTACAACATCTAATTTCCAAGATTTCATTCTTCCAATCGCTTTATAGCAAACGATGTGACTATCATAATTTTTAAAATTGTGGAAAAATATGGGGAGCTCCCGTCTGTTAAGTCTTAACCGGAGATTGCATTTCCTACATAATGTTTGCCTATATCGTCCGGTGATATGATCATGATCAGGAACTTTTATGACTTCATCGCTGAATTTCGATTTACATTTGTTGCAACATTCTGCATTCTCATGGCTTGTTTTTTCATCCGCTGACAGTGTCATTGGGTGCCTAGTTGTTGCACATTGGTTGTCATATAAGTCTTGGGCTACAGTTTCTAAGTGGTGCAAGAAACTAATTATGCAATTTTCTCCCTCAAAGAGAGAGAGTTTCAAATTTCGATTGAAGGGCATTATGCCAGACATGATAAGCTCCAATGGCCGCAGGTTTATGTATTTTATTATCAATGTAGCACTCTATATCTGCATAAATTACTAAAGGAGGACTTAGTTGATATTCCATGCTACTTGTTAGTACTTTTAGATCTGACGGCATTTTTTCTATTTGTGCTTTTCCTCGAATGCAAAACTGGAAGTGTCGTTCTAGTGTTGTCTTACATGTGAATGACTGAGTGCATCTTTCACAGAAGTATTTATGTCTTTTTAAAGTTCTCCTATACAATCTTGACAGCTTTGGAATTCCACAATAGTGTGCTGCTCCATTGTTTAGAATTAGCAAAATATTAACCGTTTGTCTACCAGTAAAGTTACTATTGTAACGAACACCTTTGAGTCCATTTTCATAAAAGTGATTGTTAATTTTGATATCATTATTTTTCTCAAATTTTGGAATATCTTTGATTGATACTGGTGTGGAAATGCCTTCCATATTTAGCTCAGATGTCTACTTACTATATGAGTTTACTTCATTCCTTGAATAAGGTACTTCATTATAATGCAATATTGATAAAACTGCATACAGCAAGCAATCATTTGCATTTGAATTAACATTAATGACAGCTCTAGAGTTTTTTAACTTCTTTGGTAGAGGAAATGATTGTCCACCTGACAGTATTGGACTTGATATTACATTGAACTCTATATTTTGTACATCATCTATAATCCAATTGCTACCCTTTTTTGTGAAGGCTTCAATATGATTTATTAGACTATTTAGATGATCCTGAAACCAAGCATCATAGTCATAAATATAGTTTGAGGATGATGAGGTAAAGTGTGCGAGAAAAGTTTCTTCTTCTTGAGGATTAGAACGGACATAACGAATTTGTGCAATGAGACGACCGCGCAATTGATAGCTCCTTAGTAAGTCAGACACTAAATTCCCTAATATGGAACGCATGCTTTCTAAGAATGATGTTATGTCCACAGTAGGTGTTGTTGGCGTGATATCATACACACGTGCATGGCCATTGAGTGCGCTTTCACTGAGACTAACAGTTCCATAGTTATTATGCATATTCATCTCACTATTTGTGTTATGTACATTCATATGCTGTCGAAATCTACTTATAGAGTTATACGTTTTGCCACACCGAGAGCAGTATTGCATAAAGTTTTGTATGTTAGTTGAAGCGCTGGTTGTTGGCTTAGAAGTAGATCTATTTTGATTATTTGAATTTGACTCTGTTATGCTATCATTCGGTTTATTATTGCATACAAGTTTATGCCTCTTAAGATTATCCATCCTATTCGTCTTATATGGACACTTGCTACATTGATATGTTTTTCCTAACTTACAAAATTTTTCATGTCGTTGCAAATTGCCTATGAGAGTGAACACTTTTCCACACTTGGTACAGACAACCATGATTATTGATGAGGATTGAAATTAGCAAGCCCTTATATACATCTACCATCTAATGACGTCAGCGTCATCACCAGCCAATACCATATGTTCCGATCTGTTGTAAAGAGAAAACACATAAAATTTTCAGTAATTAATTTTTCAAAGAAAAAAAAGTCAAAGCTTAACACATTTCACAATACCATTGTGATACAACTTCAAGTGGCTGCAGCTTTCACTGCAGCCACCCAATTCGTCCATCCTCGTTAGATGCACATTTCTAATGGCATTGTCTCTGCACTCGATGTGCACCAATGTTTCTTTGTCGTGCCTCTGAATTTTGGTCACTTGCGAGGCCAACAGGAGGTTTGATTGAGTTATATTTTGTAAGGACTCAATTAAACCTCTGTTGTCCTCCATTAGCTGAGCCTCACGAGCCTCGGACTCCCTCAGACGCTCTACGGCGTAGTTTGGAGTAAATGTCTTCCTCCGTCGTTGCGTCGAGGTCGACATCATACTCTCGCACTGGGAGAGGGGCCTTGGGAACTGTAGCAGGAGCTGCGACAGGGATAGGAGGTGTCGCGGAGGAAAGAGCTGCGGCTGGGATCAGAGGTGACGGAGAGGAAGGAGCTGCGGGCGTTGGAGGGGGTGGGATCGGAGATGCCGGACAAGAAGGAACTGCGAGCGATAGAGGACGCACAGGGGATGGAGGAGCAAGCGTCATCATCGGGGACAGCGTCAGGCGGACGCTCCAGCTGGGGGATGCCCGAATGTGGCTGAAGGACACCTCTTCCTGTGAGGCACACATGACGGACTCCTGTAAACAAAGGAAACAATTGTTTATTAGGATAATTGTCAAATAAGTAAGTTTCAAAATGTTTTGATAGGAAATTCTACACTGAAGCAGTTAACCAAGCTTTATACTTACATTAGTAACAGATTCATCGTCATCTGCGGATGACGATGTTGGAGAATCGTCGGATGAGGATGATGTTGCAGAATCCTCGGATGAGGATGATTCGTGTATGGAGTAGGGCCTCTCCTCATTGTCCTCGATGGACGTGGTTGTCGCTGGCGTGCTTAAAAAGCTCCTATGCTTTTTAAGGGATAGAGATCGCACAGCCTGCAGCGGAAAAATGTGACAATATGTTTATATAAAGAGATAGACATAGACAGGTTTTTAAGGTGTTGTTGTTGTCTGTTATCTGAGCGTAGACCACAGCAATCACACTTACGGGGCTAGAGGCGAGTTTTCTTCCTGGGGAATTCCCTCGAGGCAGCTTCGGGCATGTGGGGATTGGTTGAACACTTGAAACAGCTAAAAAAAAGATTCATATTTGATTTCTCCTTAGAAACTATTAAGCAAATTAATTTGTTACCTTTCGCAAGTTTTCCACCACATTTCCATCTTCAAACCCGACTGTCATCGCTTGAGGTGGTTCAGTCTGAAATGTTTTAACAACATTGATTTAATTATGCATATGAATAATAACCCAAGTAAATAGATTCTCACATCTTTAACGATGAGTTTTTTCTGCACCAACACCTTTGTCTTCTTCGGCCGGGGCATCACCAAATCCTGAAATGTGTTAACAACAAATATATTTTTAATCTAAAGGAAGCAGTACTTTTTGTCAACTGTGAGTCAGTTGTCCGTTCAAGTTAGCATTTAGAATTGACCGTACTTACCTCGAAATCACTCAAAGTCTCATCAATAAATTCTCGAGACTTGGGGACTTTCTTAGGTACTCGTGACTTGGGGGCTTTCTTTGCCTCAGGCTCGTCCACCTGTGAGAGCACGCCTTCAGTCGGCCTTTCCTTGGTAAATAGCCTCTCCAATTTTTTTTCTCTGCCTTGGAGGTAAGGTTGATGCCTTTTCGGCCATTCTGTTGGGCACAGGGCGTGTGTTTGGCAATGAAGGCCTTTGCTGAGTCGCTGTTTACCTTGTCGTTGCTCCTCTCATATGTCTTGCAGGTTAAGCAATAGAGGTACGTAAAATCCTGTTTGAATATGCAGTCTTTGTGACCACTCTTGTTGGCATGTCGAACAGGCAGTCGGCATGTTTCACAGTAGTGAAAGATCAGCCGTTTTCGCGCAATACTTTCATGTCGGACCATTTCTATATAGGAAAGGAAATTTGATTATAATTTAATCTCTTGTTAAACGAGAACGCATTTATATACCATCAACAAAGCTCTATTAAGTGCTACTTTCATATTGGAGAAATCTGAGAAAGAAATAAAATTTGAAGTTGAAATTGAAACCGAAAGTCGAAAATTAGATATTTATTCGAAAAGGGTTTGCTCATAAGAAAGAGTTGAAATTTGGAAACACCTGATTTACAATTATTTAATTTCGAAATTAATTTTAATGGAATGAAAGTGAAATTTCGAAAATTTCAACCAATCCTCAATTTGTTTAATTAAACAAGCTTTAATTTTATACATCTGTTAGCAGATGACAGACTGAATATTTAAAATGGATGAAGGCTTTATTTAGGTATCTTTTATATATAAACAAACTGTGAAAATCTTGTTGATTTAAATACACTTACATTCAAACTGATATATTCATGTCTCTCGCTCAATGACTTAATTTTGGATGAAAAATTATAAAAAACATGGTTAATAATGTAACATAAAGTGTTCCTATCCTAAAACCCAAGCTTCTATATTTTAAGCTATTTGGTTATAAGAACTTAATAATGTTTCTACTCCCAAATATCCTATAAAGTAGCACAACATGGTAGTGAAACTCACTTCAGAATTGTAGTACGAATCGGAGAACGGAGGAACGAAGAACGACGTCTGCTATGCACACTGAATTATTTGAAAATGAGTGAAAATTCGTTGTGTGCAACTTCTTTATATATGAAATTGACAAAGCAACTATGAACAAAGACCTTATGACATCACATTCTGGAATTGGTACGGTCAAACAAAATTGATAACTCAAACAAGAATTGGAACAGCTGGTTTTTTTAACCTTAGAAATGGAAGTGCCATCATATGTGTTGAAAGATTTCTACATGTAAACAGTAGAGTGAATTCAAAGTAATATGAACTGATGGACTGATATATTACTTTGATATACATGTTATTATTAATAGTCATATAATGATTGATATTTGAAGATATAAAACGTGTGATTTGAATAGAACATTAAAATTTGAATTAAGTGCTAAATTTCAAAAATTCAAATTTCGCGCCAAAATTTAAATAATCAAATTTAATGACGTGAATTTAAAGATATCAGATGCTTGAATTGTTTAAGAAATTGTAAATTTCAAATTGCGCGCCAAATTTCGAAAATTCAAATTTCGCGCCAAAATTTAAATAATCAAATTTAATGATGAGGGTTAGGGTTAGGGTTAGGGTTAGGGAAGCAAGAAGATTATCTATGGCACCCGGAACCCATGGGTAAATAAATTTTCGAGAAATTTTGAGGCCCCCCCGCCGTGTATGAAGTGTATGAAGGTCAAAGGTCAAAGGTCAAGGTCAGGTCTACGGTCAAGATCAAGTGTAGAGGTTTGTATATTATGGTCATTTTTAGTTGTAAAACGTTAACTTTGAAAATTTGTAAACTTAGTCATTTTTGTAAAAAAACTTGGAATTTTTCAAGTTGGATACAGATGCATACAACTAGGATTTTTTCATCAAATGGGTACATACAATATATCATTCGAATGCTCGTTTCATGCTGATTCTAATGGTGTATTGTATGACGCTTGTATGATATATAACTAGAGAGCTACATGCCTTTAAAGAATGGGCTAAAAACTTAGTGAATTTAAAAATCTAACATTTGTCTGCTTGCATACAGCTGCATACAACTAGGATTTTCCCATCGAATAGGTACATACCTTATATCATTCGAAAGGTCTTTTCATTCTCATTCTTATGGTGTCGTGCATGACATATGTATGACATCATCCTGGACTGCTACAAGCATTTTAAAATTAACAACATAACTGTTTCTTTAAAAGTTACATGTTTCTATTTATTTCAAGTTGAAATCTTCATATTTGATTTTTTGTTTCAATTCAGTTATTGAACATCATTAATTGTAGATAGTTATTCCCCTTTCCCATTCAGACCTTAATTGAAGACCGATTTGTGAAATGATAAAACAAGTCTGTTCATATATATAAATGAATATTAAATAAAGAGATTAAGAAAAAACACACTAAATGTCATCAAGGTAAGGAAAGGGTACAAGTTTTTTCAAGTCCACTTGCACATGGATCCTGGTCTTCTTGGGCGCACAGGGACAGCGACGTGGTGTGTCAAGGTCAATGATTGAAAATTCGAGAGCGGTTGTGAGGTTCCGCTCGTTCGGCTCCATTCGCATGAAGACCCGTTTGGTGTGATACTTTTTCGGCGCGTTCTTCACTTTGACAGTGACCCTTCCATAAAGTGGCGTTCGCATGGACTTCTTATTCATGTGACGCATCGTCTCGATTGATACGTCACTATCATCACTCGAGTAGTCGGGCGATGCAGGGGCTTGGGTGAACACCACCGGCTCCTCGTTTGGTGTTGTCGATCGCTCCATCGGAGATTGGGGAGGTGTATTGGTACGTTCCACTGGCGAAGTGGTACGATCAGCAGTACCGTTCTCAACTGCAGCTTCCTGTTTTCGATCCATAATGACTTGTAGATTTAAAATAATTGTAACTTGCAAACGTGAGGATTAGAACCTTTGATAAGAATTGGTACAAACCTCGGACTTATATACTTTTTTAAAAAAGGAAATCCTAACAGCCAATCAGAGAGGTACCGAACTTCCCTAAAGAATATATAACTATAAAAAGGATGTCAATGTTCCAAACTGTTAAGTACTCATCCTCAACGTTCCATAACAAGAAGCATGTCCTCAAAACCTCTATTCTATTTTCAAAATGACAGCCAAGTCATTATGGGAGGTCAGTTGGATATGACCGTGCATCTCTGTTGCGGCTGCAAAGTGGCCCTGTGGAAAACTTTGACTGTGACAGCACTTCAAAGGCGGAGTGGACTACCGGTGAAGTGTCCGGTACACGAGTGTGACCATGACTTTAGCAACAATCAGACATTTCATGAATGGTGTGATGACTTCCTGAAGATCATGGAGTTGCCTGAGGGACGTGATCTGTACCCATCATTTATTTTTAATGCATAAATGAAACTTACATTGTAAATCTCTTGTCTTTTTCATTTTAAACATAGTTCTGGAATTGGTTTTCTTATTGGGGAGCAACTAAATCATAACTGCACATTAAAGTTTCACATCTAAATAGTGCTACATTTAAAATAATTGTCACAATAGTCGCAATTGAGCAAACCCATTCAAAATCAAACAACGGACGTCTATCGGTACGTACCCAAGTGCTCAGAACCATGTCACACAAGTTCGCTCATAGACGTTCCGAAACACAGTGTACTCAACCGATTGTACCAAATACATGTACCTATCCAGTAAAACAGATCTCATACTTGTTCCTATTCATAACACTGAATTATACATGTACCTATCCATGTTCCTATTCATAACACTAAATTTTACATGTACCCATCCATGTACCTATCCCTCGCAAGTAGGGCACAGTTTTCACTACTCATCATCATGACACCTTCTGACTTAGCGCTCGATGATAATTAGGACTGCTTTTCAATTGAGTCGAATATATCTTAGGACTACTTCATTTCTTTATATCAAAGGGGTTCTCAGAATTCCAGTAGTGTTAAACGTTGCATGTAAGCAGGTTTGAAAAAATGTACCAGATATCAACCAGGGATGCGGAGTCGGAGTCCCGGAGTCCTATCATTTTTGATGGAGTCGGAGTCCTATCAAATGATAGGACTCCGGACTCCGGCCTATAACTAGACCCGAAATATAATACAAACAAATTATTTATCCTCGTGCGTAGCTGTCTCTGTCTTGATGTCAACTCTCTCCGTCAAATAAAAGTACATAGACAGGATTGCATGCGAAGCTTATAATAGTTGAGGGAATGAACCGTGATAGTGAAAAAAGGATTGTCTTTTTACTCGGTGATTTGGTAGAGTACACAAGCCTTAGCCTCGATCACACCTACGCGCCAAAGGTCACATTAGAGACAAAAGTAGAATATTAGTTTGTTTGAGAACATGACCTCTTGCCCTCACGTTAATCGTGTGTGATGGCTCCTCTAAAGCGCATGTTAAAATCGAAAGAGCACTCATATTTTTTGGAGAAGGATGGGAGATTTTCCTGCCTGGTAGAGACTAGAAAAAACTCGTGTGAAGCACACATCAAGAAGATGGAAGCAGCCGAGTCGTATGCATACAACTGAAAATGACATTTGATAAATATCATTTTAATCGAAAATGATTGATAATTGAAACAGAAATGATCACTAAAAATAGGTTCAGGTAAGCTTATAATGACCAATTATTGGCTACCAGTCAATTTTTCAAAAAGCTAGGCTTTATATACCTGCCACCCGCAGTCGGAGTCGGAGTCCTATCAAAATGATAGGACTCCGCATCCCTGATACCAATGATTCCTCTTTTTTCATTCTTTTCATTTTGCAAGAATCATAAAGTGAACCACTTTTTTTCATCTCGGTCTTCCCAAACCAAGCGCCAATGTGAGAGTTATACATTGCTGACCACTATGTCAACTTGTTGTTTGTTAATAAACAAACAAATTTCAATTTCGTGTCTTTATAAAAATCTCTTTTAATTGAGTTAAATAGCTTGTTGATTTTATTGCATGTGTTATTGGATTAATGAAGGAAAATGACGCATAAAACAAAACTGTATGGGCCTACTATCAACAATTTCAGTTTTTTGAGTGGGCTTAAGTGAGGAAATGAAAAACATTCCGTAGTATATTATAAGCTAAAATATCAGGAAGGGACTATGTATTTATAGCCTTCAACGACTGATTGCGATATCCGGTTGCCTCCTTACTCATCTACTTACCATCACAATTACGGTCAAACCTCGCTTAGCTATCGTTATAATATGGCGACCGTCGCGCTTTAACGACCGGTCTTTCTAGGAACCGAACGATTAGACAGGAAATCCAATATACTGAAGTCTCGATCTAGCGACCGTCACGCTTTACGACCGGTCTTTCTAGGAACGAACTGTTAATTTTCTCTCGATAGAGCGACCACGCGACACTCCAGAATATTGACAAATTGTCAAAATATTTCCCAAATCTGCTTATTGCCTGATGTTATTTTGATACGGATGAAATGACGTAGCGCTCTGATGCCATCATCTTCGGGATGGAATTTAATCTTTTAATTGTTGACAATTTGAGTGAAAATCAGTAATTCTTTTAACTCAATTGACAGCTTGAGTCGACATCAATTATTTGGATAAGAAACTCAATCATTGGCTACAACACCTATCTCACATGAATATGTTATGAAATGACTCCTTAACAAATTGCCGCCTTCTGTCGGCAATTTACAATTGACCATTTCTTCAGCAAGGAGAAGTGAGTCTTTGACTGGAGCGGTGCCGGAGTAGTCCGGGAGCTAGCGTGAAGTTGTGCAGGGAACGAGGTAGTACATAAAACTTTCACACAGCATAGTACACCTCTAACCTACTGCAAAACTTCGCGTCTGCCGGATCAGATCATTTGCTTTTAAGAAATAGAGAGGATAACAAAATCCTATGTATTTCCAGTGGTAAAATTGTGACATTTAAGGTGTTGACTCCATTTTTCGAGTTTTTGCTCATAAAAAATGTACAAGTTGGTATTTTGTTGAACTGGTTATTATAGAAATCATCTACAGATCATGATCTTTCAAATGAGTTATCATTTAGTGACAGAGGATGAAGGAAAGTGTACAAACAGACACTTTTCGTTGGTGTAACTGCAAATTTTAACATAGAAATTTCAGGAAAATTGTTGATATACTTCAACGAAAAGTGTCTGTTTGTACACTTTACTTCATCCTCTGTCACTGAATGATAACTCATTTGAAAGATCATGATCTGTAGATGATTTCTATAATAACCAGTTCAACAAAATACCAACTTGTACATTTTTTATGAGCAAAAACTCGAAAAAATGGAGTCAACACCATAAATGTCACAATTTTACCACTGGAAATACATAGGATTTTGTTATCCTCTCTATTTCTTAAAAGCAAATGATCTGATCCGGCAGACGCGAAGTTTTGCAGTAGGTTAGAGGTGTACTATGCTGTGTGAAAGTTTTATGTACTACCTCGTTCCCTGCACAACTTCACGCTAGCTCCCGGACTAGAGGTAAGCGGTCAAATGTCCATAACACTTTACAGGTGTGCGTTTTGGAAATTAATGAAATATTGTAGATAAAGATGGCTATTTTTCACTAACGAATAATGCATTTTTGCATGACAGTGTGATCCGGGAGTGGTAGCAGCATTTAAACAACCTTACTTATTTGATTTTAATACTACTCATTAAATAGCGTCATTGATAATCTCTTGGTATAGCGACCGTTGCGCGAATGCGACCGTTTCTAGCGGGAACCGACCGCGGTCGCTATATCGAGGTTTTACTGTACTTCATGACGTCCTTCACAATGTTCTTACTGATGTTAAAGCGGATTCACTGGACACCATTTTGCAAGATGGATTTTTGCTTTTGCTCAGTTAATCGCTACCAGGTAAAGTTGTGAAGATTGAGGGAACTCAAAAGCCCAAGTGCGGCTAACTTTTTATTCATCCCAAGTGCTTTTGCAATACGTCGCATCGTATTTTCAATTAGTGAGATGACGTTCATCATAATTTACAACCCTTCATCACTATTTTCAAACACCACCGTAGAATGATAGGTTATTAATAGCTAGATGGCAGCGATAAATCATAATTAGTGAATGAATAAGTGTGTGAGATATGTGAAAAATATGTGAGATATTTATTTCGCAATATTTACGCTTGATGTAATTTTGCAGTTTAATTTCGCAATGTAGACTTGTCAATATTTATTAAAGAAAATGCAGAAAATTCGCGAATATTCAGCTTTTTTGTCTTTATGACAAGGAATTAGTTGACCCTCTCATAGATCGCCACTTATAGGCAGAGGGGGTACTTCTATTCTTCCCCCCACATCTTTCAACTTTTCCAAAATCATCAATTTTCGCCAAAGTTAGTCACATTGGGTTTAGAATAGACTTGATCTGTCACTGAGTGACACTACAACACGACTGAGAAGTCTTACTTGAACCCTGGGATGAAGGATTGGTCCTTTGGATACTCAGTTAGAATGCAAGGTACAGCTGTGATCATGAACATGGTGTGATTGTTATCTATACAGACAATTGATGAGCAGTTGTCTAATTCTGAGGCTGTAAATGTTCTACAAGTCAGATAATAATAGGAGTTTTACACACTCAACGCTATGCCACGTTAGTGAGACTGCCCTTTGGAGCAAGAGAAGATTGTTGACGATGCAACACTTCCAGGTGTCAACAACAAAAATGTCGAGGGGGGGTAAAGAATAGAAGTACCAGCAGAGGGGTTAAAAAATATGCTCCCACCCTCTAATAGAGCATAGCACTCTATTTATGCGTCACTTAAGCGGAGGGGCTAAAAATCGTCATAACGGTCTACATTGTCAATACTACTTGCATATGTGAAAGCGTTTGGAACTGCTAACAGCTAGCAGCCTGGGCACAGAGACGGTGTCAGATAGGGAATTATTAGTGACAGGCAAATTTCAATGGGTGGGTGATGCTTTTAGAGATGTGTTAGCATAGCAGTGTTTCTGTGCGGTCGCCCTTGATTGCCACTGTAAGCAGCCAACATGGATTGCATGGCGGGTTGTTAGCGGAAAATCCTTGAGATCTTCAGAGATGCTTGATCCAAAGTTGAGACATATGTTGCACTCATGACTTTCTATGTCTAACGATGACTAACAAATTGTTACTACTATACTCTCTTTGAGTAAAGTAAAACAATTGAAGTAATAGCTTAAGAACACAAAAGTCGCAAAGATAGCACTTTATTGGGCGAGCGCTTTCGAGTATTTCCACTCATCTACAGGCATCAGTCAACGGTAAAAGCAAGCATAAATACAATTTCAGGTGGCGCGAGTTAAAATCTAATCAATCCAATTAAAATAAGAACAATTCTTCTGATGTGCTGTGGTTGTTCAGTAGGCTTTTATTCTGTGTGATGTATTGTTTGATGAAAAGGGTTTCTGTTATTTTTGTGTCGTTTGTGCGCATAAGTATTCTGAAGCTGTTGTGTGTTGATGGGTGAATGTGTGTCGAGATTTCTGACAGTGGGCGACCTTTGATGTGTTCGTTGATGCGGGTTTGCAGGTGATGGCGCGTCTCCGATGTAACACTTCTCACAGTGTTCGCATTTGAATTCATATACTAAGGAGGAGCACACGTTAGAGGGGATAGTATCTTTATTTTTGAAAATTTGTTGGGTTTTGTAGGTTCTGAAATACGGTATAATTTTGGTTTTATCTAAAATTCTGTTGATTTTATGAATTTCTTTAGCTATGATTTTTTCACATTCCTTGATGAAAGGAAGGCCATAAAAGATTTTGGTTTTGTCTTCGCTAGACTGATCAGAATTCTGCTGTGTATTTTGGGACCTTTTTTCGCTCATGCATTTTTGAATATATTTTGGGTGGTAGCCGTTCCTTTGGAAGATTTCTTTTATGATTTTATCATTTTCGATTTTATCGCAACTATAAGTAGTAGGCCTAGGCCTTTCCGATCTATTTTTCAAGCCCACAATGGTGTTCTTTTTGTATTACGAAGGACAATATGAGCTACTCGGGATATACAGGCCACTGTTAGTAGGCTTAATGAACCATTTACAGCTAAGACTGTTGTCATTGAGAGTAACGGTCATGTCAAGGAAGTTGATAGAGCCATTTATCGAATGCTCGACGGTGAATTGAATGTTTTTTTCCTTAGAATTAAGTTGTCTTAGAAAAGTATCAACTTCATCCTTGCTTTTGAAAATCGCTAGACAGTCATCAACGTAACGTAAGTACAATTTAGGCATAGTAGACAACTGTGACTCGATTGAATTCATAGCAAACTCTGCCATTAGCGGCGCTAAAGAAGACCCCATACTCAAGCCCTCATGCTGCACATAGATATTATCATCGAACATAAATGGCACCCCTGTACAGCAGCTAAGAAGAAGAGTCTCCAGAGTCTTCTTGCTAAAAGGAAGCTTATTGTCAGGGACGCTGTCGCAGATATAAGCGATCGTCTTTTTGACAGGTATACTGGTAAAGAGGAATACTCATGCGCACAAACGATACAAAAATAACAGAAACCCTTTTCATCAAACAATACATCACACAGAATAAAAGCCTACTGAACAACCACAGCACATCAGAAGAATTGTTCTAATTTTAATTGGATTGATTAGATTTTAACTCGCGCCACCTGAAATTGTATTTATGCTTGCTTTTACCGTTGAATGATGCCTGTAGATGAGTGGAAATACTCGAAAGCGCTCGTCCAATAAAGTGTGATAGCTTAAGCATTTGCGTGAGCTTGATGTGGTGAATGTGAGGAGCAGTTAAGCATTTACAGTTAAGTTTTATTGCTTTATCTAATAAATCTTGTGCGTTGCAACTTTTCTCAAGTTACTTGAGTGGATCCAAAGCTATTGAGAGAAATGCTGTCCTCGCTATGCTCTTGGATGATCCGTCGGATTCTATGGATATGATCGACGTTTGAGAAACATTTTTTCGAGACTGCTTGCATCCTGATGCATTCTTCATTGATTTTCTTTGATTACATTTAAGATAGCCTAAGTCTGGTAAATATCTTGTATACATGCGCTTGATGGAAGATCTAGGTTATTAGTCCGGGAGCCAGCGTGAAGTTGTGCAGGGAACGAGGTAGTACACAAAACTTTCACATAGCATAGTACACCTCTAACCTACTGCAAAACTTCGCGTCTGCCGGATCAGATCATTTGCTTTTCAGAAATAGAGAGGATAACACAATCCTATGTATTTCCAGTGGTAAAATTGTGACATTTAAGGTGTTGACTCCATTTTTTCGAATTTTTGCTCATAAAAGTTACACAAATCGGTATTTTGTTGAACTGGTTATCATAGAAATCATCTACAGATCATGATCTTTCAAATGAGTTATCATTCAGTGACAGAGGATTAAGTAAAGTGTACAAACAGACACTTTTCGTTGGTGTAACTGCAAATTTTAACATAGAAATTTCAGGAAAATTGTTGATATACTTTAACGAAAAGTGTCTGTTTGTACACTTTACTTCATCCTCTGTCACTGAATGATAACTCATTTGAAAGATCATGATCTGTAGATGATTTCTATGATAACCAGTTCAACAAAATACCGATTTGTGTAACTTTTATGAGCAAAAATTCGAAAAAATGGAGTCAACACCTTAAATGTCACAATTTTACCACTGGAAATACATAGGATTGTGTTATCCTCTCTATTTCTTAAAAGCAAATGATCTGATCCGGCAGACGCGAAGTTTTGCAGTAGGTTAGAGGTGTACTATGCTATGTGAAAGTTTTGTGTACTACCTCGTTCCCTGCACAACTTCACGCTGGCTCCCGGACTATATTGGTCTGAAATTTTGAATGCTGCTTGTGGGTTCCTTCTTGAAAATCAATGCCGCTTTTGAGGTCTTCCCCTGTTTGGACATTTCTCCTATGCGAAAATATCTAACGAATCTTTTGGTGAGTACTGGGGGTGATTGAATCGGATGTTAACGTCTCGTTTGGTTAGGTAATGGCATACACGTCTGACAATTTATACGCTTGACTTTTTCTTCATGGTCCTGCTGACCTCTTCTTCGAAGAACTAAGGAACTGGAGTAGGTTAAAGGTCAGGTGGATGGATGCTCCTCTATGATTCGATCTGGTGGCTTTCCCAGGCATTGCATTGAAAAATAAGTAACCAGAGTTTTGTCCAACGCTTTGCATGTCTTTAACGAGGACGTGCGCGTAGTAGCCGATATTTGTTCGGGAATGGTGAATTTTTGTAGTGCTGGTACTGAGGAAATATTTACTTATTTACTCCGGATTCGACAAAAAAGTGATGAAGTATTTTGAGTCATTAATTTTGCTGGCTTCATGTTTATATAAAAGCATTATTCAAAGCATTATTCTGTATTTGAAAGTTATTTCTTTGATGATTGCTTATGAACAAGGTAGCATAAAAGTCGTGCGCGTAAGCGTTATTCCAATCTTTATTGCATCAAAATAGGCCTGTCTTTGTTCAGGCGATAGACACATTGGTTAACGAACTAACAAGGAGAGGAATTTCCTTTTCGATTTATTTCGAGGCTTTTGCTCGAAGTATCTTGGGGATATATTAGGCGATCAAACATCTCCAACACACCATTCCGAATATTGGCCTCTTAGTCTGCTTAATGTTGCGACGCCTTCCTGAGATGAGCGTGTAGCGACTAATAATCTATGACGCAATTAATAAGTAGTTCCTTACACGCATTGTTTCTCCTTTATAACGTCAACTGACTTCAAAATATTGAGAATCAACCTTTCTATAAAACCGACGTCTTGTGCAACTGAACTTAATATTTCAGCATTAGGAGCACAGATAAGCAATCGTCAATCCACTTACAGTCGCACTGTTACTGTGAACGTCAATCTTCTTAGAGAGACACAGTTGTTGCGAACGTCAATCTAGCTTCAGACGCGCTGCTGTTGGAGCGTCAATCTAGCTTTAACAGATACTCAGTTGTGCGAACGTCAATCCAACTTCAGACGCTCAGGTCTGCGAACATCAATCTCGCTACAAAGGCTTAGCTGTTCGAGTGTCAATCTACCTTCAAACGCACTGCTGTGCGAACGTCAAATTGCTGACAGATGCGCAGATGTGAGAATGCCATCCAATTTCTGACCCACAACTGCGCGAGCCTCACTAGTACAGAAACACGGCTGTGCGACATTCTAAGATGGCTTTGATCTTATTCTTGGCAGTCCTCATCAGTCTTCAGTTGTTTGCGGAACATGTAGTAGGAAATATCAATATATAGTAGAATTTATCAATCAATTAGATGCAATTATTCAATTGCACAATTAATTGCAAATATTCGATTAATTGATTGCAGTTAAACAATTAATTGACGTAAACAGCTAATTGATTTGCTTGTTGACTTAAACAATTAATTGCAGTTTTTTTGACTCATGCAATTGGATAATTTCAATTATTCGACTTAAGCAATTACGTAATTGCAGTTGCTCGACTCAAACAATTAATTGCAATTATTTGACTTAAGCAATTGCTTGATTGCAGTTGTTCGATTTAAACAATTAATTGCAATTGCTCTACTTCAGCAATCAATTGATTGAATGCATTGCATTTTTGATGACCCCTGGTTACAATGATCTGCAAACACTTCTGAAGTTAACTGTATGAAATTGGTCGTACGTCGCATAATTAATTTTTCACATTTCCTTTTTGTGGCATGGAACTTGAAAATTGAACTTGTGTTTCCTTGGTGTCATTTCCTCGTGTTATGAAGAAAGTCTTCCCGCTCTAATCGCCATAATTTCTCACATGACTGAGTTTCATTCCTACAGTTAACTGAAGAAATTAGATATCAGTGTCAATATCTTAAGCAGCATTATAGTTGCCATAAATAGATTGAATTAGAAAAACATGTTTTCTTCAAATGTTTTATCACCTCTTGATCGATTTATCACTTATCTCTTTTTATTACCAGAATGATTAGTAAAATTTTCTATTATTGTTTAAATTTGGTTGTGTTTGCAGAATTGACATCATCGCAAAACCAATTATAGTCACCCAACAAGAGAAGAGGAATCGATCTTAGTCAAGCCAATTCCTGCTGAGCGGCTGTGGAGAATTGCCTGTGACAACCAACACAAGTCGAGATAGTGCGCGTGTTTGTGTGTGTGCCTTAGTGGAGATAGGAACTGTTACAATTACAACTACAGCACAACATCGACCTGACGCACTTCCCAACAACTCTGAATTCTTAACACGATAAGTGGAATTCATTGTTTTCAACGTCTCTGCGACTATTCGTGTTAATGAAAATTATCAGCTTTCAAACAATCTTCATGTATTCAAAATCGGCGCATGTCTGAGATTGCAGGCAGATCAATCATGTGTATTTGGAAAATCAACTTTGCAACGGCCTTCTCTTCGCAGTTGTTTTTGTGCCTTTTACTTAATATGTGGTTTCTTCATTTGGCATTCGTTAATAATGCTTATTTGTGATATTTCGTGGCTATACCGTTGCCTTGTCACCCGCAGTGACCTTATCACTAATTTATTCTTTGATCTATCGCACTTGTTCTGGTACAAACTGCGATTTTCTTCTCTGTTATCATGCATCGCACGACGATCGCCGGTATCCGCTCTCAGTCCATTAGTACTGAAGTGGACAGTGTTCATCAGCGGAGTAGTAAAGCTAATTCTTTGCGGAGTTTGGCGAAGAAAACTCTACATCTGGGTCTTCCAGGGATTAGTGGAACCCAGGACAAGTCTCTCTTCATCTTCTCCGAGGAGAATATCATCAGAAAATACGCAAAAATCATTATTGAATGGGGATATCCTTTTCTGAGGTAAAAAATATGTCACTTAAAATTTGATTTGATTTTAATGTCAGTCGGCGACTTCAAAAGAATCCTTGCAATACACTTCAAAGCGGTGAGATGATTGGTAATGATATAAATGAGTACTTTTAAAAGAGCTAGGTGAATGTAGCGAAAATCAGATGTAATCTACGAGGACATCGATCAATGAAAATGTACTAAACAGTCAATTGATTTAAAGACTTCTGAAGTGGAACTTTATCGAAAGTGAATTTGTCTGCAAAAAATACAAAAGTTTAAGCATTCCTCTTAAGTAACAATGATGCCTTAAATAAATCTTAAATAATTAATAATCAACATTAAACGTTTAAAAATCACAAAATACAGACAGAGGTCCCCATTTTCAAAATTTGAAACTACTCGTAGTAGCATTATTGATAACACTAAGATGCCAATTCATCTGCTACGCACATGGATGTATCCGGGTTTTGCCGTGCGCCGCATCAAGGGATTTTTGAGATTTTCAATTCATAGATTTGATGGTGACAAATGCAGGTAGGCCTTTGTGCGAAATGAAGTAGAGCTTCTAAATATCAGTGCTGTGGGCGGTAGAAAATCTCTGCCGTTTCATCATCAATTTTGATGGTTTTCAAAGCTAGCAGAATGTTTCTCAAGTTCGTATGCACTTTAATATCTTTGACACCGTGGCAAAAAGGACATGTGATATGGGATATTCCATAATCAATGCAAGATTTCTAAACTATCGCTGCAACAAACTCCGTAAAATAATGCTTCAAAACCAGTCGAGATGATGGATTTCTATGTGCTAAATCGGTCTGTCAGAGTGAGGTTTATGTTCTTTCAATTCAAGAGCAGCAAATACTGTAGAAATGACACATTCAAGTTGCACAACTAATTATTATTATTGAATATGAAGAAAAAGATAAAAAACTTTTATATTTGAATGGCTACCTCGCAATAGGCTTAAGGTGTGAATCGCGGCAGTTTTTCACTTTGGACGCCGATTCATAGTCTCAGCAAAAAAATGCTTGCATTTGACATTCTTCACAGCAGCTTTCAAATTTGTTTGGTCACTCAACTTGAACACAGAATTAAGTATCACGTAACTCAGAAAATATAGAGTTGTCATCATTCGAACCGGCACCACACCCACAGCTTACGAAGTAGGCCTATGTCAGCATGAAACAGCATTTTTGGACAACCCTTTTTACAAAATGCTCAATTTGAATGGAAAAAGATTGAATACTGAGTGAAATGCAGAGCAATGTAATTTTCAAACTTGTCATAGATTGTCTATTGCGTTCATGTCATGGTAAAAAGTTGCAGGCGTTGATATGGCTTTTAACTATCTCCGCAAGTAGGAATTTTCACTTCCAGAAAAACACACTATCATTGTTTCCTGAATCTATCACATGTCACTGATATGCCTGGTTGACGCTCGACGGACAGTGCTGAATTATGTTTCAGAATAACTTGAAAGCTTTGTCGCATTGCGAAAGTACATATATTATAAGGATAATGAAATATAAATAGCTCCAGGCAAATTTTTTTAATTGTTCAGTTGATCAATGTATACAAAATGAATGAGAATGCAGTTTTACATTTTTGGAATCATAAGACCCTTTTTGGAATATTGAAACGACTAAGAATATTTTTATCTGTAAAGGAATAAGACACTTAAAAAATAATCAATAAATTATGAATAACTTTATTGTTTGTGTTTATGACATATCATTATGTTTAAAATGCAGAATTATGCATGGGGAATCTCATTCAGTCAAAATTATTTGAAAATTGTACATTTCGAATAAATGAATTATGACGAATATTTTGCATTAAGATAATCAACATTTAATGAAAATTGTAACACAGACAGATATTTACTAGTGTGAACCTTGTGCCTGATGTCCCTGTTCTGAAACGTCGATGCTAATCAGTGTCAACCGTGAAAGAAGAAGTCCTGTTGAGAACCACTGGCTAAACGATATACATACATATATATATATATATATATATATATATATATATATCGTTTAGCCAGTGGTTCTCAACAGGACTTCTATATATGTATTTATCTTTTATATATTATGCATAGACTTTTATATATATATCAAATTCTATGCCCTAGTGATTCTGATGCAATCGAATGATCCTATTGGCTGCGTGCCACTGATCTGATTACAGGCTTAAGTCAAATTAGTGCGACAAAGCCTCCTATGTATTCATGGTTTTCTAAGTGCATAATCTAAATGACTCGAGAGGCAGAGCATCGCAAGAATCAGCTTAACTTAGATATTTTGGTACTTTTATTCTCCCCCCCTCGACATTTTTGTTGTTGACACCCGGAAGTGTTGCATCGTCAGCGATCTTCTCTTGCTCCAAAGGGCAGTCTCACTAACGCCGTAAAGGCGTTGAGTGTGTAAAACTCCATTTATCTGACTTGTAGAACATTTAAAACCTCAGAATTAGACAACTGCTCGTCATTTGTCTGTAAATAACAATCGCACGAAGTTCATGATCACAACTGTACTTTGCATTCTACCTGAGTATGCAAGGGACCAATCCTTCATCTCAGGGTTCAAGTAAGACTTCTCAGTCGTGTTGTAGTGTCGCTCATTGACAGATGAAGTCTATTCTGAATCCCATGTGACTAACTTTGGCGAAAATTGATGATTTTGGAATTGAAAGATGTAGGTGGAGGGCGGGAAAGAATAGAAGTATCGATTTTTTCAATATACGTACTTAAATACCATTTCAAGATGTCAAGAATACTTGTGCAGGCATTTCCGCTACTTCAGTCGACTGATGTCTGACTATAAATCAATCGACTTAAACAATCATGCCAAAATAGTTTTTACATCCATTTTGAATTTAGGTATTCTCGTATTGATGTTTATGGAATAAAAGTTTATAAAACGTTTCCGTATCCATGGATAATGTCGCTGAATGAATGCATCATGCTAGATGTGCTTCAAATTTCTAATTCTAATGTGAAGCTGTGAATTGCTGTTAACGTTAAAGTGGGATAACTTACTGCATGAACGGTTTAATTGTGAGTCAGTGTAAAGCATCTAACATGGAAAATGCCAATAATTTGTTGTTCCATTCCAGCTACTGCGCATGTGCTCAGTGTGAGTACGTAGGACAATTTATTCTTTACTGGTATCATAGAATTTCCTGCATTTTTATGATAAATAATTTATAACAGAGATTGATTCCTCCCACGGAAGGCGTAGTAGTCCATTAACCGCGGATCCCAATCTCGGCCCGCACATGCTGCAATATTACTCGTATTTGCACTACATGTAATTACTGACATATGCTGTTTTGTATGCTTTCATTCAACCAATGATAATTCGTGCCAATTGTTGGTCTACTATTTCTGCTCGGACCAGTTTCAATCCAATCTCGACGCACGCACGTCCTATGAGATAGTAATATTATTATGGTGGTGTCATAATCATCCGATTCCGTATACAGGTCTCGGCAGTATTCTCTCTTTGGTCTCTTCGGATGCCTGCAACAGGTGAACATCGTGATCTTAAATAAATCGCTGCTTCGGTTCTCTTTTTCTATTGACATCTCCAATCAGCAGGTAGGTTTGGCGTGTCTTCTGTTCAATCATTCGGCATTTTTTCTGCATCCATACTTTCTTATCGGCTCGCATCACATCGCCTTTCGAATTGCTAACTATTATGTATCGTAGGCAGCAGTATATTTTCATGTTCTCTTCATACTGCAGCCTGCTGTGTCGACTTTCGCTTTTCATCCAGCGTCCTATGCGTCATCCATGATTATTCGTGCTCTCAGTCACTACCTCTCTGATTGCCGAATACTTTTTTCTTTTCTTTAGTTATTACTAACACGACAATTCCAATATGACGGTCCTTCGTATATATGTCGCTTGATACGCATGGAAAAAATTTCAAAAACGAAATGCGGTCAATTAAAGCAAATTTTTTATCAATGTGTCTGCAAATTATTTTTCGAAAATGCGCGGGTACCCTGTAATGGTCTTCTCATTTTTTAATTTCTTAGTCATTCAGTCTCTTGAAGTCAGCAATGATGACGTATAGTCCGGCAGCCAGAACGAGTTTCTGCAGGGAACGAGGTCGAAAGTGAGACTTTCACTGAATGATGTAAACCCTATGCCTACTACGAATCGCCACGTCCGCCGAGTTCTAGTAAGTTCCTCTTGTCAGACAAGATCAAAGAAAACACATGTTAGTCCAATAGGACGCAGATTGCAGTTTTTGGCTAAAATGAAATTTTGTATGTTTTTCTCTGAAACATTCCTTTCTTGTTCAAGCATCCCTGTCTATAAAGCTAAACACATTTAGATTTGGCGAGCCTCTTAATGTCGGCGAACACGAACATTTTGAGCAACTTTATCCACATTCAACCACATTCTCACATACATTGCCGATCAGATGCATGGTAAAAGCACATGCACATAATAGGAAATGACCTGAAGACATTCCATGTCAAAAATTGTGACTCTGGGCTTCATGCTTTTCGTTTAATCATAGAAAACATAGAAAATTTCATTTTAGCCAAAAACTGCAATCTGCGTCCCATTAGATTTCCATGTGTTTTTCTTTGATTCCGCCTGACAAGAAGAGGAACTCACTAGATCTAGGCAGACGTGCCGATTCGTAGTACGCATAGGGTGTACATCATTCAGTGAAAGTCTCACTTTCGGATTCGTTCCCTGTAGTCCGGGGGCTGAGGGGGGTTGAGTGTGCAAAAATATGTCCCCGCATTTTGACTCTTGATTCTTGTAAAGGACCCCTAGGATGATAAAAAAAAACTTGGGTAGACATTCCAGATCGAGGACCTTGACCCCTAAAATCAAAATGGCGTCCAAGATGGCCGCCACGTCATTGCTGTCATACTAGCAGAGCATAGTGATAATGGAGTCTAATCCTAGGTTATCAGGGTCAAGGAATCTATTGAGACTATGTGCAAGCCAATTCAACCATCTCATGGTCAAATAAATGCAAAATGGCCGCCCCATGAGGCCACCAAAATCCAAGAAATATTCATTTTTATACTAGTTTGATGCTTTTGGTTACAAAAGTGCCATAGCATCGTGATAATGCAGTCTATTCCTAGGTTATCAGGGTCGAGCAATCTAGTAAGACTATTTACAAGCCAATTCAACCATCTCATGGTCAATTAAATGCAAAATGGCCGCCCCGTGAGGCCACCAAAATCTAACAAATATTCATTTTATGATAATTTTATGCTTTTGGCTACAGAAGTGCCATGGCATAGTGATAACGGAGTCTAATCCTAGGTTAACAGGGTCGAGCAATCTATTGAGACTTTTTCTTAGATGGACTTACGGCACCGTTTGTTTCTACTTCCCAAAATGTTTACATAAGCGATAAAAAACAATAGAAAATTTCAAATATTTTACTATGGTATCTTCCATTGAAGTTTATCATACACGGTCTTCGCTCCATTTGAAGATCTTCTAATATTTTCAATTTTATACCTTTGAAATACAGAAACGTAGTTGGAATTCGAAACAAATAATTGATGCAGTATGAATAAGTTCTGCAAGAGTTATCAGAAAGAAGACATATGCCTAATTAGGATTTCGACAGCTATTGTCAGTAGAATAGGCGCATGCTTGACATTTACAGTATTCACAACAGTCAACGTTGGCCTCCCCACAAGGACATAGTCGCGTAGCACACTTTTGACACATACACTTCAGCACCATCTCTTCAGGTAGATTCAGGTAGATCAACTATGATAAGGTCGTTCGGATTTTTTTTATGGTAGTCAATCAGCCAATCTTTTACGAGAATTTCCAGATCGAATTTGTTTCGTGTTGACGACCAAAAACTTTCCATGTCTTTCGGCAATTTGCTTTCCCTTGTTATATTGCTGAACATAACAGAAGGGTTCCGAGTACGGCGTAGTCGCTCACTGTATTTTACCGAGGCCTCTTTGTATGAATCAAAGACATAATCAATGCGGAAAGCATTTTTGCATGTTCCTGTGACAGCACTGTGTAAATGAGCGCAAACATCCCCAAAGGTCTTCATGGTGGTTGAACATCGAAGTTGTATAAAAGCGTTCCCTTTCGTGATGACGATGCAATGGCGACACCAGTGATTGGTAGATAGTTGAGCGAAACGGTTATTGTATCCAGTGAACACAGGCTCATGAAATGAACAACCACATTTTGCATTATTTTACATTTACAGATAGCAATTACATCTAGGATATACCCCGAGACAATGATCCTAAAAAACAAATCATTAAGCCGGTTCCTTACAATTTAACAGTCAGAAATAGGCGGCCATTTTGCATTTATTTGACCATGAGATGGTTGAATTGGCTTGCAAATAGTCTCAATAGATTGCTCAACCCTGATAACCTAGGATTAGACTGCATTATCACGATGCCATGGCACTTCTGTAGCCAAAAGCATAGAATTATCATAAAATGAATATTTGTTAGATTTTGGTGGCCTCACGGGGCGGCCATTTTGCATTTAATTGACCATGAGATGGTTGAATTGGCTTGTAAATAGTCTTACTAGATTGCTCGACCCTGATAACCTAGGAATAGACTGCATTATCACGATGCTATGGCACTTTTGTAACCAAAAGCATCAAACTAGTATAAAAATGAATATTTCTTGGATTTTGGTGGCCTCATGGGGCGGCCATTTTGCATTTATTTGACCATGAGATGGTTGAATTGGCTTGCACATAGTCTCAATAGATTCCTTGACCCTGATAACCTAGGATTAGACTCCATTATCACTATGCTCTGCTAGTATGACAGCAATGACGTGGCGGCCATCTTGGACGCCATTTTGATTTTAGGGGTCAAGGTCCTCGATCTGGAATGTCTACCCAAGTTTTTTTTTATCATCCTAGGGGTCCTTTACAAGAATCAAGAGTCAAAATGCGGGGACATATTTTTGCACACTCAACCCCCCTCAGCCCCAGGACTACTGCAGAAATTCGTTCTGACTGCCGTACTAGTAGGAAAAGATCGAAATAACACTTCTTCTTCTGGTCGAAAATTGTAATTAAACAGTTACTAGTGCATGTTTTTTGATAAATGGGAAATCTCTACGAAGAGGCCAGCAGATGCGTTGCATCATCAAATTTGTCTTTTGATATGAGTGAGACACGCAGTTATACATCCCGTAGACTTGTGTGTTGAACGATGACCTGCCTCATCTATTTCTTGTTGTAGTCATTACATCAAGCTGAGTGGATTTATTGCCCACGGTTGCCAATGCCATTGTACAACAAACCTGACAGTTAATCTTATATGCCTTCTATACAGATAAGGATGTAACTCGCATTATCACTTAAATACACGATCAAGTCCATAGTATGACCAGACTTGCAAATGGGCCTGATAGCACACGGCCAGAAGATTCTGAAGAGAAACGAGCCCGGCCCTGAGAACTGAGAATTCATTTCCATTCATTTTTTATGTAAAGATCTGAAAGTCATCAAATTAGAATACATATTATCACTAGGAAGTTTTATGATGACATTCACAAGGTGCTGAGATTAGGGTTGACATACCATGGGATGGGCTTTTTTCAAAAATTGGTTGAGACTATCCAGAGATTTTCCAATCCTGGTTGAGACTGTCAATACGTACATATCCCAGTTGGGTTCTTACGCACATGAATCACACGATTCAAATGCAACCTTTATCGTGATTTGGAAATAATACGACAAGATAATATAACCCTATAAGCGTAAATCATCGCATTATAATATTTTTCTCGTGTTAGAATTATATTAAAAAACGTCTCAGTTATAGGGGCCTACATATCGATAAATATTGTTTTACTATCGGTCTCTTTCGCGACCTCGCCATTGTCGCCGCTTCACCCGCGAATATTAATGACTCGAGTGACGAAAGAATTCCCGCTTACAATCAATGTCCCGAAGCATTTGATAATTTGAAGCATGAGTGCGTTATAATGAATAAGGTGATGTAATTGTGCTTAAAGACACCATTAGGTTTCTTGGCATGCTGCTTATAAAACTAGAGCAAAAATTTCATAAATTATAGCAGATTCGATATGCACCGATTTTGTACAGAAAGTTGGACTGACTCGAAATGGATAATAATTTCAGATGCTATTGGAGTCTGATTCCATTCGGAATCAAGTGACTCAGACAAATCCCGAGTCCATATTTTACCGCAGCTCCGGAGATACCGATTGAATCGAATGAAAAAACCGAGACAAAGCGTAGGACAGAAGAACTTTATGTATTGGGTTGAACACCTCGGTGAGAAGATCATCCCTCCCAATATCATCCTCCAATTCATGAGCAACTTCTTGTACAGCATGTTTAACAATCAAAGTACGTAATACTGTCAATCAATTTCACTTTCTGACTGTAGCTATGGCTATTTATATCAAAGAAGTCGCATTTATTCTTAATGAGTCAGGAAAATGCAGACAGTATTCAGGGACAGCAAGCAGTAGCTTCCGCGTTGTGTCATGATTTCTCGTGATCACACTCGATAGTTCGAGGATATTGCATTACCAGAAATCTGCAAGAATAACAACTTGTATAACACAGAAGACATTTTATCAGCAGTCTTCCCAGGAAGGGTTATCAAATAAGTTGAATAGCAATTGATAAGTAAAAACTATATTTCGAAGTCAAATGATAACATGCACATCATCAGAGCGATTCGTATCACTACATACGAGTAAATATACATTTACCATAAATTTTTCCTATTGAAGCATTTAATACAGAGCTATAAATGAACGTTTCATTCAAAACTAAATGCTTGGTAGTCAAAATCAAAATCATGAATTGTTCCTAACTCTTCATTTCTGCTTCCACCTCTCTACTCTCAGTGAGATGACACGTTCTTAAAATGTCAAATCTCAATCTCGTTCTTATTAATCTTATCACTTGGCTATACTTCTCCCCTTCTTTGCGCTGATCTTCGCTGAAAAGATTTCATAGAAATTCTTTGCTTCTGTTCCCATCCCACCTGTACATAAAAATATCAAAGGGCAAAAGGAGTCTTGGTCAACTTCCTTGATGCGATTGTTATATTCCCTCTTCTTTAAATTTTCATGATGTTGATTTAGTTGTGGAATTTGTTTTTGCCTGTTTGACTGGGCCATGAGGTTTTACCACCCGCACATCAAAGACTGCCTTGCTCATTGGCAACCGAAATCCTAAAAAACTGATATCAGCTCTAACGCCGTCACCAGTTTTGGATCCATTTGGCAGTTCGTCTCCGGATAGGCTCTGACCGTACCTAAGTCTACATATTTCACTCAGCTGTGTCGTAGGCTGACATATCCACCATTTTTGCATGACAGACAATGAGATATGGAGTTTTCCTGGCCACATCCACAACTCTTCGGTATATCTTTTTTACTTCGGCACATAGCAGTCAATTTAATTGATTTGTATATAGTGAAGTTGGTTGATTGACTGCCTAACTTACAATGCTGTTACCACTCACCATCGTAGGGAAAACATTGTATCATCTACTGAGAAAGGCTGATTGTAATTTTGCTATAACTATAAATGTCTCATCAAAAAACCGACAAACTCTAATTTATGTTCTGTTATCCAGTCATGTACGTTTTTGCATACCATTGCTTCAGTTATTGATTATCGCTGTACTTACGTGTTTGATGTATGAACTTACATTAAGAATTTACTTTAAGGGTCCAATTAAGAATATAGCTACTCATGCGTCATCTAATAGATGTACGTTTATTGACTAACAGCTAGATCTTTCTAAAGAAACTTTTTTTTGAGGTGACTGTTTTTCGGAAGAAGCATCGGGTATCAAATTATTTTATTGCATCGAGTGATGTTTTTAGGTAAAATACTCCCATTGTGCCAACAGCACAAAGAGCAAATAGTATATTTGGTTAAGTTGAAAGTGATATTTTATTGTTTATTAAATTAAATTGCAATTTTTTGAGGACCCCCTGGTCCAAGGCCCCGCAACCTTGTTTGCAGAAGGTTGGGAATCTGAATGACTGTCCGGTAGACAGGGTCTGTGCGTAAGTCAAGGGTTTGCAACTCGGGGATAGAGTGCATTGCATTTTAATTTGACTCCTATGGTTTAGCATGTGACCAAGTAACTCATTGGACTTGCAAAATCATTTCAAAGTTTCCTTGAATTAGCAGACTACACTTCAATACAGACACGATACACATGAGCCATTACATTTTTGAATGAGCCATGTGTAAAATGAAGTCCGAGGAAATGCGTCATTCGTAGAGTAAGATACTTACAAACATTGAGGAAAATTTTCGTCAAGTGACTGGTGACTGACAAAGGAATTTGCCCATATGGGTAGCATCACTACGTGGGCAATTGAAAATAGGCCTGTGATGTATATAGTAAATGAATGTATTAATATTCGTAAATGTGCGCATTCATAATTCGAAATTCGCTTTTCTAGCCGTGATTATGACTCACATCCACATGGGAAATTTCCTTGTTGTTAATGACTTATTCCGCCAATTAAATGCTGTAAAAATGATGTCATATCTCACAGAAATCGCATTTCATGACTTGCTTTGTGAAGAGCACGTTTGTGTTTAGATCCATTGACAATGTGTGTGTGTCAGGGAAACTCATATCCTACCCATCAATGTCCGATGATATTAGCGGTCATCATGATGGACGTGATTGCAAACCGAACAGATGGAACTCGATTGTGCATTGACGGAGGATAGAATAACGTCAAGTCTAAGAGGACGTCAGGGAACATGGAGAAATTGGTGGCCAGGACACGGCCCGGTCGTGTTTTCAAAAATTCTTTCCCGGGTCCAGGCTCCTCTCTGGTGACCACGCGACTCTGAGTAGCACTGCATTAAGAGTTCACCGTAGCCTAATGAAAGATGTCAATGTATTGACGCTGTCCTACTCCTTAATTGTGGATTCGCAACTTCGTTTGATCAAAATTACTAAACAATGGAATCGGTGGAAGATTGAGGCAACAATTGCATTGATTGGTCATCACCACTCTTTTCGAGATATTGCAAATCTCCTTTTTAGAACTTACACTTCATCACCTACTTAGTTGTGTATTTCAATCGTTGGCAATCTCAGATATTAAAGTTAACACTTTAAATACACAAAGTTCTAGGTTCGATCCTTTAGAGATTCGTGTGGGATCATTGTCAGATCATTCATTCACATCCACGCTTCTTACCCGTCCACTCCACTGTATTTCTCCACATCTTTAATTGTTTGTAATCCTTCCAGTGACATATCAATCCAATCTTTGATATTGTTCCTCTACGCTCTCATCTTCTTTCTCCTGCTGTTCCACTTACTTTATCCGTCTGTCTTCTTCCACTCTTCAAAGTTGACCGAACAGATCAAAGTACTTCTTCTTGCAATTGCTGACTCCAACTCTTGTCTTTGCCTCATCGTTTGTCACTCAATGGACAAACGCGGACAATAACGGGTAGCCGTACTATCAACAGATTTATGCGACATATCATTTCAAATGCCAGTAGTGTCACTCAATCTCCATCCACTGTCCATGTTTCTCTTCCATGCAGTGGATCACATGCTCACCGTAGGAGCTCTGCATCGCCCTTTCGATCTGTGCTCATTGTCTCATGAAATGAGTAGAGCTAGACCTCGGAAAAGAGTATCAACAAATCTTTCGTTTAGGTATCTTTTAGGTTCCTGATTTCCCAAAATTGGTTGTCAAAATAGGTGAATTTCCAGTGTGCTTATTATATATACAGTACAATTCAACGATTGTAAAATCAATTAGTAAAAGCATTCTTTCGCAGATTCTCCCTGGTAAGGTGATGATGCTGATCAGTCAGTGCACTTTTCTTTATAAAGTCCAATTCCGACCGAAAGCGAAGAAAGATCAATTCAATTGCCATTCGAAGAGTCTCCGCACCAGATGCCTTTGCTGGACAATTCGGGAAGTGTTGTTAAAAGCCTAGTTTTATATAAAAAACTTAGAAAAGTTGATTTCTACAACACGCAGTTTTAGGTTAAAACATCTCCCTAAGCCTAGTAACTACACTGTCATTACACCGGAAGTGGCACACATTCACTTGTTCGTCCGTTGACACTCAGATATCTATGCTCTGCTGACCAAATATCACAAATACATCTTCATTTTCCTCACATTACGCTTGATCGTGCCAGTTGGTCCAAGATTTAAAGGTGGTTTGTCTGTGTCAATAATGATCGGGCTCAGAAACTCATGTGAGTTTATACATTTGAGGAAAAATGAATGTTTATTTACACGAAGTGAATTGTACATTAATCAAGCCTCAGCAAAAGCTTCAGTTTTCAATTTTCATCGTCATCTTGTCACAGTTGAACAGCAAGCTCAGCGAATCAACATAACCTCAATGTCGAAGAATATTTATGAGAAAATGAAGAGAAAGGAAACGTTCGCTCAAAGTAGTGTTTGCAAACTCTCACAGTCTTCATAGAAATGATGTTTGCCAACTGTGAGCATGTTAATTGAGTTGCGTCAGTGTAGCTAAAGAGTAGGTTAAAGAAAATCTTTGAGGTCAGTTATAACAATAAAGAAATTGATAAGTTGTTAAAGAAACGGAATTTGATAATGAGCTTTATCGCACCATTGCAGCACTTGTGTAATCCTCGTGGCTGACTGAAGTTGACACGCCACAATTATCCTGCAATTCTCCCGATTTATGGTAATTGTTTCTCAATTCGTCATTTAATGCATCCAGTTCGTGAAACTTCGGGGCACCGCAAAATCGGCGCCAATTCGCTACGATGGGTTGAGCCAAATCTGTTTGGGCTGTGTTGGCCATGATCTTGACAGATAATCATGACATCACCATGGGCTCATTGCTCAAGTCACCAAGGCATAATTGGCTTGAGGTCTTTCTATTGTCATTGATACAAAACTAATCGCAAAATCAACCTCATCATCATGAAGGATAATGGCTTGACACTTGTGCTACAACATATTTAACTTGAAATTGTGATAATGTTGTGATAACAAAGATAATGTTCAGCAACGAGATATCAGAGTCCGAAACTCGGTATTGGAACAAGTGGAGGAGTACATATAATGAGGACAAAACATATCCGCAGATCCTGATCACGAGGAAAAGTGAAACGAAGAATTGGAATGGGTTGGTCCGCCTTCGGCAAAATGAGTAATATCTTCAAGAGCAATTATTACCTCTGTCATTGAAAAGAAAGGTTTACAACCAGTGCATCATACTTATAATAGCGTTCGAAACAGAAACTTGGAGCATCACAAAAGCAATGGAAAATTAGTTACGCAGCGCCCAAAGAAGTATGGAGAGGATAATGCTGGGAATAACGTGAGAATATATTAATATTCTCTAATATTAATTCTCTTGCACACCTGGTAGATTTTAGATAGCGTAATCCCGCTGTGTTAGCTAGATCTGGTATTTTGATTGGAAACAGACCTGTCCTCTTATCATCTGAATGGGCAGACTGTTAAATAGAATCTTTTCAATATATAATTGGTAAACATAATTTTGAGCAGAACGACCTACTCGCCAATTCATTACACATGAGGAGAGGAGAACGTTGTTTGTTCTTCTAGTAAGTATTTTTAAAATTTTTTAGACATTTTATGATATAAAACTTCTTTTAAAACATATTTTGTAACTACTAAAAATTAACCAGTCATTAGCTTTTTTTAAAAGTTTGTTACCTTGACGCACTTTGCTACGTTGAAGTAGAAAGACTAAAAGAAAGAAGAGTGGATAAGAGGCAAGACGAGAGTGGAAGATCTATTAGACACAGTCAAAAGAAGAAAGTGGGTGTGGGCAGGACATCTAGCCCGATACAGAGACAATAGATGGACAAAGACTACAACAGAATGGATTCCAAGAGATGGTAGAAGGGAGAGAGAGGTAGGCAAAAGACAGAATGGAGAGACGAACTTGGGAACTTCTTGGGACCAACGTGGAGTCGATGGACGACCAACAGAGAGGAATGGAAAAAAAACTTGGGGCTTCTTGAGGCTTTTCTCTTGCAGTAGAGATGACCATATGGAAGAGTTGTACAAAGACACTCCCACACGAGGGCTTATGATGGTGTAATGATGAAGCCACCGATTTATTATGAAAGTAAATGTTGCAAGTAAAATTATGTGCACGTTTTTGTGGCAGTGAGAATATTCTCATATTATATAGTATATGCATTATATATATAGTAATGATTTCACATAAATTTAACATTGCTTTTCCATTTTAATCAAACCAAAGATTCATAGATTCTGGTCGGACCGGTGGAAATTTTAAGTAGTTGCTGACACACTTTCTTACTATCCATTTAACGTCTGTCCCAGCTCGCAGTGTTGGGCCGATTTCCCATTTTTCGGAGAGCAGCTCCCCGCAGATCTCGACTGGCCGCGTCTTGAGGTTGGAACCTTGCAGCTTTTAGGTCTTCCTTCACCATCATCTCCTACCAGGTCTTCTTCGGTCTTCCTCTCCAATTAAATTCATTCATGTTTAGATCCACTGCAGTGCTGACACATTCTTGTCATTCTTTCCTAATCACGTGCCCATACCATCGCAAGCGGTTTTGCTGCAGTGCACATTGAACCGATTTCAGACCCATCGCAAGTCAAATATCTTCATTCGCAACTCGCGAGGATTTCGCATTGACGCGACAGCCATCCTTTTATTATCCTCATGCTAGCTCTTTTCATTCATTCGATGTCGCGGCGTATCACAAACCAGGTTTCGCTGCTGCCGCACCATAAGCTTCCGCGTACACACGCGTCAAAAACTTCCCTTTGGTCTTGACAGATGGGACTCGATAGGTTAAGAAGACATCAGCTCTCTGAACATATCCCAGTCGCATTTCACTCCGAAATTCCGCTGCCTCAGTTCCTCCAACGCCGCTGATGACATCGCTCAGGTAACAGAGCTGCTCCACAACCTCTAGCCTTTCATCATTTATAAGTAGCTCCACATTGTATAAGAACAGGCTTCTGCATCTAACCTTTGCTCATCAGCACTTAATAGAATATGGTGGAAAACAAGCTTTTCCGAAAAATCTGTGCTTAAAATTTAGTAGGTTGGGTCTGACTTGTATTACAATAATGTTTCACATAAAATGCAAATAAGGATTAAATGAAGGGGGCACACGACTGGAAGTGACTTCTGGGTGACATACCTGCTTTTATGAATTGCGACTTTTTAAAGTCATAATAAAACAATGATTTGTGGATGTGCAATGTCTTATGATATCGTATTAGGAATTCCGGTATTAGAAACTCATCATGAAATTCTTAAATTCTGAGGTCGCGGGATTTGAGCTCTTGTGGCCTAAACTTGACTGATCACGAAATTCAGTTATCTACTTATTGTCAGTGAGAGAACAACATTAACATCACTGATTCATCACATTCAGTCACTAACATTTGACTGAAAGTAATATGATTTCAGAGAGATTATGGTTAAACTTGCATGTGATAATTGACATTCATTATGATAGGAAATCGTTAGATACTGTATCCCAATTAATGTAAGTATTTCATTCAAACATCATTAATGCCCGGAGACAGAATTAATTATAACTTCATCAACATCGTACAATGTCATTTAAATGTGAACGGTCGGTGCCGTTTGATCGTTTAATCTCCATGTCCGGTATTCGGTCTCGATCGTATTTGAAGTTAAGTTTCGCTGCTTCCATCACGAACTGTAATTCCTTAAATGATGACTTTCGCTGGATGTGTATTCAAATCGCTGACCACTGCTTGAAGTAAATCTTTCCTTCATGTAATTATATCTTTAATAGATCGGATAAAGTTGTGATTTTATGGATAGTTTGAATAGTTATTGATTTGATTGCATGAAAAGGGCAAAATCTATAGTCCTCATCGAACGCCTTGGATTGTGACGCTTTGTTGTCGGTGTTAAAACATTCGCATTTTATGATCATGGTGCTTATAATGGATTAGCAATAAATTTTAGCAAAACTAAAATCATGGCTTAGGATGAACCTCAATGCAGCAAAGTAAAGATCAGCTTTGATAATCCCATTCAAATTATAGAGGTAGCAAAATAGTGCAGATATCTTGTTTACAGTTTGAGATAATTTGAAACCTCATAATGCTACCTAAAGATAAGCTTTTCCATCTTCACGCTACAGCAATCGAGTATTTTAGCAATCAGCTAGATAATAAACACGAATGTATCACCTCAGTAGACGTCCAGCTTTATTTCAAGTTGTTTATCATATGAATTAGGCGAGCTACTTACGGTTATCTTTTTCACACACTACTCGTGGATATCCGACAATGGTCATGGACAAATTGATCTGAAATGTCCTCAGTGGCAACCATGTTCTGCCTCCGAAACATGTGCGCCACGTCGTGCATGTCTGTCAGATGCAGCTTTTGATATGCCACAAATTCAGTTAAGTTGCGTCAGGTGTCTTTCATGGCGAGGTACTCCCGACATATTTCACATTTAGGCGGCGCATATTTGGGATCATGATCGTTAAACAACTGTCTTTCGAAAATGAAAAGCGTGTTGAAATCTACTTGAAAGCGTGTTGAAATGAAAATCTACTTGTGATGCCGCTTGAAAGATGCCTTCTTGGGATGCAGTCAGATCACCAATGTGATTGATTTCATTCAATAGGTAATAGAAGCAGAATTGAATCAATCAATTGAATTCCGTAGTTAGAAGCATTCTGCAATTGCTTGCACACGCTCTCGCAAAGCATGTAAGTTCTGCCATGCCGAAGGATTTTCTATTTATGGGGTTTAATTGCTCGTAGTCAGGTGTGTTATGTCAAAGTTTTGGATCAATGTAGCGTTGAATACTGAGTGACGCATCGGCAGCTGTTGTGTTAATTGATGATTATTAAATGTATTTAGATGAAGCAGTTGTTGTTGCTGTTGAAAGCTAACGAAAGCCTATTAATTAACAACTGCACCCACCGAACCATCCGCACATTGACCTCTGCACCCGCCAGCTTGCACAGAAGCTCCTCCCCCACATCCGGTCGTACCCCCTCCTTGAACCTTGACGAAACCGGCTGAAGCATTCCCCTTTCTCCAAAGCTCATCCCCCACACCCGGTCGCACGCCCTTTCGAAAATGAAGATGACCAGGCCTGTCTTCAATCTTTGATGGCACCCATCCCACACCGATTGGGACAGCCTCACCACTTGATCGCCTACCCCCTTCTCCTCCTTGAACCTCGACTGGAACCGGTTGAAACACTCCCCATTCTCCAGATCCCACTTCATCCTTAGCTCTCGCTCCATCCACTTCTTCAAACAAGCCGTCAAGCAAATTGGCCGGTAGGACGCCATCTTCAGTCTTTAACAACGGACCAATCTCGCCCTCACGCCACAACGCCACACTTGTGGGACCATCCCTTCCACGAAGCTGTGATTTACACAGCTCCGTAGCAACCTCCATCCCTTCCCGTGGCAGCATCTTGAGGAGTCTCGCGTGGATTCCATCCGGTCCAGCCGCTTTGCTACCACTCACTTCCTGTATAGCCAGCTCCACTTCCTCCATTGTGATGGTCACAGCACACAAAAGAAAAGTCCCTGGCCAAACCAAAAACCAACACCCGAACGGCAAAAGCGAAAAGCCAACACCCGAACGACGAAAGCCCACCGACAGCATGGAATTCAGAAATACCTGAAAAGCGTTTGCAACCCGAAGACAATTTTGTCCCTTGTGTGAGGGTCAGCACCAAGCGGTGTGAAGGCCGGCCAAGTTGTGGTGCTGGTGAAATCGATACCTGTAGTTCAGAATATCGCTGGACCCTGCCATAGTTATTCTTGCTGTCTATCTTTCCATTATGTTCTCATCTTGACCGTTTACGACTAGAATCATAGCTTCCGAATCATTAACTCAAAATAAACAATGATTCATTCAAAAGCGTGTTTGTGTTGTCTTTCATTGAAAAACCGAGTTTAGTATGACGAATTCAAGAATTCAAAATTGGTTCAAAATCAACGAGATTTCGCCTCAAAGAAATTATGTTGAATAGCTACTGAACAACACATCACCAGGGCAATTTGATGAAAATGATAGCAGCTTCATGTCTGTCTCAGACGCAAAAAGTGGTGAATATTTTTGATCCCACACCAGACTAGAACAACACATATCCGTGAGGAATTCTGGTAAGTGTAGCGAAATAAATAAGTGTCTGCTCGACTGCGTGAGCGAAATGGTAAACTCTTCAGAGGTGTTAACTAGCGAAAGATTTACAATCTGCATAATATTGACCTGTTTCAAATGCGATGTTTTCACTCGCCACTTTTCGGGAAAACCCACGATAGAATCAACTTATTAGCTTCTTAAATATTTTACTTCGAAGTTACGGTCTCAATGATTTTAATCAATTGAGTCCAATTAATACCATTGATTGAAGTTCAACTTCGCCACTTGATTTACCTTAGGAATTATATAGTTTGCGTACAATGTCCCTAATGTTGGCAATCTACTTCAATTGATCGCTATTATAATCTCCCACATTGATTTAGTTCAAGCTGTTGTTTCATTCATTCGCGAAAGTAACAATGATAATTGTATGGGAACACAATCACGTGAACTATTTTCACGACGTAGAAAACACGTTCGATCTAAAACAGCGGGTTATGCGGTAGTATTGATTCTTAGCTGATCTCCGGAAGTTGTTTGTTTTTATGAATAATTAATTGAAATTTTTGTGCCTGTTGATCGAGGTAGGAAAGGGTCAACGATAACGTATTGAAATGAGTGATGTCGTTGACCTCACTAGGAATATCTGTGATAAATAATTATATCCCTTATTGGATGAATATTAAAGTCCTGTGGGAAGTTTCACAGACAGACCTAAGGAAGATTATGAAAAGTGCATTCTAACAAATGCCCTTAGGTAAAATTGCATAAGAATGGCAGCAAACCCGAAGGCTTTTAAAACGGAGGGAAACAAACAACCCAGCCCTATCTTAACTTCATCGTGAAAGAAGATCCATTTCTTAAGATTAGCGTGTTCAAGGACAGCTTCTGATGAGTGATGCAAATTGCCTATAAGATACTGAAAGTCCAGTCGTCAGATGCCACGTCAACGGCTAAAAGGTTGCCAATATTCCAATGGCAACTACATTTTTAATCTCTGGTGGTAACCAAGCACATCCATCATTACATTCAGATTGGAGTTTATTGTAGGAGTTAGCAGATGCTTGACATGCTTCAACATCAAAGCCCGTAGTGTAATCAAATTTAAATGCATCCCCGTCAAAGGGCATTAGTTTTTCACTATTGATTAGCGGCTGTCAAAATCGACATACCATGGGGTGAAAATATTCGAAAAATTGTTCAGCAAATTGTTGGAAACTAGCATGGAATCGGAAATTTAGGCCAAATCAAAATTAAAAATTTTCGGAAACTACAGTCCCGACTTATACCTGAACGATTTCAAGTGAGAAACGTTACGAAGAGTATCGGATGCTATGTACATGTAGTGCTGCAAGTCGATTAATAATATTAATAATAATAGTAGTGTATATTTGAAGTTCATTGAAAATCATAATGTACAAGGGAAGCACAGTTGCCTTTCATTCTCTACAACTATTCAAGAATAAAATAAATGTCTGGTGATGTCCATGTTCAGCAATCTCCTGATATATGGAAACAAGCAATATCTTCTCTTCTGAAAACGATGAGAATCGGTGATAAAATGCCCGTAGTGATGTAGGCACTTGGTAGATATTTGTGCACAATTAACGGTCATTGTTGTGCAAAACCTTCGAGAATAGTGACATAAACTTCCATAATCAAACAATATTACTACCTCAGATAGGGCTGCGAACTCAGACTAAGGTGATTTTAGCTGAACTTGGATTAGGTGGCTAAATCCTACCGAGTCCGAGTCCGGCAAAGTCTATCTCAATTTTTACTATTGACAATAATGGCATGATAGCCGATTAATCAATATAATGCACCATATAGCGGGGTGCAAACAATCATAATTACTTTTTATCACAAAGCAGATTTTAGAGATTATTTGAGAAGGATTTATGGCTTAATGCCCCAAGTTACAAATGCTTTCGATGGAAAGACGAGGATTTAGAAGAACAAAGTATGGAAATCCAGTAGCTGAATGGTAAAAGTTATTTTTGAAGACTGTAAACCGACAGTATAAGCAATTATGTTCACTGCACCACATGTAAAGTTTGAACCAGACATCTGATTAATGTCACTTTTGAGATGCAGATATTTCAGGTTAAGAGGATCCTTTCGTCTCTATGAATCAGTGAATAAACCTCAACCGGAAAAATATGGTCACTTTTATTATTTTGGTTTATTTGCAGAAAAGGTCCGCAGGTATATAGCGCGGAGACATAATCCTCTCCGTGATAATATGCTTTGCTTACTGCTGTTCAACTTTCTAAATCCATAGCTGGAGAAGGGAACAGGAATCAGAAAATAAAATATGAACGATCATCCTGTAGATATCTTAATTCCTTCTTGCTCCTTAAGTCAAGGCTACACTTGACATCACTGTGGCATACCTTCTCAGTCCAAAGATAATTGAAGGAGAGAGTTCATTATTTGATTCCTGTCTTGGAGTGTCAAGAAACAAGAAGTATGAGACAAGCGACAGTACGTGTCAGGATTTGGGGTGAAAATGTATTCCACTGACAGTAACCGTGTAAAGAGTATGGAGTTTGGGGTGCTAAAGCTTCAGAGGTCCTCACAGCAAAGTCGCAGCAAGAATGTATGTGCAGACCAATAGCAATTTACATGTCACGAGGAAAAATATGCTTGAGCAACTTAGCGTTTCCCTCAAGATCGGCGACTAAAGTGATTCTGGCGAACCTTTTTTTCAGTATCCATGGGACTTCTCTCTTTTTTTATTTCATCATGCACTTTTTAGATTTAGGACTTTGACTGGGTTACTTATCTTGGAGTTTAACGTATTAAGTAGGATATTTTACGTGCAGTATTTTGTATATGCAATGTACATGTGTGTGTTTTGTTGTTTATATAAATTCACATTGTAATTTTTGAATTACTTTTCATTGCATTTATAACGTCTTGTGCTCTGCAATACTCTTTGTCTTGTAATGAAACCGCATTAGCAGTGATAATTTTGAAGTAAAGACTGTGCAGTTACGCTGAATATACAACTCTTTGCAATTTATTTTAACAATGCAGCTTACATTTAAATTATAACTTCTCCACTGAGGAGAAAGAGTAAATTCCAGGATGCAATGAAGGAGACATGCGCACCATTGGTGTTACAGAAAGACAGGATAGACAGAGAGCAGTGAAGCGAAATAGTCCACTGTGATGATTTCTAACGGAAAACGCGAAGGAAGATAATTTCACATCTCAATGGTTGCTGTGGATAAGGCCATTTGATAATCAATTCATGTCGTAATATCATTTTCAAAGAAACGAAGAAGTCTGTTGCGATTGCTGTTTTCAAATAGAGAACAGTAGTATAGCATGGTGCATGAAAAGCCGTGTAAGTATTATTCCACGCAGAACATGCAAAATGCATTTATAAGTAAATGCACATTTCGATGACTTCAGTCGGAGAAATATGCTTAGCAGAAACAAGTTGAATAAACTGATGCAACATGAGACATTTCGTGATATATCCTTATATGTGGACATAAAATCAGGCAATGATCACAGTGTGATCTGAATTCTCATTTCGGAATGTTGATGTCAATTTTTTGTACACTTTTATTTCACCTTATTCATGTTCGTAATCCTTAACATTTTTCCTAATACGCCATTCGAGTATATGGTGCTGCTAACGATTATAGCCAACTGCATTGTATTGGCTCTCGAAGAGCATCTACCAAATGGAGACAAGACCATTCTGGCGAGAAAAATGGTAAGTAGAGGAGAAATATGGCACTTTTCATCTTTGAATTACATGGCATTAACTCGGAAGGTAATGCATGCAGATGCATTTATATTCCATTGTGTTGCAGGAGCCGCCACCATGTCTATAGTCGTTCTTCAGAATCATCCAATCCTACCGATATCTAGGGCATGAACAAAACAAATAATTCTATAAGTCTTGTGTTGTAAAATGATCCTAGCAATTTCAGCAGTAAAATGTCAAAGGGTAAACTCATCATAGGAGCAAAATCTTATTACTTCTTGAATCACATTTGCATTATTTGGATGTCTAAAAGAGTTGTAGGAGTTATAGGGAAATTCGTTCTTTTGGGATTTTGAGCATCTTTTATGTAGTGTTCTATCTTTAGAGCGTTCGCCGAAAAGAGTCTGAGCTCCATTCAGACAGGCGACACGACACGGTAGCGACACTGTCAATCATTGCAGTCAATTGCAGTAGTTATTTCAAGATTATATGTAAACCTACCTGCGCGTTCACATAGACCACGCGACATGAACGCGACATTCGACGACACGCTCCTCGCTCAGAAAAATGCTCTGAAATTCTCGGCGACCTATGTTAAAGATAGGAGCTCCAAAATTTGTCATGTCGCGTGAAGTTGCTGGTTTGCCCCACATATCTGCAGGTGGATGAGACGAGAATGACTTGACAAATGATTTAGGATCATAGCTTTCTGTGCAGGAACACAAAAATGTGTAATGGCTGGTAGTCAGAACGAAAACAAAATCATTTGCTTTTCGTTTTGAGCTTGCGATACCTGAATATTTGTGTAGAGAAAAACATTTGCTTCAATTTGATATCAAACATGACAAGGAAATGTGTGGAGATAAATTCATGGGATGGGTAGTGATTATTCCAACTTTTGATGATATACCTAATTAATGCATCTCATTGTTTACTTGCTTCACAATTGTATTATTGAAATTGAATTACTGTAAACCTTGATGTGAGTTGAAAGGGATGTTATTGAGAATGAATGTGATTGATAACTAGTTCCTTGAACAGCAGCATTTCCCCTCTCTCTTCTCTGCCGTCAATGTGGCTCCTCTGCCAAATGCGCCTTCTTTGCTTTCGCCGATGTAGATAGTAGAAGGATAACACAACCTCTGCGTCAGACATCATTGCAAGGATATGCAAACTCAATCATGTGCTAGACCCAATTTACGTACAAATAGACAAAAGCATGACCTCACACCATCACACGAATGGCTTTCACACGAATGCGAATTTCATTGCGAATCACGGCGAATTGAAATTCGCAGAAGTTCGCAATGAAGTCTCACTGAGATTTGGTCATGGTTATGACCTTGAAACCGTTGACTGCGATTCCAATAGGATATGCCACGACTGCTATGAGATTCCACCACGACTCATAGAGATATCCCTGCGAATGCTTGAGACATCATGACGATTTAAGGGGCTTTCACACGAATGCGAATTTCATTGCGAATCGTGGCGAATTTTATAACTTTAACATAATTTTATATTCGTCACCACTTCGCAATCATTCGCATTGTCATTCGCAATGAGTCGTGCAGTTCGTGGAGAATCACGGCTTCATCGCGACTCATGGAGAATATTTTGGAATTTTCAAAATATGTCGCGATGAAGTCGGCGAATTTTCCATTCGCAATGGAGTCGTAGGTGATTCTCACGCGTCTCATGGGCATCATAGCGGCTTCGCCGACACAACATGCACGAATTGGGTCACGACACCAGTGAGACGCTTCGCGAATGAATACGACAGTGATGAGACAGTGCCAAGAAAGGCTGCGAATGTGTGTGCAAATGGATGCAATTGAGTCACCTTGGGTCACGTGTATCAAATCGTATATAAACACGGAAGCTTGGACAGTAGCAGAATCAATCATGAGTGATACATTGAGTGAGTTGAGCGGTGACAGCAGCCATGAAGAAGGGATTTCCGACAGTGCAGAGAAAAAGAGAAAAAAGACATCTGGAATAAAAAGAAAAATTGACAAACAAGCTTACATCTTCAAAGAAGACCAAGAAGTAATGTTGGCAAACTGGTACCGTGAGAATGAGTGCCTATATAACAAGAAGTTGAAGGAATATAAGGACACAGACTTGAAGAAGTCGCTCATTGCTGACAAAGCGGCAACTCTGGAACCACCATGTACATGTAAGTGTGAGCTTATTTTTTATATTAAAAAGATAACTTGATAAATTGAATACAATTAATTCATATCTATATCTATTTTATTGATTCATCAATCAAATAATACTGCTTTTCATCTGATAAAATTTAGTACTATTTCAATAGTTAGGCTATCTACATGAGCCACTCCTTTAATTTATGACCGGCTTTGCTTTATTTTTCCGTAAGCCTAATCCTCATATTAAGTGGCCTAGGAATAAAGTACAAGGGTATTTTGAGACCAGTTAGGTGAAGGAGGGGTCATGAATAATTTTCAATTTCACCTCGTTTGTTTAATAGGATGAGGCTCCATCAAAACCATCATTACTTAAATAGCTTTTGAAACGCTAGGCTTATTAATCCTACTACGTATCAATGTGTATGTTTTCATACAAATAGCCTATCATATAATGCCCCATGAATACATAAATCTGTATTTAGAATATTCATCTTCGTTTCAGATTATCACTGGTTTCATTCTTTAGAGGAATGCGTACAAGATATGGTAAAATTGCTGCCAAAAAGTCTGGACAAGGCTTTTTCGAGTTGAGTGATCGAGATAAAGTGATTTTCGATACATTCGTGTTTCTCGATAACCATATCAAGAGATGCCCAAGTCGCCAAAGCACTAAAGTAAATATTCTCTGATGATTTGACCGTAATTTGTTTTGTCTTAATTTGCTTTTAGGGTTTACACATAGCTTTCCTTGTTCTTCTAATTCTGATATATTAATAAAACTCATTTAATTTTTAGTTTCGTGATGTGACTAACTCAAAATCGAAAGAAAATGTAGAAGAAACACTAGACGACAGTATGGAGAATAATTCCGAACCAACAAAGGCAATGAAAAAATCCTGCGATGATGAATTAATACAAAAGGTAGGTAAATGATTTCAACAATATTATCTCTTGCTACACTGTAACAGGCAACAACATACTCGTATTTCTGAATAATATGCTCACCAAAGAATGAATGTTTGCTTTATCTACATGTAATAATTAATTTTATCGATCAATACGAATAGTAGTTTTAAGTCTATCTCAAAGAAACCCAAAACATTAATCTGATTCTCTTAAAATTAATCAAAATTTTGTTTTTCAGTTACTTCAGCGAGCAGACTCAGCTGCTCAACAGCGGAAGGAGCTCGTAGAAAGGTATCAGAGGTCTCCTCATGAAGAAACATTCGATTCATTCGTTCGGTATTTGGCGACCCAGCTACGTTTAATCAAACCTGTTCACTGGTTTAATTTTAGTGTCGAAGTGCAGCATTTGGTCCAAGGATATATACAGAAGCCGGACGTGCCTATATTTCAGCCACAGCAATACAATTTTCCGACCCATTCGAATTTTGTGCCTCAACAATGTAATGTTACAGTCAACCCAAACTCTGCTTTGCAACAACTGATCGGCTCAGGGGTTCAGGAGACAAACATTTGTCAGCCATACCAAGGATGACATTATATTTTTGTACAATTTTATGGTGTTTCCTACATGTAGACCTACCAGAATTTGTATCCTGTGTGTATCATGCAATTTACTAGACTTTTTATAGTAGAAATTTTCATATGACCATTCTATTATCAACTTATATATAAATGTATCTTACTGTAGGCATTTTATTGATCTATTTTTCAAAATCCATAGGCCTAATACACAATATAATAGACTATGTTGGCTTATGTATATACAAATGAAATAAAATGAATTATAAGTAATCAAATAAGCATAGAAAAATACTAAGAACAAATACCTTGAAAGTTTTTCCCTATAAATCCTAAGAATAAACTTCAATTAAAACACAATTAAATGTGTCAAATAAGACTCGAAAGAACTGCTCGTGCATTGGACTATGTTGGCTTATCTTTTTCGTGTATAAAACAAGTCAATCAAAACCAAATGATAAACAAAAAATATTGGATTCATATCGTTAAATAATATTTTCTTGCCAGGGTAATTTCCCAATAGAGGAATTATAGTAGTCTTTCAAATAATCCCGCTGTCGTTTAGCCGCTGAAAGTGAGGTATTGCCATGCTGACTTCGTAAACCAAGGAGATTCATTGAGTCACGCCATGAACCAGGTGCGATGACATGAGTACCGATATCTTCTCGGTCAACTTCCTGTATGATATGAGACGGATGTCGAGTACGAATAAGATTGTGCAGGACGCAGGTGCCCATCACTATGGTTCGAACATTAGTTGGATGTTGTTGCATAGTGGTGAGCAAACAGCGGAACATGAAAAAACAAATATATATATTGGAATGCATATAGTCCACCTACATACATGTACATGTGCGAGTATAATAAATTGCCTCACAAAAGAAATTTGAGAGAAGTTTGATAATATATCTACCAAAGCTCAAAACTCTTTTTTCTTTCCAAGTTTACGTACAGTAGGATAAAATGTAAATATATTTCCTTTGTTGATATTTCTGAAATATTCCTGTCATAGAAAAGTTATATTTCATAAGGTTTTACCCTCAGTATAAGTTAGTATATTTCAAGTTATAAGTTATATTGTTGAAATATTTAGAATTTAGTGTTGTTTCAAAAATGAAATTCCATATGGAATCAATCAATGAAGATAAATCACTATTTATCTACTGACATTTATGTGTGGCCTATTGAAAATAGATTGTAAAATAAATTGTAATATAGATCATATTCAAATACTAACCTGTGAGCAAGTATCCCGAAAGTGTTTTCTACTACCCCGCTCTCGCACGGGATAATCTGTAGTTGAATATCCTTTCACGTCTGTCAAGAAATCTGCTTCGAGATAAGGTTTCATAAGCCAAGCCCGTAGCGCGAAAGCATACATCTCCAACGATAGAAGTAAGGTATCCGGTTGAGTATCATTTGGTAAAGGTTCCGGAGATGGAATGCCAGTTCTCCCAGTCTGCAAAGCCTCAAACAAATCGCATTCTTTAAATATCCCACCATCAGACAGTTTACCATTAGCTCCCACACCAATGAATAAAAATCGGTAATTTGCATCAACAAGGGCCAGTAGAACAATAGAATGGAATCCTTTATAATTGAAATAAAGTGATCCTGCATTGGATATGTGTTATAGCGATATGTTTCCACCCGTCAATTGAACCGATTGTGTTATGAAAGTTCCAACGCTTGGAAAATTCTGAGGCGATATCCTTCATTCTGCTTCGGTTTGGGGATGTGCAAGAACTTCTTCGGTATATTCCTGAATTATAGCCTCACAAACTTCAGGAATCAAAATCGAAATTGCATTAATGAGCCACCTGAATTCATATTGTAGACTTTTATAAGAGTTCCCAGTAGCTAAGTACCGCATGGTTATCGCGAGCCGTAGACCTGGTTCCAAAGGCTTTCGCATTATTGTTTCATTCTTCTCAATTCGAGGCCCAACACGACGAAGCAGTTCCTGAAACAATTGGGGGGTCCTAACGGAGAAAATTTTTAAAGCTTGGAGTATCTTCTATCCGTAATTCAACCATAAGTTTTTCATACGCTCCCAAGAATGTCGACGCCAAAAGCCATTTTCTTATCCATACAGATCTTATACATTTCTTCTTTTTTTTCGTCGTATCAATGCTGTGGCCAGCTAGAAGAATATTTTCTTCTTCTTTTAAAGAATAAAAGCACGAAGCGTCGTCTGGTGACAATATGACGTCCATCATCCAAAGCCTACGGTAATGTTTGAAAAGTGAATAATTTATGTAGCCATGTAGGCCTACACCTTATTTCATTAAATCGTCATGATGTCTCAAGCATTCGCAGGGACATCTCTATGAGTCGTGGTGGAATCTCATAGCAGTCGTGGCATATCCTATTGGAATCGCAGTCAACGGTTTCAAGGTCATAACCATGACAAAATCTCCAATGAGACTTCATTGCGAACTTCTGCGAATTTCAATTCGCCGTGATTCGCAATGAAATTTCGCATTCGTTGTGAAAGCCCCTT
>CAJQUW010002172.1:0-33392 GCA_907163375.1 Prostheceraeus crozeri | reverse complement strand
AATTATTGGGTGTTTTGGGACGGCCTATATTATATTACTCCTCCCAACCTGGCCGGCACACCACGCCAACCTGGAGAGCGCATCACAAACTACCTCTCGCTACGTCGTCGGGCCAGAGGGGGGAAGTCAGACTCGAAGCAACACGGTGGCGGACCACGGCCGACGCTCTCGTCTGACAGGAGGGGGGGACGGCGGCCATCTTGCGCGGTCCAGTGGTGTAGATTTACTTACTGCTGTTCTAGTCAATCAAGAAGCATCTATATTCCTCACATTCTTGCTTATTATTGATGGCAGGATTATGGCGCTGAATCATTGTTGCCTCTTTAAGTCGCAGGCTAGCTTCGTCTGTTGCACTGGCAATTATTGTGACGTTGAAGTCTCGCTTACATTTGATTTTGTGTTTGAATACAGAAGAGTTTTTATTTTCAAGACGTTCTTTTATTCTAATATGCAAAGTTCTCGTAATGCTGCCGATGTTGATATGCTGACACGATTTAAACTTTAATTGGTATACGATGTTCTTTAGGAAGCACTTTTCTTTATCCATGAGCGGACATCTATTGAGAGTGCATTTTGGCATTTTCTTTTTCACAGTTAGGAAGTTTCGCATTGAGAATGATTTATGGGCTAATCGTACATTTATTCCTTCTTTGGCAAATATTCCTCTGATTCTGTTTGAGATGTCATCCGAAATGTAGTTCATTTTAAGGTAAAAAATTTGATTACTATCTTGCCTTTGTGATTTATTTTTCGGAGTTCTTTTTGTTTTCTGGATAATTTCATAAGGATATCCATTTATATGAAGTATTCTGTCAAAATGCAGGTCGTGTTGATGGAATATTTCATCGCTTGTGTATCTTTGATTCGACATCTTTCATTTTTTACGAAATTTATTTTAGATGCAAGAGGTAAGTGAGATTGATAATTAACAAATAAGTCTTTCTTAGAACTCTTTTTGTAAAATTCAAAGATTGGTCTTTCTTCAGTACTCATTGTCACTTTGAAATCCAGAAGGTTTAGGGTGTTTTTATCATTTGGGAATTCGATTTCGAATTGTATGTGTTCATTCTGTGAGTTGAATGTTTCTAAAATAGTGAGGGCTTCGTTCTTATTCTTGGCTAAGAAAAAGCAGTCATCTACATATCTTCTGAAAATAGGGAGCGATGGTAGTGTGGCCAGAGCGCGTCTTTCAAGTGAGTCCATGAAGAATATCGCCATTATCCCTGAGAGAGAGGATCCCATTGGAAGGCCGCGAATTTGTTGAAACGTTTTGTCCTCAAAGCAAAAATAAGTATTATCTAATAAAACAGTGATCAATTTTCGAATTTGATTAAGATGGAGTTCTTTTAAGCAGAGGATGTTATTGCTCTCCAAGAAGAGAATCACATTATTTAATTATTTATTTATTTAATTAATTATTTAGTCAGATCAATGTTTTTTTTGCAATCGGTACCCTGTAACCCGGTTCTATCTGTTTCATGACCGTGATCGGCGGTAAATCCGATCCTATATCTCTTTATTTTAAGCTTCAGAAACACTCACTTGCTATTGCCGCATAATCACATAACTATGATTTCCCAAAGACACAGCCCAGTGCTAAAAATATCTATTTTTGCATCTTCACCTTTTCAAATTTTGAGCTCATGTTGTTGAATAGTTTCTTTTTATGTTATGTGCCTTGATGATAACGACGCTTAGTCGTTGAAATATATTGGCGTAAAATAAAATATATATTATAATGTAACAACAGCATAACTTCAATTTCCAACCTTGAAAAAAAAATCTCCACTTTCAGATTTGAGTTTTTATGATCATGCACTTTTTTCGTGATCAAAAAAAGCTATGGCACTTAGTCACCCGATGTTTTATACATTTACCTATTAGAAAAGTAGCTAATGAATTGACAATAGGTTGCGAGCACATATAATGCTGTAAAAGATCAGTTGTGCGATAAAATTAATGAGTATGGCAAAGTGAGCATGCTCGGAATTGAATTTTTCAATATTGTAAGCAGGGCTGCGGAACTTTTAACTTTTGAAAAAACTCAGGCTCCACCTCATATATATTTTTTGATTATGCGATACAACAACTATGTTCCGATTACGACTCCAAGATTTCGTGTTTGCTTAGAGGCCTACTCGTCGCATGTTGCTAGATTTCAAGACGAATTAAATGCTGCTTAATGGCTAATTCATAACCCAACTTAGCTGACAAACGGATGCGGTTGTCAATCATGATTTGCTACCGACTGCCGTATATGCCATAATCATTCAAGTTTACTTGCATGATTGAGTATGGCAGATCATAATCCTTAGCGGAATCTTATCATGATTCAGAAAAGTAGTGGGCTTTAATAATTAAAGTCCTTCAATATTGAGCCTTACAACAGAAACTATTGGGATTTGTAGCAAATTATGAAAATATGTTGAAATGGTTTACTAGTAGCCTTTTGTCATTTATACATGCAGTCATACGTCTGCAAAATGCGATACAAAAGGTATATTTTTTGTTGAAATGTCCTAAGCGTAACGATGGAATGGCCCATTGGTGTGATGTCGTCTGCGTCTTCCTGTCCCTGCTAAATCAGGACTTTTTATCAGACATTAATTCACTTCAACAATTTGCACAAAAGCTTTTGATTCCATGAACAGAAGCACTGCATTGTATGACAGGATGGAAGAAAATAATAGCAGTCAATCACTTTTCACCCAAAATGACTACCTTCGGCCTCGATTGTCTTCTCTAATCGGCGCCTGAACCGGAACAGGCCGACACCAATGTTCTTAGATCGATATTCTGCACATACTTGACTATAGTGACCTTCAGATCTCCCACAGTGCTGTGAAGCTCATTGCACACTTCGTAGCTTCAATGACGCTCCAAACAACAATTGAGGGGGTTGCAGTCTGGGGAGCCAGGGGGGATGTCCAGTGACCAGTGGTGAGGAAAGTTCTTATAGCATGAAGCCTGCGTCTGGCAAGCCTTGTGAGCTGGTGCAGAGTCCTTTTGAAGGGCGTAGTCCCTTCTTCTTGCGATTCGGTCAATCCCAGGCTTAGCGCATGACGTCAATGTAGGTTTCTGCATTGATGCGGAGTTCTGCAATGAAGAATTGATGAGGCATTGCATCACTTTCAGCGTGCTGATCACTCCAAGAACCATCACTGATGCGGGATACTTGCTGCGAATTACAGTTGGGCGTCAACAGGGTCTTCACACAACCATCTGTGGTTCTGCCGGTTCACCTTCCGGTCTTGGATAAAATTTTTCTTGTCGGAAAATAGCCTGAGCATTCCAGTAATGCCTATCTTGAGATCATTCACCAGGTCTGTGTCTTCGGTTTTCGTGACTTCTGTCAGCAGCTGGCGCCTCCTCAAGATAAAGGATTGGTATCCGGGATCCTTGTGGAAAGACCTGTGGATAGTTGAATATGCCACGTTCATCTCTTGAGCGTCACACGAACAAAGAGTTCTGGTATCGGCCCTGACAGCACCCTCGTGGGACGAAGCTCTACGACAGGTAGCGGAACGCTTCAAGACGGTGTTGGCGGAGGAAGCCCTCGATTAGACGTTTGTCGGTGACCTTCAGAAGATCGAGATCGCAAATGCCTTGGGCTTGCCGTGTGCACTGCCGAAGATTCGATTCTACACAGCTAACGATAGACAGGGGCTTGCACTTACGGAGACGATAGAGGAACTCGGCCTAGAAGAGGTTGATCCCGAGAAAGTACGCCTTATCGACCCTGATCTCCGGCTCGAGATGAGAGACAAGCCAGCTGCCCAATCTTGGAGTCGGACTCCTTCAGCGGCTTTCAGAAAAACATCAGTATCTCCGAGGCAGACACCAAACCCGAACAACAGGATCAACCGGATTGAGGATGGGATGCATTGCCGCAACCTGATGAAGTGCAACTGGGCCCACAGATTCTGTGGGACAGCGGCGGCATGCATCCCGATCCCCTAGCAGACAGTGAACCTGACTCTGACAATGACTCTCATCCCGCACCTCCTATTCTTTCGCGAGGTCCTACTTAGCCCACTTCAGGGCGCCATGATCCTGTTGATTCTAAAAGCAACTCTAGCAACACTGATTCTCAGAAGTAGCCTGTTTAGTATAAATTATTCTCCTGCGCTAGCGCAAAACCTTTCGGGCAGTCCTGGCGTCAACTATCTGCTCGTTTTAAAGCAAATCGTCAATCCCCCTCCAAAGAGTGCCACTCTAGTTGAGTCTCCTCTGAACTAGGGACTAGAAGTCGGGTAGGGGTGCTCATGCGTTGATCTATATATGGAATCATCAGCAAATTGTGCATCGTGTAATCGGGGATAGCGGCAAATGTTTTTACGGAAATTTTTATGCATGATTATCCAGAATGTACTGTGCTGGGGTACATGCATGCATATAGTGTTTAAATACACTCTACAAGATTCGTGGATCAGATCTGTTTTAGGGGCATTTCATATCGGAGATATTTTTTCCTTCTTCGAGAGTAGCAGCACTGCTCTGCTCTGTAGGCAGTTTAGAAATCCTAGATGTTCTGGATTTTACACATATACTTGTGCATATCAGTTGTTCATCTCATAGAAAAAATAGAAACCGAAATTCGCACTATGTCAGCCAATTAGAGAGCCAAAAAAGTAGGCGTAATGGACGCTCGCGGAGAAAATCTAATTTTGACTTCTTAATTTTTTTTGTAAAACTGCGAATTGACCAGGAGCTCCACTTTCAAGTGATATTCTCCTAAAACTACATATGTATAGACATTAAATTTTAGGAAAATAATATTCGTTCGGTATAGAATAGTTTCGGTTTCATTTTATGATAACATCTTCAACGCTACTGACGTTCGTTCTGTCCACTTCCTAATTTATGCTTGTAAATCAATCTTATGCTCGTTGAAATAGATTTGTACAGAAATCCCAAAACAAAAAAATCTTTATTTACTTCTTGTATTGTCAAGTTAAATAAAATTTCGCCGGTTCACGTCATTGGAACACACCGCACACCCGGCGGGACCGGCCATCAAACGAAAAAAATACGAGCCCTTAAGCACTTGCATTTTTGAAGAGAGTACATGTCACAGGTATCGTATGTCATTCACCAAAATCATCTATGAGCTATTGCCAAATTATGACGTCATCTTTCAAAATGGCCGCCATGATTATATAAATAGGCTATATCTCGAAAATGAATGAAGGCCCAATAATTTATTACAAACAGATATAAAGTCGACCATCTCCTTTAATTTGACACAGTTTTATGCCAATAAGTTACATGCATGTCAAATGATGACTATACTCGTATTGGTCTAATTCAAATGGCAACCATAATTACGAAAATCTGCTGTAACCCGAAAGCAAATTAATTTAAGGCGTAAGCATTTATATAGTGTCAACATGTAAGTCTTTGTTTCTCCTAACGTATGTAACGCATCTTGCATAAGTAAATTTAAGACACACACATAGATAGAACATCCTACAGATCTCTGTCCTAATGAACCTTTTAGATAGCACATACATTTGACAGCGCGCAATTTTCAAAAAACAACTTTTTAAAGCAGTGAGAAATAGTGGTTGGTAGTAAGGTGGAGTGCTAATTAAGTCACAAATGTCAACCATTGTAACGAATAAATGTTTCCCGCAAATTTGTTCCATATTTTGAATGGCTGGTTGGAACTTTACCGCACTTCTCCCATAAGGTGGCAAAATCCGACTTGCTCGCTTTTGAAAAGACCTCTTGCTAGAGTTGGCTACTTCAATTTTAGAATTCTTAACTGTTAACTTCGATCTTGGAATCAGCGTGACGACAGCTGCTCATGTAATATTCAACCATGTGGCACAATTTTGTCGATTCCTTCAATCATCTTTGGGAAATATGGTAAACAAACGAGCGAGTCTGTCCACAGGGATTTTGCCACCTCGTAATCTTGGTAGCTTTTGTACAGTATTTCTTTATTTTATTTAACTTGACAATACAAGAAGTAGATGAAGATTTTTTGTTTTGGGATTTCTGTACAAATCTATTTCAACGAGCATAAGATTGATTTACAGGCATAAATTAGGAAGTGGACAGAACGAACGTCAGTAGCGTTGAAGATGTTATCATAAAATGAAACCGAAACTATTCTATACTGAACGAATATTATTTTCTTAAAATTTAATGTCTATACATATGTAGTTTCAGGAGAATATCACTTGAAAGTGGAGCTCCTGGTCAATTCGCAGTTTTACAAAAAAAATTAAGAAGTCGAAATTAGATTTTCTCCGCGAACGTCCATTACGCCTACTTTTTTGGCTCTCCAATTGGCTGACATAGTGCGAATTTCGGTTTCTATTTTTTCTATGAGATGAACAACTGATATGCACAAGTATATGTGTGAAATCCAGAACATCTAGGATGCTCTAAACTGCCTACAGAGCAGAGCAGTGCTGCTACTCTCGAAGAGAGAAAAAAATATATCCTTTTATATCTGTTTTCTCTATCTCCAACTCTGTTCGTAGTACATTATTGGGCTTTAAAATCATTCATTTTCGAGATATAGCCTATTTTTATAATCATGGCGGCCATTTTGAAAGATGACGTCATAATTTGGCAATAGCTCATGGATGATTTTGGTGAATGACATACATGATATCTGTGACATGCATACTTTCCAAAAATACAAGTGCTTAAGGGCTCATTTTTTTCTTTTGGTGGCCGTTCCCGCCGGGTATGACCGGATTATGGAATGGCAAGTTTCGGTGTCAATCATAGAGATCGATTGCGAGAATGAGCTAATAAACATGAATATTGATCTGCTCCCACGCAATGTGAAGTTGATGCGTTTCTTTCCGTACATAAAGAGCCGGTATCATAGCTTTAATAATGAGGACTCTAGAATTTTTAGATAAGAGGTAATTGTTACTACTGCCGATGATAAAAAGTAAGATGACGGACAACAATTTTTGTCAGAAGTTCTGCAAGATATAATATGACTAGTGACAGAGCTGGCAGGAGCATTTCTAGATCTTGGTCTTACACCCACAGAAATAGCCCATTTTGGGAGATGTTCAGCAATTCTCTTGATAAGCGACGCTCAGTACGACCGACATAGCTTAGTCCGCAACCGCATTTGAATTTGTAGATTACATGAGATCGGTCGACTTTGCTCAGCTTATCCTTGAGAGAAGCACTCGGAACAGTATGGGTTCGAAAAAGAATGATCGGATCCGCAGCGGGATATGCTCTTTTGACTGAAGAGATCAGACGAGAGCGAACTTCACCGCTTTCAAATCTCCCTGAAATTGGATATGAACAAAACCAGGTTTGCAACTGGGTCCGATCATGACTTCACGTTTGGCATCAGTATAACCGTAAGTATTGATGAACCCATCAGGGTAACCATTAATCTTCAGGGCCTCAGTTAACGTACGTAGCTCCTGAACTAAGAACTCCATAGAACATATCATCCTGGCACAATGGAAGAGAGCACTAACAAGGTTATTTTATCCTGTTAGCTTCTGTACAGCATTTCTTTGTTTTATTTAACTTGGCTATACAAGAAGTGGATGAGGAATATTTTTGTTCAGGGATTTGTGTAGAAATCAACTTCAATACGCGGGACCATCACATTTCTACAATCTTGTGCTCATTCCTTCCGGAGATTAATGCATTAATGATGCATTTATGTTTCAATCAATTTACCTTTGTAGTTTTGTGTCATAAAGGCCGTGTAAGAATTCATCTTAACAAGAAAATCATCTGCTGAATTTCATTGGCCGTTCAATATCCTAGGAGAAACGTTAGAGAATGACAAACATTACGCCTGCAAAAACTGTAGTTTACCGAGATTGATAGGATGTCAGCTGGTTACTAACAGCAAGGCATTGAATGATGTTATTATCAAACGCATGTTACCAACTTGAGAACTACATGTACATGTATGTAAAAAAAATGTGATATTGAACCTCCAAGAATCCCTCTTTTTTCATCTTGCAATCGCAAGTTCATGTGGCAACCTGTTTCGAAATTGGATAAGAACATGGAAGGGTATATTTTCCACAAAGCGTCCTACTGTGTAGCAGTGTAGTGCGAGAGAAACGTGTCGGAAAATTATGCGGGTATGATGGTCGAATTCATTGCCGCTTTAGCGAAATTTCATTGTCCTAATGTTCAAGACTCATTCTGTCCGCTGTCCAACTTGCGATCAATCTATTGACACTTCGGAAATACATGATAGGCTTTGCTGCTATGATTTTGCAAAATCGTGATATCATTAACAGATATCGCCTGTGTGGTAACCCACACGGTGACTGTGCATGCATCATCCAACCGATGGAGATGTAGTATTAACGATTACTTAGTGGTAGTTGACTGGCCTCCAAAATGAGAAAGTGTGAAACAATTTAAATTTAAAAAATGCCATTTTGTATTTTTTCCGGATGCGTTAAGGGGAGAAATAGACTAGATGAATGACATTACCGATAACAGGAAGTGCTTCTTCATGTTGAAAAATGTATGTTATCTCTCCTTGGTAAAAAAAACAGTTCACGGCCAAAAAAATTGGCTTAAATGTGTATACACGCCCAACGCATTTCGTTCATCAACTATGACAACCAGCGGCAAAAACAAGGCAGAAAGTAGGTATACTTTCTCGTTTTTACCGTTGCTTAACCAGTTGATGCGCGAAATGCGTTAGGCGTATACACACATTTCAGCTAGTTTTCTACGTCGCAAACTGTTTTTACCGAAGAGAAATAGCGCACTTTAAACATGAAAATATGACGTCTTATGTACTGACGGGAACAATGGAGAGGGCCTTAAGTCAAGCATCTTCAAAATGATTATGGATAAACAGTACATTTCCCATGTTCTGAAATTGCATATAAAAATGACTGCTGGTTTAATTTTTTTGAAAGAAGATGTTTACGAAGGAGGTAGATTTAACATTGTCTTCTGCTTTTCTTATAAGGAATTCATCTTTTAGCTATTTTCCGATGAACAGCACTCAATTAGGAGTCTTTGAAGGTATGGTAGTACGGCACGATTATCTTTATATCAGGCTTGAAAAAAGTCGAAATTCATTCTAGTCTCGACTAAGCTATGCATGAAAATCCTAATCGCGACTAGTCATGAGTCATTCACAATCCTATCTCCTCTCTACTTGGAAGCTCCCTATTCCCGACTAGGTTGTGCGTACCAAATTACTAAACATAGCACTTTTCTAGTCGCGACTAGGCTGTGAAGACGCCCCTATTTCAATTTATCATGTTGCATAGTCTAAGGCCCATGTTCTCTGGCTAATATAGAATGAAGATGAGATCTGGAAAACCTTGTCGATGGCTGAGAGATCTAGCATTTAGAGGAAGATCTCAATATCGGTTTGTTGCAATTTGAGCAATGCATGGGCTCCCTTTCACCATGCTGCTCTTTAGAATTTGCTCTTACATGTACAGGGTGCCCACTCAAACCTATATTCTTATTTTTGTCCTATTATTCCGTACGAGATTCTATATTGTCCTATATTTTTTGTTTTATATCGAATGCGTCAAAAGAACATTCAATGTAGATAAATATTTGTCACTCATTTAAATTACCAAAACAATATGCAATTTTCTCCCTTCTTGCCAGCCATTTGAAGGCATGATTTTATATTGTATCTATTATTTATTTTCAGATCTGCTAACTAAAAGATCGACAAATATTTGTACGCTCATCCATCGTTGTGTCATGCTCTTAAAAATGTCGTGTTCTAACTTCATTGCCGTGTGCAGGCACGGGGTATTATCGAATAGGCCTGCTGCAACATTTGCATGTCGTAAGAGGCGACTAAAAGGACACTATACACTATAATAACAATTATATATATTTGGGATGAAAATCGATGCATGCGTTTGACTTTTACATGGTGTGTTGCTCGAAGAATGCAACAAGTAATGTTTGATGCGGAGACGACCAGTGCAGCGGGATGTCTAATGCTATACGAATGTTCTTCCACGTACAATGGCTATATCCGATCAACAAATTTAGTTGGCTTTTGTCCAACTACGAGACAAATCAAAAAGCGTCCTCGATCGAGGTTCGTAAAGTTGATTACACTTCATGCAAAATTTGAATTTTTGGTGACATGCACCATAGACATGCAATTTGAATATATAGGTTTTCCGACATTAATGTAGAAATATGCAGATCAAATGTAGACATATGCAGTATGAAATGTGGGAGCATAGAAATGGAGGTGATCAAATGTAGAAATATGCAGATCAAATGTAGCTGCTCATCAATAAATTGTTCAGATTAATCATCAATCACTGTAGAGACTATCACTTAGGATGATGATGACAGATTCCAGTGTCATTCAAGGTACTTTTCATAATTATTTACCCCTCATAACATTTAATATTGCATCACTAATGTACATGTAGCTCATGCATCGTGCTAACCAAGTCGAGAATTGAAAAGATAAAACAATTGATGAATTTGATGCAAACAATGTTTAAGCTAAAACATGTATTAACTCCTCCGTTGCCATTTGTGGGTAATGGACCATGACATTTGGGGTTGTGGAAGTAGGAGTCCAAGCCAGGGGAAATCAATTCTTCGATGATGTCATTCAGTGGACGGCAGTGGAGATTATCGAAGACATAACGAGGTCACATTTGAACAGATAAAGTCTGAGCTATGATTGCGCAAATCCCTTCAATCTCACATCTCCATTTTCTAGTTATGCAGTTTTCTTGATGGAGAGATGACTTCAATGAAGAAGCTTGAATATGCCCCACTGAAAGAAATTCCACACAGGTCCAGATGAATGTCACGATTTTGCTGAGTGGTTTCTTCAAGAATTTGCTATTTCAAGAATTGTATATTGAAGCTGGCTTTGATTTGCATATAAACAAGCAGTACGTTGGGGAGAGCACGTATACACTGCTCGTTTGGTGGCTGAAAGCAGGGGCCAAACATCACTGCTGTGTCGCCACAAACTGGGTTCTTGCACCACCTGTACCTAACTTTCTCCCAGGTATTGAAGCTCATTTTATTTTTGATGATGCTCCAGCTCATTCTAGAGTAGCAATGAGTCTCCTTCAAGATCTCCTCAAAAAACTCGAGAGAGTAGCTTCAATTTTGAGCAACGAGTCTACAGCGCTTTCTCTCATAGCCTTCATCGCTTTCAAGACGATTTCGGCTCCATTACGGATCATCACATTAGTCAAAACCATCAAAGTCAAATCCGGCTGTCACACGGCCCAAAGAGTCACACCTGTCACAAGAAAACTGCATAACTAGAAAATGGAGATGTGAGATTGAAGGGATTTGCGCAATCATAGCTCAGACTTTATCTGTTCAAATGTGACCTCGTTATGTCTTCGATAATCTCCACTGCCGTCCACTGAATGACATCATCGAAGAATTGATTTCCCCTGGCTTGGACTCCTACTTCCACAACCCCAAATGTCATGGTCCATTACCCACAAATGGCAACGAAGGAGTTAATACATGTTTTAGCTTAAACATTGTTTGCATCAAATTCATCAATTGTTTTATCTTTTCAATTCTCGACTTGGTTAGCACGATGCATGAGCTACATGTACATTAGTGATGCAATATTAAATGTTATGAGGGGTAAATAATTATGAAAAGTACCTTGAATGACACTGGAATCTGTCATCATCATCCTAAGTGATAGTCTCTACAGTGATTGATGATTAATCTGAACAATTTATTGATGAGCAGCTACATTTGATCTGCATATTTCTACATTTGATCACCTCCATTTCTATGCTCCCACATTTCATACTGCATATGTCTACATTTGATCTGCATATTTCTACATTAATGTCGGAAAACCTATAATACATTTACCTAAGCATCAACATAGCACGTCAAACGTAGCAGTTGACCGAAGTCTATGCACAGACCATAGAATCATAAAAGTCTATACAATTGCATCAAGATGTCATGCGATGAAAGTCTATGGTAAACTTCACATAGAAATATAACGCCGTAATCTAATGCCGGAACATAGACTTCTAAATTTCTCTGGACAGATAGGTGAGCAAAATTTGAAATCATTTTCTACATGTTCAGGCCAACCAACAGTTGTGTTACAGAAGATCGAATTTTATGGCTAATCGAAGTGATAGATGACTATTTGAAGTGAGTCTCTTGTGCGATTCAGTCGAATGTAAATACCAAACAAATATATCGCTGGTGATTGTCAACCGAAATGCAATGACAGTGTAACATCAATACATTCCTCTGCATAACAATGAAATTTCAATCTGTTGTTGCATCGAGTTAGTAGAAAGTATTATATCCCAACTAAACATTCCGTCTTGTGTAACCTTCAATTCCATGAATGTGACTTCAATGCCACCACGAAGGACATACATCATCATGGCAAATAAAGAAAAATGGAAAAATTGAAAAAGCGTGATCTAAAGGACTGCCATCATACTTCCAATTTCTGCCTAGATGCTTCTCCAAACAACTACAAAGCCGCAATCCGGCATGGCCACATTCAATGGAAACACATCCGGAGGATCTTGTTATGTCGATTTTGTCTAAAATCTACGAGGAGGCCATTCTATCTGGGTTTGTGACATCTCAAAATGATCATGGATTAAAAATTGCGATCATGAGTTGAAATCTTCCCTTCAGCGTCGTCGCATTATTGACTGTCGAAATATCTGCGAATGTTCGCATCTATAACAGAGAGAAATCCATTCCAGCAAGCACATGATGTATATATCATTTATCACAAGTTTTCCAAAGTTGTCAATATGATGACTTTGTATAATCTCTCTGGGTGACCAGCCAGTAAAAGAAATTCGAAATCAGATACAATTATTTTGCACTTCGGAATGATTGACAAAGTTGATGGTGAACCCGAAGTCAACGGACGGAAGAGCCACCCATAGCAATGACCATTAGAAGGGACAGTATGGAGCGGAAAAGAGAATCCACCAATTCCCACACCATGAATGTCCTGAATCAAGGGGAACAGAACAGGGAACAGGACTGTGAACTAAACGGAGATCCTTCTTTGCATTTACTTTCATGAAAACAATGATGATGGACATAATAAGCATTCCCAACCTGAGCATCCACTTCTGAGGAGGTTGGAACAGATATGGAGCGATCCGACGTGTGATGGAGCTCTTCTGAGAACAATGACAAGTAGCCTACTTGGAAAAGAACATTCGTATTATCTTGAGAAGTGTTTTGACTGGATACGTGAAATGACTGGAGCAAATTATTTTATCTCCATCGTCATCGCACGGAGAGTGACAAGAAAATACAAACAATTTCTTTATTGAAGTTTTCCAGACTCCGTCTGAAAAATGTTGATAAAATATCATGCAGTCAACCACAGTAGATGAAATGTATACAAGATGCAAATGTTTGAGTGCAAATGCCGATTTCAATATGAATCCTAATAATCAACATGATCCCAGTGGTGCTTGTTGCCTTTCACTTCTGAAATGTAAAAAATGTGATTCCTGCTGTGAATGCACTGTCAGAAATATTAAGCTGGCAATGTTCGACATCCCGGAAGCTGCAAAACTTTGGAATAAAACTTATCATGTGATCTTTTTCACCCAACGCATCTTTGCTGCAACCATGCATTCTTTGTTGGAAGGTATTCTATGAGATCAAACTGAATAGTTGTCTAAGAAAATTGATTCCTTCTTTAAAAAAATGATAAAAACGGTATTCAGAATATCGATATGTCATTTTTCTTGGTGACTTTTCCATTTAGTTCTTCGCAAAATCTCGCTGTACATGCGTCCTATAACCTAGTGTTCATAAATATACATACATAATGTGCTTGACATGCATTGTGCTGACTAAAATTTGATAATGCAGAGTGACAGCCTATTTGTAAGGTAGTCAAATTTAGGATTTCTGGCCTTATCATGTAGGAAGCCAATTTCAACCTATCTGTCCAGAGAAATTTAGAAGTCTATGGCCGGAACATGGTGCATGAAATGATAGAAGAAATTCAGTCATCTCATAAAATTGACATTGGATGCCGCAAGCTTTCAGAAAGAGTCACTTCCTTCTTTTGTGCGATATTTTGGGATAAGGTATCGGTTTGCTTTCGTCAATGGTGGTAGTAGCCCACTTTTGTGAATTGGATCTTCAATTTTGCAAAGATACCGGAGATTCATCATATCACGAGCATGCTTCAGTGGTTCTAGGCAGTCTTTTTTGCATTTATCGCCATAAGCCAAATGACACGATGAGCACGCGTTTGAAGTTTTTCTTTCGATAATGAGTCTATAATAGACAGAGGTCCACGCTATTCAATCAGAGATCTCACCAATGAATTATAGACCAGGATAAGATTATGATTTTTAGTTGCATTCTTAAGGGTTCTTTATGCGTAGATTCGCTGCGATGCAGTTGACATAACATTGTCAATTACAAGAGGATTGATAGATATCGGTGCATTCAATATACATATGATGCACAATGCTTACGCGAAAGGATTAGCTGAATATGGCAGTGAAGTTTTGCAACTAGCAATGAACCTTTTCTTATTATTCAAACAGTCCACGGCAAGGTGGGAAGATTTCAAACGGATACAGCTGGATCTTGACCTGGAAACAAATATGCTTCAAAAGCATGCAAATGTACGCTGGTTATCTCCCGGCTCTAACATTCGACGAATTTTGGAACAATGGAAAGAAATAAAAAATCAGTCATTTTATCGACGTGCTACAAAAAGATCCCAAAATTACTCCGAAAGTATCGGTTTTCGGAGAATTGTAATGGCTTTTGGACCCCAAAGGTATGTCACACTTGTCCAACTGCATTTTCTGGACTGTACTGTGCAGATATTTGAAAATTTTCTCAAATCTTTTCAAAATGATGAGCCTCAAATCCATCAGTTGTATGGTGACATGTGTACATTTCTGAAGACACTTCTGGGATTTCTTAAACCTTAGATGATAGAAGGAAAAGAAGGAATAGATCTAGCTCAAGTTGACCTTTCCCGATCTTCCCAGTTAGCAGATGAACTTTCGATCGAAGAACCTACTAGGAAAGCCCTTAAGAAGCCGACAAATAACCAGCAAAGCCGATCATTGCTTGATATACGGTCCTGTTTTTGTGCTATTGCATCGTATTTGAGGAATAAACTTCCGCTGGACAACAAAACTTTGAAATCGCTCAGATTTCTTAATCCGCAAAATATAGCGGTTGCAGGTGTCAATGATGTTGCCTTTACGAGTATTGCCAGAACGTTTCATGTACCTGATTGCAACATTGTTGCAATCGAAGATGAGTGGAAGATTTTGTGCATGGATGATGACATTAAGTCAATTTCGCGCAACCAAAGGATCGATCATTTTTGGAGAGAGATCTTCAACTTAAAGATGCCTGACCATCAAAACCATCAATCGAAATATCCATGTGTCACACGTATGATCAAAAGTTCTTCAATACTTCCCCACGGAAACGCAGACGTGGAGAGGTCGTAATCCATCAATAATTCTCTCGTCACACGAGAGCGCGCTCTACTCGGGGAAAATGTTATTACGGACTTCGGGCAAGCAAAGATAAGGTGCACTTTCGTGACCCTCAACGGAATCGCCCTGAAAAATTGCAAATTACAAAAAAGTGTTCAATGATTCTAGATAAACTCATAGTGAGTGCATTAGGAGACAAAAAAATTGGACGGAAAAAGAGAGGAAGAGGAAAAGGAAAATGTTCAACGAGCGATTTTAGAGAAAGAGAGGGAACAAATGAAAAAGCAGAAGATAAGACTCGATGACAAGGAGGAAAAATTAATAAGTAAAGAAAAACACGAACAACGTACTTTTAGCAGCACAAGAACTTTTAAATGATGGGAACAACAAATTGAGGCTTGCAATAGAGAAAGGCAATTTACAACATGCCGCCACGGCTAAATTGATGATTGAGACATGATCAAAAGAGACAAAAGAATGCACCGAAGCAGTAGAAAAATTACGCTAGAAACGCAAACTTTTAGGTAGGCATTAATGTTTACTGGAATCGGTAAAAAAATTAAGACTAGCAACAAAATATGATTGATGCATTGAAATCTGCTGTGCTACTGGTATATCTGCCAGCAGTTATCTATTTTTGAAAGACTTTTTCTATTGATGCATGAAATACAAAATATGTTACTTTTTTATATTTTGTAAAGACTTCCATTCATAGCATTTAGATATAATTTACATGTATATGTAAATATCCTCACATTTTTATTATGTGAGCTTTCAACTTGATCACTTCAGTAATATCAGTCAGTATAGGCCTAAAATTTAAAATGGGTTTCATGCCGACGTTTACACCAACCTCCTTGAGGACATCGCGGATTCGCTCTGAAGCACCCCGGACGTAAGGTATTGAGCCTCTGAAATCTAGCTTCTCACCATCTCACCATCAGCTGTCTGCAATTAAGTGATCTCTATGTCCCGGGTTGAATGTAAGACCATGTGATGACTTGAGTTCATCCAGTCTTTCATCATTCACTTGTCTGACGATGGTCGCCTGCAGCGACTGAAAGGCCTCGCATGTATTGCAAAAACTAAGAGCGTAAAACAAGGACTTCTATTATCTTGCAAAGAAATGAACATGTTCGAGAGGGACGTTTATGAAAAAGCAAAACTGCTGGGGTTGGAGATTCCAAAGTATCACATGAATTATGTCGATGACTGCTTGGGAACAGTGAAAAACAGTGGGGAAACTGTAAGTAGATGGGTGCAATTTATTAACAAAAAGACAAAGGAGCTGCAATTTTCTCATGAAACGGAGGAAAGACGGATGGCGTTTATGGACGTAAGAGCAGAGAAGAGGGAAGGAGGACTGAGGACGACTGTATGCAGAAAGGAAACTCATACGGATTCCTATACACACGAACGATCGAATCTCAGCAGAGGTGTGAGGGCCGGAATAGTTAAAGGAATGGTTCGAAGAGGAGTGGAAGTTTGTAGTGATGTAGAGACGTTAAATGAGGAAGTGAACCACATTGAGAAAGTGTTTGGTTGCAATGTCTGCAGCAAAAGTTTCATCAGAAGAGGTATGCGGGAAGAAAGGAAAACAGAGGAGAAAAGTAAAGAAGAGAAGGAAACGAAAAGGTGTGTAATACCATATGTGAACGGATTGCGTGAAAGAGTTAGAAAGACAATGAGACGTTTTGATTACCAGGTGTTGGCACCAGAGGAGGAAGAAAATTGGAGACTTGTTGAGAAGAGCAGAAGGACCGGACGCAAAATAGGTGGTCTATTGTGTCACGTGTGAAGACTGTGATGCTAAACATGTGGGAGAAACAAAACGCGGTATAGAACAAAGGATAAATGAGCAGAGGAAGAAAGTGAATGAGGCGGATAAGTTAACATCGGAGTTGGCCAGGCATGCATGAAACTGTCCGATCAAATGGGAAGGGGCGGAGGTGGTTACAAAAGAGAAGATGACAGAAGAAGAGTGAAGGAAGCGATTTGGACTCTAAGACTGTGGGTGGCTACAATCGCTGCATCGATATCGGTCAGACCTGGAATGACCTCTTGTTATAAATGGACAATTGAAAATTGTGACTTCCTTCTTTCCAATCACTTTGGATGACTCTGCAAATATTGAATTTCCTAACTTATTAAATTAATAAAATTCATTACGCACGGAGATGTCTGATTGATCAGACGAAAGGTGACTCGCGAAAATTGTAGTCTTCTACTGTTTGTTATACGTTATCCTCTTCAGGATATACATCATGCTTTATGTCAATGCAAAATTAAAAGTTCTATTTAGAGGAAAATTACTCATGTATGTAATAAATCGTCTGTATATTTCATTCCCTTGATATCTTTTCGTTTTTCTCTATAGGAATTACTTCGGCCACTGCGGCGTCCAACAATTCTCTATGACAATTGAGAAGCCGATGTTCACTTCCACTCACGAAAGTTATGAAGGATTCTGAATCATTGACACACTATGAGATATCTGATTTTTTTAATGTTTATTTACAAGTATTATATTTTATATGATTTAAAGTGTGTTTTTCTTTTATCAGCATGCTATGATCCTAGTCGATGGGAGCGAAATTTAGATGTCTTGAAAGCACAGTGGACATGTGACCATGTATATTTTGAATAATTAATTTATAACATTCGTCTCCCTAGATCTGAAATCCCCAAGGAAGGAGAGTAACCATGCTCGCTTTGGTATCGCCCTTGAATATTATATATGTCTCAGCTACTATAGATTAGTTGCTTTTTGGAGGCCTCATAGAATACAAGAACAATTACACGTGGTGATTTTTCTTTAGTTTTGAAAAAAACAATAAATCGGTTATTGTTCAATTACAATATACATGTATAAGAATTGCCAATGCAGAATTGATATATCCCGATAATCAAAACCGCAATACGCTTGCGTACTCCAGCTCGGCCTACGCCGTTGTCCTGAACATCTAAATTAGAATACTTATCTTCTTGATAGTCTGCGTAAATGGTGCTAAATTTTCAAACACTTGAACTAATTATATATGCTAAATGACCAGAATATTTTTGGTTAAAATTTCTTTTTATGTAAGCCCATGATGTAGGGTCCCTATCAACCACAAAAGTCAGCCGTCCAGGTGGAGGTCGCCTCGACTGTATGTGGGCGACCGCTGTCAGCAGTTGCCTCGTCTGTTGCGGGCGACCGCTGATGGCAGTCGCTTCGAGTGTCAACGGCGACCTTCATCATATGTCTGGTTTTAGCATTTCACTAGCCTCCATGATGTCAGAAAGGCAATATTCCGGCTTCGCAAAACTGATAAATTGCAAAAATTTCGGCAATCAGCTTCAGAGTTTCTAATTAAAAGACTCAAATGTAGAATGCTTGTGGAAAAAAGATGCTTCTGATGCAGAAATTCGAACGTATTTAATCAAACTAGATCAATGCATTTCCCGCGAGAAAATGAGTCGTGGGTCCCTCGTCAAAAAGTCTTGGGCCACATGAAAAAATGGGGACCAACAAATTTTTCGAAAATGGCTTATTTGAAAGTAAAAATGCATGATCATGTCAATTTGTGACCGTTCTCTTCGAAAAATGACGTGAAATGTGATCTCTTAAAGTCGAGGGTTGGCCCCCCAATTTTCACGTTTATCTTTTTGACAGGGGGTGGTCGTGAGCCGGCCTTTAAGTTCACACGAGCTCTAATTTTGAAATAGAACGACCCCAGAGTTGTCACATACATTGAGCAGCGAATTTGTTGTGATCTCTAAAACGTATCTCTAATGTCAGCCCGACAAACAAAGACAATCCGCGGACTTCCGACGGAAGTCCGCGGATTGTCTTTGTTTGTCGGGAGTGGACTGGCCCGAAACTGTCATCGATCGGCGGTCTGGCACATCTAGGCAAGTTTTCCTTGGAATAAATAACCTTAGCTCATTTCTCTCAGTGATTTTCGCTACATAATGATGATGCATTCAATCGTGAAATGTTGCGTTAAACATCTTTGGTTGCGATGCTTCATATATACTTGCATGACGCATCGATCGCAATGAAAAAAATTACTCAAAATTCTCGACTTGACCCTGAACTTTATATCATTCTGACCATGATTCTGACTATGCCTGAATTTCACCGCTTGTCAATTTTTTGGTCAATCAAGGTTTACAAGTTAAGTATTATTGTTCATTCATTAAATTGTGAATGAATGGAAGAATCCTCGATGAGTGTTGCATAATATCTCGGTCGCTTCAAGCCTGTGATACAGTGAGGGAGAGAGAGAGAGAGAATTCTATTAATAGAAGAGCGCTTTGTCCAGTTCAGCCCCTGTGTTCAGCCCGATAACAGATAACTTTCTCGTGCGCCTTCGATAGCGCAGCGCAATCGGAAGATCACATTTCAACTCGAGGGGTGAAATAGAGTTCATCGCTTCATTTCACAAAGAGAAATAGCGCAGAATATTCTAGACGACATTCGTGTCTCTACTTTTGGAGCTGCCTGACTGACACCTGTGGACATCGTGTGTAAATTGATTGATCTTATTAATGGATTATCAACCAAATTACAATATAGAAAATGCGAGGAATATCTTGAGCCGAAAATATTGATAGAATGGACTACTTATCAAACGAAATTCGTATCAGGTAAGTCGAATGAAGTGATGATAGATAAATTTAGTAAATAATAGCGGTTAACATGCGCACTACACATTATACCAAGCACTGAATTGACTGAACTATTTCAACAGATAACCAGGGAATCCTCGTTGGTCGCTGCGCTCCTCGAGGAGCGCAGCGACCAACTAGGATTCCCTGAGATAACCTTTGAATTAGATGTGATGTAAAAAGTGTTCCTCTGGTTATAAATGTTTGACTATAGGTAAAGCAAGCCAATTTCAAAAAACATGACATGTTGACATTTGTAAAGCAAGCGACCATTCAAATAGAATCGTGCGGACAGACTGACATCGTTAACGAATCGCTTCGCATGAATACAGTAAATCCAGTCGAAGCTCGTTAATTCGGACACGGACAATTAAGACTTCAGTCAATTAAGATCATACGGCCGCGGCTATTTTTGTATATTTGGCGGCTTATATAAGTTGCTTTTGAATTCAGACTTTCAATAATTAAGAGATGATAAACCTGATATGTATACTCTTAATTATCGAGCTTTGACTGCAAGATACTTTGCACAGCGTTGGCGCTAATTGATGGTTCGCTGCAATGAGATAAAGTCAATTCTGGTAACGTGACATTAGACGGGCGTGAATTAGACGGACATTAGACATAAGGGGTAAACATATTCGAGTAAGCTGCAAAACATTTAAAATATTTCATTTAACCAACCTCATTCCCAGATAGATTTCACTAAGTTATCTCATTGTCACATGTTACCACTACATTTATGCATCATCGCGATAGGCGTACCTCTGTATAGCTGAACATAGACGAAGTTATTGCTGAATTTTCTTAAATGCGCTTGCTTTACGTTCGCTCAACTTCATCGACAAATTAGTCTGGATTAGTTTTAGTAAGCTTAATGAGTCTCATTCGATCTTCTTTCTCTTTGAAAGAAGATTTTAATGTTTTACAAAAAATATTTTGCAATTTTCAGGGATATCTGTGAAATTGATGAGACGATAGCTTGTCAATATAGATTAATTGATATTGTTGCTTGAAGCAAGTGATTTCGTCAGATCGAGAAAGCCTGCCTTAAGTCGATTGGAATAAAAGCGTCCATGCCGGTTTATAAAAAGTGTCTAATCTTCGTAAGTACTTCATCCAGGCTCGTGAATATCCCATTCCTTGAACTGCGAATATGAAAGGGCCATATACTAATTCACAGAGTGCCACACTATTAGGTTTAATCGTTTTGAATCTGTTCAAGTTTTATGTGCGAATGTGTAGCCTTCAGAGTGCAAATTTAAACAGATATAAATAATGAGAGCTATGCACAGTTAATTGGATTTTTCAATTGTGGCAGAAATCTTCAAAATTCTTGTTTCACATATCTTATCGACTACAACGGCTGCCAGAATTTTAGCTGAGCTGATATTTTCTATCTGAAGCCTCGTCTAGCCGTAAACCGTTCGCTCGCCTGTGGCCACGTCATCAATTCGAAATTGAATGGCTATTAGATAGATCTCAGAAGAAATAGAAGAGCTATATTAAACTTTTTGCATGTTAACATTTTCTAACAAATAATCTGATATGTAGCTGTTTCAAGATGCGAGCGCTGCAATTGATCACAGCCCGAATGTATTTCCGGTTGCGCATCAATCTTCATAACATCTCATTCTATCAATACGAAATTGAAGAAATTACCGGATGATTTTCGAAAATATTGGATGAGTTGTTTCAGACCTCCAATTCTATCTGATAAACTTCACAGCCTATAGTGATGTTTTTTATTCCTATCCTGCAGGACCGCATGATATTGACTAATTCTTTCAAGAGACCGGTTCACTTATTCCTTGACTTACGACTGTCATTCAACGGTTTCGTTGCATGAATAGAGAGAAAGATGAGTCGCGCAAATCTGAGCCAGAGCACCGAAATGGCATTTCGCTCACTCACTAGCTCGCTATAACGTTCAGAATTTGGCAGTGACAGCTTTCCGTCTGGTTATTGAAATTGGTCGTAATTCCTGTGGCTCAGCAGATAGAGCTGGTCTAAACAGTGTTTCTACGTCGAACTTTATGCAGACTTGCTTTAATGCATATATATATATATTCGTATGCATAATGATTATTACAACATGGCATGATGCTGAAGCCAGCGAACAGCATTGTCTGAGACAGATGATAGTTCCTTAACACCACCAGAATAGAGAATATAACGGACACTGTTCAATGATGTGAAGCATTGTTTGTGGAAGTCTACAGTCGCAATTAGGGGAGTCACGTACGCCCCACTTGTAGAGTATGCTAGCGCAAAGGCCAGCGTCGGTTCGGTATCTGTTGAGGGCGCACCACAAGCCACGAGGGAGTTGGAAGCCTGGAAGGGGACGCGTCGGATCACTTATCAGATCTCGGTTACGGACTGGGAATTAGGTGGTATCTCCAGCGCCCCATCGTGATCCGACAAGCATTTCAAAGAGGTTATTTCTAGTCCTGATTTTCATTGCCAGCTTCTGAAGATGGCTCTTGTAAGTCAGACTTCTGTCTAGTGTCACACCGAGGTAGGTTGGAGAATGATCGTGTTTGACACGAGTGCCGTTCATATAAATATCCAGCGCCGTTTCGCATTGGCTGTTATTGAGGTGGAAGCTTGATGCAACGGTTTTCATCACACTAAGTCGAAGACTCCAGTCTCTGCAATGTGCTGCCATCTTTTCCATGTCTCTGTTTAAAATTTCGTTTAATTTGGCGAACTCCTTTTCTTGGTGAGCGCAGCAAATGTCGTCAGCATAAATGAATTTTCTGCTCTGGGTATCTGGGAGGTCACTTATGTATAAGTTGAACAAAATCGGGGCGAGGACTGATTCTTGTGGTAGCCCATTTTTCTGGCCTCGCCATTTACTCGTTTTGCCGCGCGCGTCAATGTGCACGCGGAATCGTCGATTTTCCAAGAATTTTTCCATAAAGAGCAAACGTGGTAGGACTTTAGAAATTTTTATCAAGAGTCCTCTCTGCCAAACGGTATCGTAGGCCGCTGTTAAATCGAGGAAGACGGCCCCTGTTTTCAATTGCTTCTGACATCCATTCTGAAATGCATTCTCAATGTATGTAGTCAGAGCTAGCACTTGCTCTTGCGTGCTACGACCTTTACGAAATCCCGCTTGAGCAAGATCCAAGCAATTGTCCACAGTGCTCGATATTCGACGTAGGATTGTTTTCTCTAGAACCTTGAATGTCACGGATAGAAGTGAAATAGGTCGGTAGCTGGTAGCTTTAGCCATGTCCTTCCCTGGTTTAGGTAAAACTATGATTTTCGTACGTCGCCACTGTTCAGGGATAGCTTGTTGCGTTATGCAGTGTAAAGAAGTGCGCTAGTCATTGTAACGCTTTAGGGCCAGTGTATTTAAGAAACTCAGGGAAGACATTATCGTATCCAGCCATTTTACCGTTCGTCATGTCTTTTATGGCATCGAGAGTTTCTTCCACCGTCAATGGGTCGGGTTTTGCGGTGATGTTTGATTCGGCGCGATGTGCGAAGTCATACCACAATTTGTTAGCTTCTTTCACTTTAGGCTTGTCGCGAGCAGACTTTCCGTGTTTCACCAAATGACCAGCGAAGGTGTTCGGATTCAAGCTTGACCTTCCCGAAGGGCTATTTGTTTGGTCTGAACTCAGTTTTCGAAAGAGGTTCCAACTTTTCCTGCTTGAGTGGGTAAAATCCAGGTCGCTGGTGTCTTTTTCCCACCTTCTCTGCCGAGTGTCATTGAGAGCCGAAATCAGTTGGTCAGCAATTTCTTTATCTTCTGTTTGGTTGAATTCTTGAAGTAGTTCTTGACACTCACTGTTCAGGCATGGAATGTATTGCTTCCTGAACCCACGTGGGATGCTCTTGCTAGCGGCTTTGAAGATGGTCCGTGTGAATCTGTCGTAGGCTTCTGTCAGTCCGACGGAATGTGGAATGCAGACAACGCATTTTTCCAAGTAGGCCGAAAACTCATTCCAGTTCGCCTTGCGGAAATTCCAACGTGGTTTTGGGACAGACGTAATCAAGGGAATGCGAAGTCCGACGTGCAATATAATAGGGCGATGTTGACTCTTTGGGAAAGAGGGCAGAACGGTTGTTGCTGCGTGGAGGGGTTGTCCATCAGCAGAAGATACCCAGCACAAGTCTGTGTTGTAGGTTCTGTTCCATAGCTGAGCGAAAAGATTTTGGCTGCTTGAGGTCAATGATAAGATGAGCGTCCGATTGAGATGCCCCGACTTTAATGCATAATTAAGGTTTATATTGACCTGGAGTCTAAACAGTGTTTCTACGCTTGCTTTAATGCATAATTAAGGTTTATATTGACCTGGATGACCGGTTGACTACTTTCAATATTAGGCACACGTGAGATTTTCAATTCAAAATTAAGGCAGAAGCTGTCACTGTCATTTGCATCGCTCAATGATTGTCGGCATTAAAAAAGCGGTGCCACCCACGACCTGATTATCAAGTGAATCATTCAAATGACTTTTGCAGACACAAGTGATTTACTGGAATCACATTGCCACTCACATCATTTTAAAATTATTTGCTCTGTTTGATTTAGGTACACCACAATGACGTACGTGGAGAAGTTTCACCATTTTAAATGCAGCTTTATTTTTCAGGCAAAGCAGTTCTCACTGATCGGCGGCAGCGGACTAAACGATTTATGCCGGTGAATATTTTAAGGGATTTTGGCTGCGGATATTGCGATGAAGTATTCATTTCACAGCAGGAACAATAAATTTCCATTCAAGAATTCCCAAATTTATCGTCTGATCTTGTGCGGTATCAAACTTAGAACTCATGTGACTGAGAAGGAAATAGAGGTCTCTCTGCAGAGCGTACTAAAGCACGCAAAAGATAGATCCGATGGAAGGAGCCACCAACGCTCCTCTGTAGCTGAGTAATTGTGCCTGATACCCCTTTTCTCAATAGGTGACTCAATTTTTCATCTCTTGTATTTGGTGTTATATCCTGGTTATCTGTGTAGCTGCCATTGTGCATATAATCTAAATAACAGGAACTTTATTAACAACATGAAACCCGCATGTTTGTGTCAAAATTTTAACTGGAAAATCGATGCTTTTTTCTGACAATTTGGAGTCATCAAATTTCAATGTTACTAAGAAAGTTCCTGTTATTTACTTTGTACTACGTTCGTCTGTCGATGCCTTTCATAGAACATTTTGCAACCTCCATAGAACAATTGTATTCTTCGATCGTTAATTTGTACTTTTGTATCTTCAGTGCTTATAAATACAATTTTCATGTGTGCACATTAAATTTTCATTGAATCGGTGCAGGTGTATTGCAAAATATTGTATTTTGTGTAATTTCGCTTTATTTCTACTACTCCTCATAGCTAGGAAGCTTATTGGTTTTCAGTGGAGCAATCCTGATGCACCTGCATCTTAGGGAGACAGCTAGTGTTTTACTAATTAATAGCGCAATGGGAAATTTCAACTGAAGGGTAGGGGCAAATCGGTAGAATCGGCGACCGCAGCTACCTACAGGCGACCGCACCTCATCTGCTGGGCGACCGCTGTTAGACCTCCGGGCGACTGCGCCCCGGCTCTTAAGGCAACCGCCCCAGGCAGTCAGGGCGGTGGACAAATAGGAATCCCAGGCGACGCTGAGGGCGACCTTTAGGCGACTCCGAAGGCGACTGACCACGGTGGTCGCGGCGACCGCTCTGGTTGATAGGGGTATTTTGGGACAAGCCCGCCAACCGCTTAAAGTTCCCCATCTATGTTAACTCGTCTGTAGGACAGCAGGAAAGTAGTAAGTAAAACTCCACTTCTGGATAGCGCAAGATGGCCGCCGTCGCTGACGTCCCCCCCCTCTGGACCGGCAGAGTGTCGTGGTCGGCCGCCGTGGTGCTTCGGGTCTGACGTCCCCCCCCTCTGGCCGACCGTCGTATAGCGCGCGGTGATGTGGTGTCTAGGTTGGCGTGGTGTGCCGGCCAGGTTGGGAGGGTGGACTGTCGTAGCTCACCTGAAAAAATCCTAAGTGTCAGAGTGGCTTTGTATGGGTAAAATTTTGAAAATTTTCCAAAGTGTGGAATTTCGACCTGGGACCGTCACCAAAACATTTTTCATCAAATTTCACTGACCCCCCCCCCCCCGACAGCAATCTTCTAACTTTGGTTCTAGTGAACGGATTTTGTTCGTTCGAGTTGCATTCGAAAGAGGAGAAAAAACTGCTCGACAACATTTTTTGTTGCGAGTCAATCGGACCAGCCGTTCAAAAGTTAGAGCGGTTACAAGATTTTAGGTCGGAGCTCGCTCACCTGAAAAAATCCTAAGTGTCAGAGTGGCTTTGTATGGGTAAAATTTTGAAAATTTTCCAAAGTGTGGAATTTCGACCTGGGACCGTCACCAAAACATTTTTCATCAAATTTCACTGACCCCCCCCCTCTGGACAGCTAGCTTCGATCTTGGCTTCTAGTGAACGGATTTTGTCGTGCCATAGCTCGTTTGAAAGCTAAGAGTGAGACAAATTCAGTGAAAGAAACGGCTTGTTCATATCTGTCTTCGTTTAGATGTGAGGCGCCTTTTAAGATTTTGGGAGACTGTCGAAAAACGACAGAGTTAGAATTTTGGACGTTTTGGGCTGTAGCGTCAAAACGAGGCATCGAATGGGAAAACGGAGGCCAGATTCGGATTCAGCATGAAATTCTGCATCGGTATGGTGAGTTTCAAGTCAATCGGAGAGAAAAAGTTTCGCTGACGCCCCCCCCCCCGGCACCGATCTTCCAACTTTGGTTCTAGAGATCGTAGAAAATCGTGCAATAGCTCGTTTGAAAGCTAAGAGTGAGACAAATTCACTGAAAGAATCGGCTTGTTCCTATCTGTCTTCGTTCAGATGTGACACGCCATTTAAGATTTTGGGAGATTGACGAAAAACGACAGAGTTAGAATTTCCCAAGAAACAGCTCCAGCGGGCGAATGAAGGCTCGGATTGGTAAACGGAGGCCAGATTTGGAATCAGCTTGATGTTATTGTCCAATGAGGATCATCATCCAATGAGAATCAAGCATTTCTATATAAATAGCGAGCCTTCCACAGTGAGAATCATTCCATCGTTGAATCGCACGAGTGACGGACGCACATTTTCTCTCTCTCTCTAGTTCCCTGTTCTATTATCCAACTAAAATGGTAAGTCGCTACTTTCCTCCCTCTCCTCCCTTGAACGTAAACTTAATACAATCTTTTCCATTTTCAGGCATCTACTCCATCTGCTGCACTAGTAGGACAAAATGGTGGTCAAACGTTACAAGGTTCGCTACGATCAGATCATCTACAACTGAGGCCAGTGGAAGAAACAACCAAGGTACATAATCCTACACCGCTACAGCGTAAATTTAAACAAGTCTTGCGTTATGACGATCATGGCGTAGTACTCCAAACGGGAATGCTCCCTTCCACGGATGTCAAGATAATGCACAATCAGTATGGGGACTACATACTGATCCCCGTGAGTCCGTACATTCGCCACCAACTTGATATTATTGAGGAGTACGTGACGTTAAATATGGACATTCCTACTCCTCTTGCTCAAGAGTGGAAGGCCAGAGATGACAAGGATACTCCCTATAGAAAGATTTGGGATGGTAATCACATTTGCCTACCGGTATCACATTGGTGCGCTTACTATAAGAAGGAGGGAGATCATTCAACACCCATCACATGCGACGAGCTCGGAGAAGGTACTTGGGATATCCTTTTCAAAGTGAATGGGCTATATTATGGTCGGAATAAGGATAATAAAATAGCCTCTCTCTCCATGCATATGGAATCCATCCTATATATTCCAAAACCACCCAACGTGGACGACATAATTGATCAAATCCTTAACAGCAGTGGTACGAAGCGCAAGTCGGAGAAGAATGCTGCATCAAAACGCAAATCAAAGAAGGAGAATTACTAGTCCTTTCCTAACTCTACCCTATGACAATTCGCTTATGTGCTTTGAGTGTCGTAGAGGTGGTCTTATTAGATACATTTTACTTCTTCGTTGCCATCATATCATTTGTGTATTTTGTCGTGAAAAGCATCGATGTAATTCTTCATTTTGTAATATGTTATAGAACGTTTCCTTAGATGTGTAAATTTCCGTTTTAGGCTTCTATCATCATTTTTATGGATTGTGAGGGTGAACCTGTACAGGAGCTCAGTGCTATTGCTATGAACAATTGGACATATCAGATTGTTAGTGTCTATCATCAACATGCCAACTGCGATCCCAATGTTGATCAATGGGCGAGAAAACACATTCATGGACTTAATCTGAAATATTTGCAAGACTATGGCTTTTCTTTTGAGAGTGCTCTTCTTATTGACTTTAAACGATGGTTAGCTGCTTTCAATGTTATACGCATCTTTTGTAATAATCCTGGTAAGGAGAGGAAAGTATTTCCCAATCTAATCATTGATGATATTTTGCTCCCACCTTGGGATAGTAGAGTGAATCAACATTATCATGAAGTCACGAAACGTTTTAAGGATTTGTCTGTTCCTATTTTGTCTGTTCGTTGTAGTAGCTACGTTTCATAACCAATGCTTCTTTCCTCCTTACCTCAGCACTGCCAAAGTCCTGTATGGTTATCATTGCTCGCTGTATGATAGTTACCAGCTGTATCTATTTTATCTCTTTCAAACCATTGATTTATAATGCATGCTTGTTACCGTTATTCAATAAATGTTACTATGAGAAGAGTTGTTTTCATGCAATGGATGGGTTAGATAAAGGGTGATCATGTCTTTCTCAAACGACTGCGGAACATTACATTTTCATAGGCAAAGTTTAAAAGGAGCTGTTCAAGATTATGTGATAAATTTTCATAAAGATGAGAACGACATCGAAGCAGTGGTCGATGATGCTAGCACTCTATTTCTAGAGCTAATGAATACATTCTCTGATAGCATTGTCATGGCGCGATTAGTTGCGAAAATTAAGTTTAGTCATTTTGGAAAGGAAGAGGTGGAAAGTCGCTCTTTCCATTTTGCTTCTTATTCAATGGAAGTGGTAGATCACCCCGAAGAATTTTTTTAAAAGACATATGATAAAAATTGCTGAACGTCTTAACGCATTTAACCATCATGGTAGCAGTCTAGTGATTGAAGCGATTTCAGATATTCACATTCAACTTTCTATAAAGAAAAATTGAAAATGCAGTGGTACTTGATTGTAGCACAACTGGTTTTCGAGCTATGTCTGCTCACTCTCGAAGTATATTCCTTCTGTACATGCGTCTATTATTTAGAAAAGGCTAGCAAATTCATATCTTCAAAAAGACTTGCTATAGACATCAGTAACGGTGAAACTATGTGTTGTGATGTATGTAAGCGAAAGGATGGAAATGAAAAGCGCATCTTCAAGAGATGTAAGCATGCTTTTTGTCAACGCTGTTTCATACGTAATTGCATTCAACTTTGCAATGTAACCACTGTGACATTGATCATTTCGAGTGTCACTTATGTCGCAATAGTTAGTACCTATGCAAATGTGTTAAAGATAGGTTTTAGCAAAGACTAACACGGAAAATGGCGAAACGTAAAATGGCGAAACGTAAAAGTCTTCAAAGTTTTCTTCAGCCATTCAAGCTCTCCGACGAATGAAAGCAAATCAGCGATACAATGCTATACGACATGCCAACGATAAATTCATTCATGAAATTATTTCTCATGTGAGGAAGTTGAGGACGAAGAAATTAGCGCCAAAACACGAAAGTTACTTAAGCGATATGCTACGAAATTGCGTTTCATCTCCAATCCTAAAGTCCACCCTTCAAAGAAAGAGGAAAACTCTAACACAAAAGGGCGGTTTCCTTTCAGCAATACTTCCAATGATAGCTCCTGCCGTGGGCAACCTATTGGGTAATATCTTTGGATATAAGCTTTAATTATGCAAATGTTGAGTCTCAAAGTAATAAAATGGATTTCAGACTTCAATGTGATAAAGTTCTGACTGTATCAGGTCCATCTCATGCAGGAAAAACTGTTTTCACGCTGAATTTATTGGATAAAAGAAGGGAGTTGTTTAAGGAACCTATCAATCGAGTGATTTTGGTGTTATGGGTATTTATCAACCGTCCGTTGTTTCAGGAATTGCAAAGTCGCAACTTTTATTCGACATGAAGGAATTATTTTCCAGTGGATAAACTTCATCTAATGATGTTGTTTGTATTGGATGATTTATTAAAAGAAAGTAAGAATTCAAAAGATGTTACAGATATGTTCACTCGTGCAGAGCACATCATAAAAGGTGCTTTTGCATCTATATCACACAAAAATTTGTTTCCTGATGGAAAAGAAGCTCGTACACGAAACCTGAATACACACTATTATGCTATTTTCAAGAATCCGCGAGATAAAAGTCAATTTGAAATTTTAGCGCGACAAGTTGCACCCAGAGGATCAAAAGCCTTAATTGAAATTTTTCAAGCAGCTACTGAAAAACCATACCGTTACTTATTCATTGACTTTACGCAAGAGTGTCCGGAAGAATTTAGATTTCGAAGTGATATTTTGAAAACTCCCATGATTATCTACAAACTATGAGTTCTTATTCTCGCATGATTGTTATTCCTCAGGATGAATATGTACAATTGACTGCCATGCAGCAAGTAAAGCAACCTCTTGGCAAATCAAATGTAAGGAAAGGATAGATTATCAGCAAAATGTTCACATCAAAGATCCACATCGTGCTGTATTATTACAATCGGAAACTGTTGAGCAATTGAAAAACTTGAAGAATAAGATGCGTGACTCTGTATCGACTGCTACACCTTTAGCATCTCGCGCACATGCCATATCTCTTTTCAACAGTATTGAAACCCCATCTCAATGTAAATGATAGAGGAGAAATCATTACAGATGAAATTAAAGTGATTGATGCTTCACGTTATGAAGACTTGATTCAGTATGCGACACGTAGAAAGCGCCGTCAGGGCTATGTTCCACCTGGTTGGTCATACTTTCTTAAACTATTGAAAAAGCATAATGTGTCAAAATTTGCTTTAAATAATGAGACATTGAAAGAACTTGATTCAACAGTGGCTACTGCTCCAATGCTTCAGACGATGAAAATGCCAACAAATTGGTTTAAGACGTCACCTGCTACATCCCCTCCCACACTCACTAAGCAAACAAGAGGAAGAACTCGACGTAGATCTACGCCACCACTAAAACTAGTAAAAGGAAAACGTAAAACAGCTCCTCCTAGGAAATACATGTTCTCAGACTATTAATATGAAGCAGATGTGTTGCTTGCCATGTAATGAGCCGCCAGAGGTGAATGTCGTTGTCACTTGCACTTGCTGCGCCAGCTCTCACAATGAAACCCCTAAGCAATGTGAACACGATTGCAAAACCGCTAAAGCTAAATGCTGCAGTTGTTGTAAATGTAGAAAGGCAAGAAAACAAAAGGATGAGAAGGAGAAAAAAGAGTCAGTCGTCATCGACTGAACGTTTGAAGTCAATCTATTATGATGTAAAACATCCGGCAGGATTTGCATCTATCAAGAAATTATCAAAAGCGAGTGGTCTTCCACAATCACAAGTGCACTTGTAAGAGCGGAAATCTACAACTTTTACAAGATCAGGGCCTACAAATTGACAACTTTTGGAAATCAACAACCGGTGTTGATTTCCGATAACTAGAGATCAAGTTTTCTGCGTCGTCATCAGCTTTTTTCCAAAGGTCTACATATCAATCACGAGATAGATGTTTATGCAAGGGAATTGTTTGTACTTTTCATTGCAAAAATATTGTAGAATAAAGCAGCAAAAGTTACAGTTGACTTTTGTACACAGTAAATCGACCAACCGTACAAATTGTTTGTATTGTTTGTCTACTACGGCATTTAGAATTAAGGTGCGGTTAAAACAAAATTCCCGAATTATTTGATTTTTTCGCAAATAATGGTGAAACTCCACGGTGTTATCGTTATTAATTGTGCATAGTCTAATAGAGCACATAACTACCCTTGGTTTCCTGAAATGCCAATTCACATGAAGGATGAGTGTTACAAACCGTTGTTGGTGATGATATGATATTGGATTTGATATTTTTCTTCTTTGTGGTTGTCTTAGCAAATGTTCCGTGTGAGAGACATACTTCAGCGTTAATCATAAGTAGTAAAATGCTTTTAGTATACACCAGGTAGAAAAGTTGATTTACAGAATATTGGTTCATTATTGGTATTCTACTATCATCAGTTACTTTGGCATGTCATGAACATGCTAACACATTTACTACATGCAGACGTTTAAGAGATAGGCCCAATACCTCCGCTGAAATAGCTACCTCTAATGATTATAATGGTGGAGCACGAAATTACGGTAAATTGAATTAAACCTCCTACATGTTTGTTGTCAGCAATGATACTATTACCATTTGTGAGAATCTATAGACTTTACGAAAACTTCTTATTCTGAACATCTTGACTTCTTGATCAAAATCATCAGCGCAATCTTAAGTAGAGTCATTCCGTTTTTAATCAGATTTTTGTTTATTGTATTGGAAGCAATGCTAGTTCCTTCCCTGTGGTAAGGGAGTGAGAGGCCTACATTTACCGTCCAATGCTTGGACTCCATTGTTTTTTAAAAAGAGCATTGAAATGGATGCTTTTGTACGATTTGTATTCGATATTTTGAAAAGCAAAGTTTGTTTCCTTGTTAAAACCGTGCGACGTATGGAAACTACTATCTGTGAATATATCAAAAAAAAACAAACAACCGGGGGGCAAACAACAAAAAACAAACCATTCAAGCAGCAGCAAAAGCCAACAAACGGGCAATGGACCTCAAAATAAAAAAAAATCAAAAAACCAAAAAAAAAACGGAACAACTCATCAAGCAAACAAAAGCAAAAAAAACAAAAAACAAAACAAAAAAACAAAAAAACAAAAACAAAAAAAAAAACAAAACAAAAAAAAAAAAAACAACAAAAAAAACAAAAAAAACAAAAAAAACAAAAAAACAAAAAAAAACAAACAAAAAAACAAAAAAACAAAACAAAAAACAAAAAAACAAAACAAAACAAAAAAAAAAAAAAAAACAAAAACAAAAAAAAAAAAAAAAAAACAAAAACAAAAAACAAAAACAAAAAAAAAAACAAAAAAAAAACAAAAACAAAAAAAACCAAGAAAAAAAAAACAAAACAAAAAAGAAAAAAAAAAAAAAAAAAAAGAAAAAAAAAAACAAAAAAAAAAAAAAACAAAAACAAAAGATAAAAAAAAAAACAAAAAAAAAAAAAACAAAAAAAAAAAAAAAACAAACAAAAAAAAAAAAACAAAAAAAA
>CAJQUW010002171.1:0-27159 GCA_907163375.1 Prostheceraeus crozeri | reverse complement strand
CTTTATTTCTAACCTACACACTATTGAAACTATGTTTTTAATCTTTTGAAACTACACCTTTCATTTACAAATGGTAGAACGCTTAGTCTAACTTGCAAACTAGTAAATCTTAAGATCTTATAACACTTCATATTGGTGATTATGGTAGATGAAATAGTGCAGTCACATTTAAAATTTACGATAGCTTACACTTATGATTCAGGGATAGCAATCGACTGCGATCCATCAACATGTGTAAAGAGCTTGTTACACTACGGAGGAGAGAAGTGTATTATGTTGCGTTTTGTCGCGTGAGTATCCTCCCATTTCATCAATTCGTCTCATTGATAGAGACAAGTAGAACTCGTGGTTCATTCTGATAACATATGCAATGGAGAGTTTATAAGGTAACCGACAGCTGGCTAAATGTCACCCTGGCGCGAATGCATACTACGTTGAGACAGAGGCAATCACTTGCAAACATGACGCAGAGAGGTTTAACAAGATTGACCATTGTCGAATGTCCCTTGCGGTATACATAGCTACGGGTTTCACCGCCGCCCTTTACAGGAACGCCCGTCGAAAGGAAGTATTACACCGAACTTCTTCTTACCATGCTCACGTTGAGTGCTTCTTGATCTCATAGTAAGAGACTTGTTAGCAAGTCAAGCTGACGTTTTCGCAATGGAGAATTTATAAGCCACCCATGACAAGATAGCTAAGACTCGACCGATTGGCGTTCAAGGTGCTACGTTGAGAAAAGAGACCGCAACGACCGTTGTAGAGTCGAGATTAACCGAAGTCTCCCTCCCTTGCTGCACCCATCACTACGATCTTATCCGCTGTCCGGAAGGAACACCCTGTCACTGGAATATTACAGCGAAACTCTCCGTACCATGCAACATCATGACACTTGCTAAAGGCAAATGTGTAGTTGAAAAGTCACCTCACTGGGTTTTATATGATTTTCCTACCCTGAGAATGGTCGAGATTGCTCGCCCAATCAGAAGGCTTGCTCAACTATCATCCATAATGCCTTCATTCACCTACCATTCGCTTACTTCTACAGGAATGCTTCTTAAAAGCGTCGCTTCGATCAACTTTACTGCACTGGCACGACTTAAAAGCCGTTTTGGAGTTATTGCAAGTAACCATTTTTTCTGAAGCGAAAAAGGGAATATCATGATTTTAAATTCATGTAGTAGACATGACTTGAGGATAGACAAGTTAAGCTGATGAATCCGTTACAGGCATTACTCAGAGGGGATCTTATCCCAACTCCAAGGCCTCGGCCCACAAATCCAACCTCCCGCGGACAGAGCGTGCGTCATATCACTGTGTTGGTATCCGGACCCTGATTTTGACATGAAAACCAGTGGATTGTTTACAAAGGTTGCAAATTCCAAGCCGAAGCTCGCCTCCCACAACTTTATAAATGTCTTAGTTGAATTCAGCAGGGTCGAAAACCCCAGAAAACCTCCAAAACTAGTGAATTTAAATTTTTCAACTTTTTAGCACTACTTATGAAATTTTATAAGTAGTCTATCACTTAGGGCAGGTCAATAGCGACCGAACCTTTTTTGAATCAAGTCAAACGGACTTGTAGAAGCAAAGTTACAAGCCTTTAAAGTTTTGGAGTCTTTTATGGCCTGGAGAAGAAGGCCATCTCCTGACGAACCTCTAAGTCTGACGCCTTAGCTGACTTCAGCAATGAAATTTTCTAAGTCGGTTTCTTCCAGAAACCCGGAATTTGGAATGTCCGAAGCTATCATCGGAGCTCAGAGAGACGACCTACCTTTGACAATCGCTCTCCTCTAAATGAACAGTCTCTGTCGGTTCCCGCTAATATAGTGTGTGGCGATCAGCTGATGAGGTAATATCCATCATCCAAATCTTTAAATCCGTCTATCTCCGGTTCTAGTGCTCCGATGGAGCTGGAAATTCACATTCCGTGTGTAGAATTTGATGCTGAATCCGAATCTGCCCTCCATTTTCCCATCCGATGCTTCGTTTTGGCTCTACAGCCCACAGCCATCGCAAAAATTCTAACGTTTTTCGGAAAAATGATGAAAAATTTTTTCTCTCCGATTGCTTTCAAATTCACCATACAGATGCAGAATTGTACGCTGATTCCAAATCTGAAATCCGTTTTGCTCTCCGATGCTTCGTTTTGAGGCTACAACCCAAAACGTCCAAAATTCTAACTCTGTCGTTTTTCGCCAATCTCCCAAATCTTAAATGGCGTCTCACATCTAAACGAAGACAGATATGAACAAGCCGTTTCTTTCACTGAATTTGTCTCACTCTTAGCTTTCAAACGAGCTATTGCACGACTTTCTACGATCTCTAGAACCAAAGTTGGAAGATCGGGGGTGGGGGGACGTCAGCGAAAATTTTTTCTCTCCGATTGCTTTCAAATTCACCATACAGATGCAGAATTGTACGCTGATTCCAAATCTGACATCCGTTTTGCTCTGCGATGCTTCGTTTTGAGGCTACAGCCCAAAACGTCCAAAATTTTACCTCTGTCGTTTTTTTCGGAAAAATTTTGAAGAAAAATTTTTTCTCTCCGATTCCTTTCAAACTCAACATACCGATGCAGAATTTGACGCTGATCACGAATCTGAAGTCCGTTTCACTCTCCCGTGCCTCCTTCACCCTCAAAACACACTCTCACTCCACCACATCAACCTGGTCGGTCGGCCAAGTCAACCGAGTCGGTCAGCAAAGTCAACCTGGACGGTCGGCCAAGACAACCTCTCACTCCAACCTGGGCGGCCGGCCAAGGTGGCGCGCTGTGATTGTATGGGAGCTAGCCATTTCGAGGCGCGCTGTGTTTGTATGGGACCCACCCCATTTCGAGGCGCGCTGTGTTTGTATGGGACCCACCCCATTTCGAGGCGCGCTGTGTTTGTATTGGACCCACCCCATTTCGGGGCGCGCGTGTTTGTATTGGACCCACCCCATTTCGGGGCGCGCGTGTTTGTATTGAACCCCCCCCCCCATTTCGGGGCGCGCGTGTTTATTATGGACCTTTACTTACTACTGTCATTCGTTTTCTCGGCTTGAAAGGACTCACACCAAAGGAGATTTATGATGATATGGTTGGAACACTTGGTGAGAAAGCTCCGTCCTACACCACACTCAAGAAGTGGGCTTCAGAATTCAAGCAAGGAAGAGAGAGCTTGGAAGATGATCCCCGTTGTGGAAGACCAGTGACAGTGAGCACAGAAGATGTGATCGATCATGTTCAAAAGATTATTCTTGATGATCGCCGTACAACCGAGCGAAAGATTGCCTTCGAACTGGAGATTTCACAAGAGCGTGTCCATAACATCATCCATCATGAACTTGACATGAACAAGGTTTCCGTTCGATGGGTGCCACGACCGCTCACACCAAAGAACAAACGAGCCCGCTTTCTCATTTCAAGGGAAAACCTGGCGCTGTTCGTAAGAGATCCTGAAAATTTCATGGACCGGTTCATTACGATGGATGAGACTTGGGTTCACCACTATCAGCCAGAGTCGAAAGAACAATCGAAACAATGGAAGCACCCAGGATCACCAACTCCGCGGAAAGCCAAGGTCACCAGGTCCGCGGGAAAGGTCATGGCCTCCATTTTTTGGGATTCGAAGGGAGTTTTGTTGTTGGACTTCCTAGAGACTGGTCGGACAATTACTGGCGAGTACTACGCTCATTTGTTGCAGCAGTTACGAGTGCAGATCAAGATCAAGCGGAGAGGGAAGCTCACGAAAGGCGTGCTCTTCCATCAAGACAATGCGCCTGCTCACACCTCCGCTACCACCATGTCTGCCATCCAAGGTTGTGGGTTTGACATCATTTCCCATCCACCCTATTCTCCTGATCTGGCACCATCGTACTTTCATCTCTTCCCAAAAATGAAATTGGAGCTCAGTGGTCAGCACTTCGCATCCAACAGTGACGTCATGAAGGCTGTTCAGGAGTATCTGGACTCCAAAGACTCACACTTCTGTGAGCAAGGGATCCGCGCATTGCAGCACCGTTGGGCTAAGTGCGTTGATTGTAGGGGCGATTATGTCGAAAAATATATATGTATCGTATGCGAAATATGCTTTTTTCTATATCGGGCCGCGAACTTTTCAATCACCCCTCGTAACTAAGTGAGCTATATGATGGCACAAAAATTCGTATTCGAGTGCTCAAGCCATGTTACTTTCGTACTGAGTATCTTATCTGTATGAGCATAAGTAAATTGTCATCAATTGCGTTAGTTTGTGCAGAGTCACATGGTGCTCGATGCATTGTTGGCATATTTCAGTACGCAATAAACAGCGCTGCAATATGATGGAACCGTATGGAGATGTGGTTTTTACAAGCCAACTTTTCCTTCAAGCATGTTGGATTCTATAATTACAAGGGCCTACTACTACACCAACCTATTTCGCAATTGAATGGCATTATTGTGTATACACAACCTTCGTTAGTACATGGAACTATGTGCGCGTCTTTTGAAAGCCGTTTCTTTTTAGTTAACGCTTGTACGCGTACATGTAGTTGAACCAATTGTTTGGCATATAAATGTAGGCGGATTTATCCAGTGTTACAAACAGAACAAAATTTTTCGATCAAAATATCATATTAGCATACTATCAATAAGTCATCTTTCAACTTCTTTCTTATGATCGCTAAATTATATTCAATTAATGGACGAGCATGAAAAGTGAACATCTGTAGTCAATGCGGTGAGAATTCAAAGACACATATGTTCTCATCGTGTACAGACTTCTGAATCACCTCGGCTCGAGTTTTGTAGCCTATCTCTGTTGGCCTTGCGATGGTGTCCTTGTTCATAAGAAAATGTTGACATTTTGTAAAAAAGCTATTGAACTGATTTGACAAGAGCCCCATGCACTAACTCTTTTACAGCGTTTGTAGATGTCTAGTTTGTCTCGCCGATGTAACACTTGTCGCAGTGTTCACCATGCCAATTTGTAGACTATGTTCGAGGCGAGAGGTTCTCAAGTCCATGAAAACTTCTCATTTTATTCAGCGCAAAGACACAGTGTCTGTTGTCTCGCCTCGCAACATAGTCTACAAATTTGCTTGTGAACTCTGTGACAAGTGTTGCATCGGTGAGACAACTATACATCTACAAACGCGCATTCTAGAACATTTATCCCATCTGAAAGAACGTTGTACAATCATGTGAACTTTGAACAATCATTCTCCGTCATCGCCCGTACGAACAAAACTCGCATTGCAGAATCAATCTTCATAGCTGCTTATGACACAGACATTTTATTAAACAATAACACGAACTCTTTCACGTTGTTTTTGAAGTTGCAAGTTTTAATTATAGACCTAAACTGTTTTTATTAATGTATTGATTTGTTCCGTTTTACTACATAATCCACTGAAGATGAAGACGGAAGTCTTTGAAATTGTACAATTTGGATGAATTAAATGAGTCGGAATGAAAGAACTATTCTATCTTAGGATACCACAAGTTTAGAAACAATCGAGTTCAAAACCTCTCGAATGATGCATGGCGCGATGCGTGAATTGATCTGTATAGATCATTAAGATTAATCTGCAAACGATTTGATCAAATTTTGGATGATTTTATGCATATCAAAGAGTTCATTCCAGCTCACATTTAGCAACAATAATGCCCGGTGGTTTTATCTTCCGAGTGCCGACCATTGCCGCCAGTGAAGTCCTTTCAAAAATCTCAAATATAGATTTATTTATCACTATTAGGAATGAGAATGGGATCGCATGAAACCGTGAATAATCAGTATGAACAAGAACAATTAATCGTGTGTTTGCTTGTATGAAACCTAGCGCAAAATAGCTCTCTGACATTGCCAAAAGTCGATTTCGAGTGTATTTCGAGAACCTGAATCTAAGAGAAGTAAAAGTGGAAAGCTGGATATATTTTCAAGTTTTAGATCCCAGCAGGGTGAGCGTTCCTTAGAATTTTAGGAAAGTCCGACAACGGCAAGTATTACGACTCAGTTGCAACAATATAACTCCATAATTTAATCCAAAAAGCCTTGCTGTTGTTTATATGGCATTTATTGCCCAAATTTTCGCCTACTCAGGCCGCTTCAGGGGTGAAAAGGAGGATATTCTACAAACACTTAAAATTTGAAATCTATAAGATGTTATGTTGAAATGGTATATACAGTATATAGATATAGAAGGTTATTTTGGGAAAGGATTCATACATAGAAAGTCAATGTCATAGAGTTATTGAAAGATATTTCCATTACTTTGTGAAAAGGAATTGGCGATATTGTTCATTCTCTTCACGTGATTGAGACCGTATTTCAAACGAAAGAGACCGCATCAAATCTCATTGCTCAAATCCAAATACAGCGAACTTTCATTTAAAACAATTCGAAGAAACCTTAAAAATCAACGATTTTCCAGAGACATTCATCCAATCATCACGACGTACAAAGAAAATGAAACACACAGAGAAGAAAAAAGACAACAAAGACAAATGTTATCTAAAATTACCATTTATATCATAAAAAGTGAATTATCAGATAAAGAAAGTTTTCCAACTAGAAAATTTAAATGTCGGTTTAGCTCAAAAGTCATATACTCTAAGAAACGCATTGAAGAACCATACCAAATATGAAACAAAATGTCAACTTACCTCATGTCCAATTCAAAACAATGAACTTTGCTTCAAGAAAAACGTAATTTATAAAATAACATGTCTCAAGTGTAAAAATGCCTATATCGGTAGTACAATTAGAACTTTACACATCAGAGTGAAAGAGCACACAACACAAGTAACATCATCAGTTTTCAAACATTTACAACAATGCTATAACAAGAATGTACAAGTAGAGATGCTCATGATGCTCTGAGAATGCTCATGAAAGCGACAATACCAACATTCGTCTTCGTGAAGCACTGTTGATAAAGAAATTCCAACCCACCATCAATTCACGTGAAGAGAATGAACAATATCGCCAATTCCTTTTCACAAAGTAATGGAAATATCTTTCAATAACTCTATGACATTGACTTTCTATGTATGAATCCTTTCCCAAAATAACCTTCTATATCTATATACTGTATATACCATTTCAACATAACATCTTATAGATTTCAAATTTTAAGTGTTTGTAGAATATCCTCCTTTTCACCCCTGAAGCGGCCTGAGTAGGCGAAAATTTGGGCAATAAATGCCATATAAACAACAGCAAGGCTTTTTGGATTAAATTATAAACAACATGCTGTTCAAGCGGAATTACAAAATTTTATATAACTCCATTACCTTGTTCCGAAAACTTTGATCTGTTGAAGTTTTGGCACGAGAGGAAAAGTGCAATTACAACTCTTGCGAGAATAGCTCAATCAGTATATGTCATTCCAGCTTCTTCATGAAAGTCTGAAAGACACTTCAGTGCATTCAATAGCGGATATATTATGGGCCTTATCCAAAATCAACTGGAGCCCAAAGCGTTGGACGCCATTAGCGTATCCCTTGAATATTATAAGAACCTCTGACTCTGTCATTCTGTCAGTCATCCTATTCGATAATATACCGTATCTACTTGTAATTTGATTTGAATAATTCCTTCAATTCATGATCGTTTTATCATAATTTTCACCGATTTGGTGACTGTGTTCCGAAGAATAATAATTTATTTTACTATATGCACTATCGCTTTCAATATCACGTGAATTACGGTAGGCCATGATATGTATAGCATAGCATTTATGCCGGAAAATTTCACAATACTTCCATTCTTGAAGAACTGATTTTCTATAAAACTCGACTTTGTTAACTCATTTATTTTATTGAATTAACATAACTAAATGAAAAACTAGAAGGTCAGTTTATTCGCATGCCAGAGGAAAAAATTAACAGTCTAAATATATTGATTTGATTATCATATCTCATTAACTTGATCCCCATTTCACTTTGATTATCAGTAGGCATTAATCCTTACAAAACAGAATGTTATAGAATATTTTTTTAACTTTTTAAACGTGGAGGAGACAATTAATGATAGGCCTATAAGCTAGTAGAAACGTGTTTGGGCGTCTGTCATTTCGAAATATAGCTTGTACTATCAATACGAATATCAAATTATTACTGGTAGGCTATTTGCTACATCAGCGTGCATTCACATCAGCAATCTTTTAACAAAGTCTCTGTATGTCGCTATAAGATAGATGAAATAAAGGTAAAAGTTCATATACTTTATTTGAAAAATTGCGGGTCACAGGTCTGAGCCTTTTGTTGCTGACCTGAGAAAGACCCGCGGGTCACGGGTTAAACTGGTGACGGGTCTGGAAATTTGAAACTATGCGGGTCACGGGTCACACTACCTGACCCGTTTCCATTTTTGTTGCCGGGGCACATTTACTAATGTTTTATGTTTCTAAATCTAATCTTTCTGCAATATTGTTGAGCTATTAAGTAACATGTGAGAGTATTTTGCAGCAAAATATCTTATGTTTTACCAGTAAACAGATCAGACTGTTCAATGACATACATGGCTGTATAATGCTGCCATAATTTCCTAGATTATGGAAGGAATTATAATCAACTATCCGAAAATCAGCTTGTCATCAAAGCTTGGAGGTATCTTAAAAGTCTCTCAGTAAACCAGACGGCTAGATTATACTCCAAAGTATGAAATTCATTGAAGGTTGACAGAAAGATTTTCCTTTATCTTCCACTAGACAATCAACTTCTCTATGCGTTGATAGTTTTGGACCCAAAAACCATGAATTTTTGCTTGGATATTGAAAGATGGAATGGCACTCCAGACGAAATAAACTGTCCATTGAAGTGTATTTACTTTCTCTGAGGTGATTAAAATCAACTACGCTTTATGAATGTAAACTACATGTATTTCGAATGACCTTTTGACGCGAGTAGCCACTGTTTCTCAGTAGTTAGTTTTGCGGACGCACTGATAGTGGATACGAACCTGGATAGGAACACATGCTCCGAATTGCCAATGGATGCGAACATGGATAGGAACATGTTCCGAATTACCAATCGGAACATGTTTCGAACATGTAAATAGGAACCGCGTTCCGATTGACAACCGAATTGAGATCATACTTAATGATTCGGTACACTTATTTGTGTGTTGGGATCGGAACGGCTTGTTCCGAAATTGAATTAGAGTATGTGAATTAGAACAGGGATGCGAACATCTATTTCGGAACTTAAACAGATGTTTGTTTTGAGACTGCTTGCTCAAATGCGACAATTGTGACCATTGTGACTATGATGTCAATCTTTATTGATTTTCATAACTAGGTTAAGTTATAAATACGTGTAAGTTGTTTGCTGATGTGAATATTGATGGCTAGTTTCCCAATTTCATTGATTGTTGCAAGAAACCTTGGTTATTCGCTAAAGGCTATAGAAACTGTTACATATCTAAATGAAAATATCAAAGCTGGTGATTTAGTTGAACGACTAATGGATCTGGATGAGCATACCATGAATGGTAATTTGGATCGTAGTTGGATAGAAGATTTCTCAATGCTACATTATAAAGACAGTGAAATTAGGAGGATGAAATTGGAACTTTCTGAAACGGAGATAAAAAAAGTGAAGCCTTCAATTTATTTATCGAAATGTTCTATCAATGAAAGTGACTTCAGAAAGAAAAAGAAATTAGAAATAGAGACATTTGAATTATTATGTGAACGGAGCTGCATTAGGTGTTTTGAACGGGAAAAATCCCTTCTCTTGCTACCATGTTCTCATTTTATCATGTGTTCTACATGCTATGTACCCTTGGAAACTATATTTTGTCCCCTTTGTGATGGAGAAATAATTTCAACAGTGACTGTATATCGTTCATGATGAGTCATCATGCGTGTCTGTGATTGGTTGCTATTATGCAGCTTTTGTATATAAGGTTATCACACTTCTATTACAATCATACTTGTTGAGGATTGTGGACATTAATAAACATGCCATTTACCACGATCACTCCTGCTTCAATTATTCACAAAGACAATCTGTTTACTAGCAAGATTTTCTAGTCTGCAAATGATGTTATTGGTTACAAAGCTGATCTTATAGATCTGATGGAGGATGTTGTCACATTCTACAATTGTGAAGATGATATTGAACTTCAGAAACTCTTTATGAGGACATTGACCAATGCCCTTACGCGAGTACTAAGATTTTGGCTCGATGAAGTGTTCAAGCCTCTGAGTTTGACGGAAGCTATTCCACAGAGTTCTCGTTGCTATTGTGAAATGACAACACGGAAATTGAAGACTTGTTTGCATGATATAATCACATTTAGCCACTATGAGGAAAATGGTGGTAAATTCAAGGTGGACATGTTTGCCGGACCCCCGTCGATGAGCGTCAATGTGGCAGTGCAAGATGAGCGGGACATAATCAAGTTTAGAGCATACTATGCTAATCTTTTAAAACTCTTCGTTTCAAAACCATGCTGTCCTCTATCAAAGGATTTAATGTGTAATATAGAACAGCTTATAACTGCAACGACTCAGACCTTGAGTGATGTTGATGACTACGACCTACCATCTGTTACCGTTTGACTTTGTTGTATGGAACTAAGCAAAAATGTATGTTTTCATAAATGCTTTGCTTTTAACATAATAAAAATGACTGCAAAACGAAAGGCATCTTTTTCTCGGAAGAATGGTTCTTTTAGACCTTCAAGTCAGTTCAAGATGGCGTTGCGAAAGTTAAACAGCATGCGAAACAATAAAGTTAAGTGCAAATTAATTCAAAACTCAAGTGATGATTTTGTAATGTTCTGTCTTATCTTTATAGAGTTACCGTCTATCTTTGCACGGTTCGTTACTTCGTTCGTAATATCTTAGCACCCAATCTAAAGTACTGAAAATCAGCCAAATTGCAATCAGCCGTATAATATCTAAGATCGGATGCGAGCGCGTGGTGTGTGTCTTTTGCTCGCAGATTACTTTTTTATAATCGCGCGCGCGAACGTGCACAAGCCTTTGGAGGCAAACAAGATTCAATATCATAGGCCGCTCGCCACAAAGAAATGTTTTGGCGAGAAGGAAATACATTGCGACGCGAGAGCGATGTCTCTCTAAAATGTACATCTTTTACCAGTGATTTATGAGTCACCAAAACCAGAGAAAATGAGATAATCATCACTACAGAAACTTGAAAGGAGAGTGAATTTAACGACATCAAAAATGCGTTTACACAGTTACAATGTTGATACACATGATCACTACAGTAGCCCCATGCAAGGGATGGAGTCAGGGGAAAGTTTTAGCTGTCAAGTATTCTGCTTGTCTGCGATCGGAGTGAATAAGGTGGGATGTGGAATGTCACCTTCTTCTTGTTACGAGGACAGTTTGTAGATCGCTTGAGAGTTGACTTGTCCACAGTGGGAGGCTCCGGGCTGCTGGTATTTTGCGGATTCGGGCTTTGCTTCGCATTCTTTGAACTGCATTTCGTAGGACTAGGTTGACCCGGATCAGGAGGTGATTCATCTGTAGCAGAGGTCGCACCAGTAGGCGTGTTTCTGGAATGAGTTGGCTTGTGAAAATTAGATTTAGTAGGAACAACAGTGTTAGCCGGTTTTAACCTTTCTTTCGAAATAACAGGTTCTGCCAGACGGATACTTCACCTTGACCGTACTAGGGCCTACGTCTAACACTGGGAAAGGTCCTTCATAAGGAGCTTCAAGTGGACGCCTAACCCTATCGACTCGCACCCAAACAAAATCGTCTACTTTTATGTTGAACTCGGTGGGGTTTTTGTTATGAGCATGATGTCTACCGAGAGCGAGGGAGGAAAAATCAGTAGATTCTACACAAGTTGCGAATTTTTTGATGAAGTCAGAATGAGCTTCCGTGTCCTGTCTTAGGTTGTTAAAGCACATGTGGGGAGCGAGAATGGGAGAACCGGTGACCGCGGTGAAAGGCGAGAAACCACTGTCGTTAGGAATAGAACGCAGGGATAATTCGACTACAGGTAAGCTTATTAACCTTTCCTGCTTCCTGGCGATTAGGGCGCTTTTAAGGGTACGGTGGAACCGTTCCAGCATTCCGTTGCTTTGGGGATGGTAGGGTGATGTACGGAGGCGGTGAAAACCGATAACCTTCGATAGTTCGGCAAAAAGTGTACTTTCGAATTGGCGGCCTTGGTCCGTAACTAAGAACAAAGGGACGCCAAATCTACTGACCCACGATGCCAGGAATGCACGTGCCACTGTTTCTGCAGTTATGTCAGCTACGGGACAGCATTCGAACCAACGGGTGGCACGGTGAATGAATGTTTCGAGATAACGGGCAGGAGACGTAAAGGGCGAATCTATAGTATGTGATGGGGTTAAGGGACCGACAATGTCGACGTGGACGGTTTGAAATCTATCGACATTCGGATAATTAGACTGCTGATAGATTGGCCGATGGTGTCGAGTTACTTTCGCCGCTTGACAATTACTACAATGCTTGACCAATGATTTAATGTCGCGGCGCATATCGGGCCAGAAATAACGAGATGAGATAAGGGAAATTGAAGACTTAACTCCTGGATGAGACAAATTATGCAACGCATTGAATACTGCTGAGCGATAAGTGGGAGGAACGAATGGACGAGGTGTCGATAAATCAGTATTACAGAAAATAGGAGTGTTGTCAAATAGGTGAAAAACATGAAGTTTGTCCTTGAATTTTTGAACATCATCACAGTTATTTTGGGCGTTGGCTATTTCGTTTAGATCGGGATGGTCAATTGAAACAGAGTTTAAGCTTCTAGACAAAGCGTCAGCTACTATATTGTCTTTTCCTCGAATATGTGTCATGGAGGAGACAAATTCTGAAATAAGAAGCAGCTGTCGTCTCTGTCTATCAGACTTTGCTTCATTAGGAGAATGAAATGCTGACACAAGCGGTTTGTGGTCAACTAGTAAGTGCACTTGTTTACCTTCTATCAAATGTCTAAAATGTAAAACAGATTGATAAGCGGCAAGTAACTCACGGTCAAAAGCGGAATAGGATGTCTGAGGTTTTGTGAGTTTTTTAGAATAAAATGAGATAGGCCTCGTTTCATTATTCACAGTTTGATGGAGTGCGCCACCAACAGCGGTACTCGAAGCATCTGTGACTAATGTGAAATCAGTAGTATCAGGGTCAGGGTGATACAATGTTTCGCTGTCAGATAAGGCTTCTTTTATTTTACGAAAAGCATTTTCTGCTTTCGGGTTCCAATTAAGTTTGTGGTTACGTTGGTTAGTTGAACCAAGCAAGGTATAAAGTGGATGACAAATAGCTGAGAAATAGGGAATAAAATATCGGTAATAACCGATCATACCCATAAATCTGCGGATAGAAGCATAATCGACGGGCTTGGTAAAGTCCAGGATAGCCTGCACTTTTTGTGGTTTAGGTTGGGTACCATCTTTGCAAATGCGGTGGCCAAGGAATTCGATTTCGTTGGTCATGAATTCGCATTTATTTGCGGAAATTTTTAGACCTGATTCACTGAGTTTCTGGAAGACCTGAGAGAGATGGGCAATGTGTTCATCTTCGGTACGAGAAAATACAAGTATATCGTCAAGATAGGCAAATACGAAAGGCATTTCACGGAAAGTAGAATCAATCATTCGTTGAAACGTTTGCGCTGCGTTACGCAGGCCAAATGGCATATACAAATACTCGTATAACCCAAAGGGGGTTATAATGGCTGTCTTTTCAATGTCTTTGGATGACATCGGAATTTGATGATAGGCCCTAACTAGGTCTAGTTTTGAGAAAACAGAACTACCGAATAGTTAAGCCTTCAACGAGTTTATATGGGGAATCGGATATCTGTCTGGTCTAGTTATGGAATTCAGACGGCGGAAATCGCCACACGGTCTCCAAGAGCCGTCGGCTTTGGCTACAAGATGTAGCGGTGATGCCCATGGGCTTTTGGAGGGGCGAATAATTCCCTGCTGCAAAAGGCAGTCAAATTCAGACTTAGCGGCGGCGAACTTTTCGCCGTTTAGCGATCTAGCTTTCGCGAAGACAGGTAGGTCAGTAGTAGTTTCTATGACGTGCTGAGTCTTAATAACGGGTTGTAAATCAGTACGGGTTGAGTTGTCATATAAGGAGGAAAACTGTTTTAGTAAATGTGAAATACGGGGTTCATTTACTATAGGCGATACTAGTGACAGGGAAGGACTACTCTCGTTAGAAATCGAACAGACAGAAAATAAGTTAGTTGTACTGTCAATAAGACGCGTATTACGGCAATCAACTAACAATGAAAAATGATATAAAAAATCCGCGCCTAAAAGGGGTTCACGAACGTTAGCGATTATAAAAATCCAATGGAAGGAACGTCTAAGCTTCTTGGACTGAATGTTAATAAAGCACTCGCCGTGCACCTGTAATGGAGTGCCGTCAACCGAGTTGAGGGACAAATGAGACGGGTGAACCGTAAGGTTAAAAAGTCGCACATGTGAAACAGGTAAAACGGACACGGCAGCTCCACTGTCTATCAAAAAATTTATAGTTCTACTACCGATAATGAAAGCGGCGGAAAAAACACTTAGTAGGGGCAGGTCTGTTTGCCGCACAGACAGCCGCCCTATCTAGTTTGACCGGGCGGGAGAACTATCTCTCGAAGAACGAGGAGAGGATCTAGGAGTATTTCTAGCAGAACGGGTAACGTTACAGTTAGATTTGTTGGGCCATCTGCACCAACTACGACAAGTGCGGGCTTTATCAGCAAAAAATATGTGAGCTCGGCAGACTTTAGGGCGCTGATCCTTAGAAAAAGGGAGGAGGTCTTTGCCGACCTGAGAGGAGGTATGAAATTCCCTCTGGCTATGAACCCGGTTAACAATGGCCGTATTGCTGTTCATACTAAAGCTACACAATTCGTCAGCCAACTTACCCAAATCTGCCAGTGGTGTTGACTTCTGAGTCGCAATAATTGGAGCGATGTTGGGTGGAAGGGCTTGCTGGAACTTGTGGCGGAGTAGGTCGTCTGCAACGCCGGCTTTGGATGCGAGTACTTGCATTTCCGATAGGTAGTGGGAAGGCTTGCCGGTTAACGGTTTCTCACGTAGGAATTTGTCGAAGATTTCAGGCTTCGAAGCTTCGTGTAAGGCCAAGATTGTGGCTTTAAGTGTGTCATAGTCTTTCGAAGAAATGTCACAGGACGAGCATTGACCGACAACTTCGACTGGAAGGGCGCTCAATGCATGGAAAAACTTCGTGGAAGACACAGTTATGTTGGCTAAGGCGAACTGAGCCTCAAGGATAACGAACCATGCCGATGGATTTGAAGGTAGGAAGATAGGAGCTTTAACGCTGACTGCGTTAGTGGTTGCCCCGGCGGTAGCAGGATCCATATGTTCGGAGTCGGGCTCACCAATGTAATGTTCTGTCTTATCTTTATAGAGTTACCGTCTATCTTTGCACGGTTCGTTACTTCGTTCGTAATATCTTAGCACCCAATCTAAAGTACTGAAAATCAGCCAAATTGCAATCAGCCGTATAATATCTAAGATCGGATGCGAGCGCGTGGTGTGTGTCTTTTGCTCGCAGATTACTTTTTTATAATCGCGCGCGCGAACGTGCACAAGCCTTTGGAGGCAAACAAGATTCAATATCATAGGCCGCTCGCCACAAAGAAATGTTTTGGCGAGAAGGAAATACATTGCGACGCGAGAGCGATGTCTCTCTAAAATGTACATCTTTTACCAGTGATTTATGAGTCACCAAAACCAGAGAAAATGAGATAATCATCACTACAGAAACTTGAAAGGAGAGTGAATTTAACGACATCAAAAATGCGTTTACACAGTTACAATGTTGATACACATGATCACTACAATTTCATCCGTGATTTGGCTTTTGCAATACACAAATACCTCCCAATATACAAGCCTTTATTGAGTACTGATTCTCTAAACAGCATTAGAAAATTTTCAAATCCAAGGAGCAGTGATATGAAAAGGCGGAACTTGGTGGAGGTGGTGGGTTTTTGAATATGTTGAATGATATTGGAAACAGCATTTACAATGTACTCAACAGTCCACTAGGGAAAGTTGTAGCAGGTGCCGCAGTGTTGCTGTAGACGACGAATCATGGATTGACACGTCATCATTGATTGATGACTCATGCGAATATGTATATAAGAGAGACGCGCTTGTACTCTTTCATCACTTTCAAGCTATCATTCATCGCTGGAGGTTGAAAAGCTCCGAATAAGTGCATGAATTATGTCTCAAAAATGTTTATAGTTAGAGAGGAGAGCGACTCATTTGAACGTGATCTCTTTAAATTCCGACCGACAAGGAAGATTCAAGGGATTGGAAATAACTTTTACTTCCAAACGTTGAGCTATGGTGACGATGGTTTCTACCTTCAAGTTCCATTTTTCCACAGTAATGGTATGTCTTCATCTGGATATAACAACATGAGACAAATGCGAGTGACCTTTCCGAAATGGCAGCAGATGATACTCAAAACCGTCGACTCTTTGGCGAAGGAATGCGTTGAGTTGCCCGAAAGTGCTCCTGCACATTGGAGGAAGGCGTTAGAGGAAGGAATTGGCTATAAGGAATTACCCGAGTTCGATACACTATTCTTGAAATTGTCTGATCACTTTCAAGCATTCGATCTACTTGGAAATACAATTGAGTGTGATGATCTGAAGCGCGGACGATACATGGGTTTAATACACGTCAACGGACTATACATTGGTGCTCACGGCTCAACCGGAAAAGTGGCATCGTTACAAATGAAAGTTCTACAGTTGGTTTATGAGCCAATGCCGATTGATAAGTGCCTAATCACCATCGATAAACCTACTTCAAAAGATGGGAAGGATGTTGAAGAATTCAAAAATCGGGGACGGAAATCCAAGGAAGGGAGTGTTAAGTTGAAATTGAAGCGCCAAGAAGCTCAAATTGACGCGAGAAGTTATTTTAATGCTGACATTGATGAGGAAACACAAATGCTGTGAATGTGAAATGAAAGTTTCTAAATGTAAATAAAGTTGTTATGGAACATGACTTGTTTTATTCTAAGCAAACTGGTGGGTGTTGGTCTTTAAAGCTTTTAAAATTTCAGGATGACGGATTTTCGCCTATTCACTGATCGCACAATGTGTGTGGCCGGACCAAGTCAGTCCGGTAAAACTACTTTTGTAACTCAATTACTACAATTTAGAAATGAGATGTTTAATAAAGAAATTAAAAACGTTAAATGGTATTATGGTATATTTCAACCACAGTTGCACTCTGCACTTCGTCAGAAAGGTTATGAGGTGGAGGAAGGGTTACCGACAACTGACAACTGAAGACATCAAGGCAGGTGACTTAATTCTGCTAGGTGATCTATTGCGCGAAAGCAAATCATCGAAAGATGTTGCGGAAATGTTTATTCAGACAGCACATCACAGGGAAGCCTTCATAATCTATATCATCCTAAACATTTTTGATGGAGGGAAAGAGCAAAGAACTAGGAGTTTGAATACAAATTATTTGGCAATATTTAAAAATCCAAGAGACAGCAGTCAGATACATCATCTCAGTAGACAGATATTACCTCAACAACCTAAAGTTCTTTCAAAAATATAGGAAGATGTAACTAAGAAACCACATGGCTATCTATTTATTGATCTAACCCAGGAATGTCCGGAACGATTTCGATTTCGAACTAATATCATACCTAATTCCGTTGAACCAATGACAGTTTTCTCAGTTCACAGCTAGTTTTAAGCAATGTACTTTGTTGCCTTATTATTTTCAAACATGTCGCATTCAAAGATGGTAGTCATTCCTGAAGAGGAGTATGTACAATTGACTACATTACAAAGTGCACAGGAAGTCAAAAATATAGATCAACCTGTTACGAATCAACTTAAGAACTAACACAAAAGGATATGGAAATTCAGAAGATTAAGGATCCCTATCGACGAATGCAGTTAGCAGCAGAAAACATTGATGAGAGGCGACAGATTCGTGATAAGTTGCGACGATTTATAACCTTGTCAACACCTCGACCATATCGTTTGCGCGCTAAGCAATTATTTGACTTCATTGATCCACATGTGAAGTTCAATGAGAGAGGGGAGATAATAGATGAAACAACTGGAGATGTTATTAGAAATAGTTACATAGATGACCTTCTGCAATATGCTGTCAGAGATGTAAGGCGAAAACTAGGTGCACCACAAGGGTGGTCATATTTTCAGAAAATTTTATCTGATCAAAATGTGCCACACAATATTATTGGAGGACCGACTGTGAATGAGTTGGACAAGGTTCACTTACAAGATTGATCAAAAAGTAAAACACCCACGATGGCGGTCAAGCGAGAGCTTCATGATCCCGATGATCTTCAACCAAAAACAGCTACTAGGCTTCACAACTTCATCTGGCGCCGTAGCAGACGCACGCATTCATGTGTTGCTCGTTCAGGCTCCCAATACGAATCGGCAAATTCTTGTTTGTTACAACTCTCTTGCGCATTTTATCTTCGATTTTTTTTACATCATCAGATCAGTTTTTTGCTGCACTTTCTTGTGACCCTCAAAATTTTGTTTACCACAAAATTTGATTTTTTTGAGTTACTGCATCACCTGGTTTCTACATCACCTGATCATGGCTTTGTCCCTCTCCATCACAATCTCCCCATGACGTCATCGCCGAGAATCTGTTACTCGCGGACCGCAGTGCTGCAACTGCGACATGACTATCCTCTTCCGCGTACACAAAGAAGACGCCTGTTTTTCCACCGCTTGCTGCTTCCCAAGCCTCTTACGTCACCTGTCCCTTCGCCTAATCAATCCCCATCATCTCCTGACCGGCCCGATCCTGCAGTGAAACCGTCCTCATCATCTGTCAAGTTACGTAAGCCGAAGTCTCCTGTCTGTCCAGCTCCGTCAGTTCTCCTCTTCAACGCCCGATCCCTCTTCAACAAACTTGACGATCTACGTGTAAGAATTGAGAAATATGACGCTGATGTAGTCGTGATTACGGAGTCCTGACTTGACTCATCAACCTCTGATCCGTCAATCTCCCTACCCGGATATCAATTGGTAAGATAGGCCGAGACTCCAACGGAGGCGGCATAGTGTGTTTTTATAAATCAAACTTCAAACTTTCCATCATTAGTGGTTGCTATGTCTCTGATATCAAGTCCAACTTTTTATGCTTCCGAATCGAGCAATTTGATGCCACATTTTTTGTTGTTTATCATCCCTACTGGGGTAAAGTATCGGCTCATTCGATTGTTTTGGACTTTATTCAAAATCTGATTGATCACAGTCTCTGTAGCCATTTTATCCTTCTTGGTGACATTAATGACCTTAGACTGTACATTGATGACTTTTTTGTTTTGAACAATATGCAACTGCTTGTGACTATGTCTACTCGAGGCAATAACATTCTGGACATCATTGCATCTAATCTTCCGCATAAATTTGAATCCTCTCAGTCTATTTCTCCCTTAGGTCGCTCTGATCATAAAGGCATTTTTCTCAAGAGTTCCAATTCCCTAAAACATGTTACCACCACCAAAGTCAAGGTCCGCTATTTCTCTCCCTCTTCCTTTGCTGTGTGCTATCGCTTCCTCGATTCAATTGACTGGAATGAGTTCTTTATGCACGTGGTTGATGTTAATGCTGCTGTTGAACATTTCCAGATGTTTGTTCGTTACGTATACCTAACCTTCTCGAATGAGAGAACTGTTCGCATGAGGAATGTTGATGCTCCGTGGATGTCCCCATCTTTGAAAGTTCTTTCCGATTCCCGTGACCGTGCCCTCTCTAGGGGCAATTATGCCAAGTATGTTCGGCTCCGGGAGAGATTTCTTGCTGCGGTTGAAGTTGCCAAGAAGCGGTACTTTTCCCACTTGCACTCCTCCTCCATTTCTGATAGATGGAAATCCATTAATAAACAAATCAAAAGTGTTCGTAATGATGCTCTTGATCAGTCTGTGATAAATGACCTCAACGATCGCTTTCATTCTGCATTCTCATCTCCTGACCTACATTTGTTCAACGATAAACGTCCAGTTCAGAAAACAACGTCTTTCTCAGTCTCTGAGTCGTTGATTGTCAAAATGATCAAGCAATGTAAGGCTAATTCAGTTGGTCCTGATGAATTACCTGGGTTCTTCGTTCGTTCCTTCGTAGACGTTCTCGCCCAACCTCTCACGATCATTTATAATAAGTGCCTTGATAGTGGTGTTTTTCCCAATATTTGGAAGTCTGCCAACGTTATCCCCATTCCGAAAAACAAAACCGACTACAGACCTATCTCGATTCTTCCATTCCTAAGTAAGGTACTTGAACGTCTTATCAGAGATCATGTTCTCCTACCGTCTCTTCGACAGCCGTTCGACCCCCGGCAATTTGGCTTCATACCCAATGGATATAGTGGTTGCACTAATGCCTTACTCTCGATTCGCCTCCCAATTCTGCAGCACACCACGCACTGTACAGACAATTACGCTAGAGTGCTCGCTGTAGATTTTCAAAAGGGATTTGATTCCGTTAGCCACTCCACCCTTCTCTACTCACTGATAAACCACTTCGACTGTAAACCCTTCGTCATGAAGTTCATTCAAAGCTTCCTCTCGGATCGCTTCCAGTGTGTTTTTAACAACGGCATCGCTGCCGAATGGAAGCAGGTTCACAGTGGGGTGCCTCAAGGCTCAATTCTTGGCCCGATTCTCTTTGTGGCCTTGATTAACGACCTTCCTAAATTCGAAGACACTAGAGTGGTGGCGTATGCGGATGATGTTACGTTGATTTATTTGGGTAGTGAGAAGTCTGTTGATACTTTCCAGAGTGATGTTGATCAATTTAGTCAGTGGTCCAAAGAGAAAAAACTAGCAATCAATTCCAACAAAACAAAAAGCCTTCTGATATCAAGGAAACTGTGTAACTCCCCCACTTCTGTGTCCAATCTTCCCCCTCTCATTGTTGATAATGTTGTAATTGAGGACGTTGACAGTTTGAAGATTTTGGTTGTCGTCTTCTCAGCTGATGCCAGATGGGAAAAACAATTCACTTGTCTGTACGCAAAATGTTGTCGAGCGTTGTCAATAGTTAAGCGCCTGAAAAAGAACGGCAACCCCGGTCACATTATTTGGCAAGCATACATCAGTTTCGTGTTCTGCCACATTGTTTTTTGTTGGCCAGTTATTTGTGATGTAAATGCCAACCAATTTAAAAAGCTTTTTCATTTGGATCGCATAGCTCGTAGGTGGGCATCTGTATCTGCAAATGTCCCCAGCCTCCAGAACATGCTAGACAAATCATGTGTGAAACTTATACGCAAAATTGCAAGAGACAAAGAGACTCATCCGCTGGCAGATTTTTTCATCACACGCGACCAGAAGACCGTTATTAGACACACCAGGCAGATTCTACCGCTCCGTCGACGCTCTGCCATGTACAATTCCTCCTTTGTAAAGTATTCTGTACATTCATGAATTTGCCACTGTATTGAATTCCATCATGTCATTACCGCCATATGTTTTGACGAATAAAGATTTATTATTATTATTATTAGGCGCTCAATGCGTGTTGGAAAGGATTATAGTAAATATTCAGCAAATATAAATTAAGATTTGCTTCTCTCATATCATGTCGCTACAAAAGTTTTGCTGCTGTTTGAAATCTGCGCTCGAAGGTAAAGTAGAAGAGGGCATAGAGGTTGATATCAATTGTGTTAGCAGTTGCCGTGCAAGTAATACGCTTGCAAATTAGAACAAAGACGATGAGTACAGCCGTGAAGCTGAGGGAGATTTATTACGACTTAAATCACCCCGCAAGTTTCAGTCGTCCGGAGGTTTTAGCTCGTGCAGCAGGTGTGGGAATAGAGAAAGTCAAGAAGTGGTTAAGGAGTCAACCTACCTACACAGAAAGCGATTTCCAACGAGAAAATATGTTGTTAACAATATAGATAGTCAATGGCAAGCGGACTTGGCTGACATGCAACAGATATCACAGTACAATGATGGCTATAAAGACATCTTAACCGTAATAGATATTTTATCTCGCTATGCTTGGGCACGTTCGCTGAAATCTAAGCGAGGACCAGAAGTTGAAGCGGCTTTTCGATGAGGGGCGTGTTCCACAAAGAATACTGACCGATCAAGGCAAGGAATTTGAGAACTCTCATGTTCGAAGTCTCCTCAAAAGTCATAATGTGGAATTGTTTAGCGTTAAAAGTGCTTATAAAGCTGCCATGGTTAAGAGGTTCAATCGCACATTGAAAACGAAAATTTGGCGCTATTTTGCTGCAAAAAATACACATGTTTGGCTAGATGAGTTGCAGAAATTTGTTAAGAATTACAATGAAAGCTATCATCGTATTATTAAGATGCGACCAATTGATGTTACCCAGATAATGCAATGGATGCATGGCTTCGATTGTATGATAAGAAAGCGAAAAACATTTCCGATGAAAAGAAAATAAATGTTGGTGATGGAGTTCGGATTTCGAAGGTTAAGTCTACATTTGAGGAGGGTTATCTACGTAACTGGACTGAAGAAGATTTTTTTATAGATGAAGTAAACAGAAAATTTAGACCCATCATGTACAAATTGATGGATTACCATGGTAATCCAATTGAAGGAAAATTTTACTCATGAATTGCAAGTAGTAGACAGAAGTGACGAGGTTTATATGATTGATAAAATAATTAGGAAGAAAGGTCATGGCAGTCAAATGAAATATCTAGTTAAATGGAAAGGGTATCCTGATTCATTCAATAGCTGGATAACGCACCAGGATCTGCAAAATGTAGAGGTGGGAGACACTCGTAGCTTTTAAGCTAATATAACATGTGACTTCTTACATACATGAGGTCAACATGTCTACTAACTTCAACATCATTCTTCCAAGCAATAGCAACCCAAAGATATTCCCAGGCAACAGACCATCTAAATACTCTGTTGAATTCGGTAATCCAATTACTCTGCATGGACCCCATGAAGTTGCTCTAACTGAAATTACTTATTACAACGATATCAGTTTGCTAAAAAACAAGTATTTTGAATTACATAAAGAAGTGCGAGAAAAGGATGATTGTTTTCGTGTATTTCACAATAGTCTACATGGTACATGTGCTTTTCATCATCTAACTTTACATCCTTTTTCAACATCTCTACCATCTGTCCAAAACATGATTAAAATTCAAAAGGCATTTACAACGTCTACTTTTGATTCTAAAGTTGCCACAATGAGCTTGCGGGATACAGAAAAGGAAATCGGTAGAATGTTTGAACGAATAAATGATCTCTTTAAGCTGACTTTGAATAAATTCTACAGACCAGTCATAAAGGGGTCAACAAAATTGTTGAAGGAAGGGAAGCATGTACTTCTTGTATTGGGTAAGGATTTGAGTTATACTTTAGGGTATTCCAGAACAACGTTCTCATCAAGGTATTGGTACAATGGACGTGGCTGGAATTCGGAGAGGAAAGTCACTGATTTTCGATGTAGAATCGTACTATTGTATGCATTACAAAAAAGGAGCATCCGCGTAAAGAATCAATTTGAAGTTATTAGAAGTGTTGAAGACGTTGCAAGAAAGATTCAAGGATCAGGGCCAGAAGCTTTAATGACTTGTGAATATAAGAAAGAGAAAGTAGCTCTATTTACACTTGAAACGGAGGTAGAATTTCTTGTTTTTACTAAAAAAACACCATTGGAAAGGTCTGAGTCCGCTGTTATTGAATTCGGATCTGAAATGTTTGGGATGTTTAAAGGCCTTGAAAGCGTACCTTTGCTGACAGAATTAAATGATACATATAAGGTTCAATGATTCTCTTCTAAACTCAAAGCATCAACAAACGTTTCATGGGATATCCACGTATACAGCGAAGACATAGTGGGTGATGAATTGACTACTTCTAGTGAAATGGTAAAAAGAGTTCATTTGAACATTGAAAGCTTGAAAACGCCATCTGAATTGTGCAAAAAGTTAAATGAGTTTGGTGTAGATTACCTTGATGCAGATGAATATCACTTTTCTTATGACCCACATAAGAAACGCATGATTCTAAAGGTAGGGAAGAACTCCCTTATCAAGCTGGATAGCGTGTTAACGACCACATTGGGATTCTCAAAGTCAACTATTTATGAAGGCACATCAATAGGCGATACAGCTCCATCATTAGAGCGGGATATAAGCAACTTGTACGTCTATTGTAACATTATTGAATATACAAGGGTTGGTGACATTGAAGCCCCACTTTTGCGCACATTTCCGCTCTCATCCGTGAGGAAGCAACTAATCAATCGAGAATTTATTAATACGGTGTATGTACCAATGAGCAGAAATGTCATCAATAGAATTGACATATCAATTCATGATGACACAGGTGAAGTAGTACCATTCTGTGGTGGTGTTACTGTTTTAACACTACACATCAGGACACGAGATTAAGGCTTTACGCTATTGTAGGATCTATAATTATCCACAGGACATAATGTCAGGCATTTACAGTGGTCCATCCTATCAGAGCGGTTATCTCGTGTTTGCTGGAGGTAGACGACAAGTTGGAGGAGACATATTCGGTGCACTAAGACGTATGGTTCTCCCAATACTCAAAAAGTATGGCGTACCATTCATGAAGCGGGTTGGAAACAGAGCTTTGGACTTTGGTGCAAATGTTGCAGCTGATGCACTTCAAGGGGAGGATATCGGTGAATCCATGAAATTGCGTGCACAGCAATCTGCCGTAGACGCATTAGATGATCTAACAAAGACGAGGCGCACAGTTCGGAAGAAGCGTAGGAAGTCAAGACAAGTTGGATCAGGCCGAGTTACTAAGCAAAGGCGTAGGAAAAGTAAAAAGCCGACCAGAGCAGCACATTCTAAATCAAGACGTCGTGTGAAAGCAAGAAAGCGCAAACGAAATTCCACTGCGACTAGAAACAAGTCAAAACGAAGGAAGACAACATATTTGTAGAGCTAATACGATGCAGAGTATCAATTCGGCTTTGTGTTTCTTCGATTCTCCCCCTCATCAGACAGACATCATCTCCTCAACAATTGTAGACATAGTCCCCACAACAAATATCGATGGCAACCAACAGCCTATTCAGTTTGATATACCTGCTAATCCTCAAGATTATATTGACTGTCAATCCATTGATTTAGAATTGTGTATACAAATTAAGAAGACTGATGGTACCAATATTGATTCAACCAAGGATAAAGTGGGTTTGACAAATCTTCCTATTGCCAGTCTATTCTCAGATGTGTATTTAATATTGAATGACAAACAGATTGAAGGAGGAGATCGAGCATATCCCTATGGAGCATACATAAATACAATGACGCAATTTCAGAAGCAAGCTAAACAGTCACACTTACAAGTTGCCGGCTGGTATGATGATCAGCAAAGGAAATTTGATGAGGTTTCAAATGGAGGTTTAAAAAACGAATGGAATTGACAGCAGATTCAAAGGAATTATACTTGAAAGGACCTGTCTATCTTGATTTCCATCGTCAATCTAGATATCTACTATCACAGGTTAAAATGCAAATAAAATTTATTCGTGCAAATCCTGAGTTCGCGTTAATGGCTTTTGGAGCTACAAACTATCAAATCAACATAAGTAGTGCCGTGTTCAATGTAAGGAGAGTAACAATGAACCCGTCAGTCATCAACGAGCATGCGACAGGATTGAGGAAAAGTAGTGCAATATATCCAGTTAATCACAGTGTGTTAATAAACTTCACAATTGGTGCGGGATCATCCTATCATGCCTACCCAAATCTTTTTCCCACTGCGATGCCGAAGGCGGTGTATATCACATTTGTGGAAAATGAGTCATTTATTGGTGCTTTTGAAAATAATCCATTCAATTTCCAACACTTAGTAAACTACAGTCTGTTGAATTCAAGTTTCCATTCATTGAATTCAAGATTCGATATCCAATGTTCAACTTTCGATAACACAGATTCATGTTTCGATAACTATGATTCAACTTTCCATGATGATAGATTCAAGATTCCATATCATGATGTCTCTCATGTAGCGTTGAGCATACTCAAAGCGCTTTTCTTTCGTGAAAATAGTGTCGCTTGTTATTGGCTGCGAGTAGCACTTTTTGTATGAAATGGAGCGATTTTTGAGATGCAGCGAGATCGTTGACTTATCTACTTCGATGTTTCTGGCCTCAGATAAAATTGATTTCAGGCCGTTCAGATCCAGCAGCGGATCATCCTCAAGCTTATTTATCAAAAAGTCAATGTGCTCGTTTTCTATCTTGTGATAGCGTTTACCTCCCCAACCGTTCTTAGGTGAAACGAGATGGGTCTTCTGCTCTAATGCTCTTATAACTGTTCGATGACCAGAGTTATACTTGATTCCCATTGCGTCACAAAAAGTCTTAAAATTATTGCGATCATGGAGGTAGGTTCTCAATAATCTCTCCTTGTCATGGTTTGACATTTTGCTGTAGCCTCTCTTCATTGTTTATTTTTATATTCGATGATAACTGTAACTCAGTGAATCAAATGTCTATTTATCAATTTATTCGCGCATAATTCTTAAATTTCAAATTTTGAAGTTCTATAGAGATCCAAGTCATCCGCATATATTCATAGAAATGAAAATTATGTGAAGAATTGTGTGAACCAATTTGATAAAAAAATCATGGAAACTTGAATCCATGATATGGAATCTTGAATCTATCATCATGGAAAGTTGAATCATAGTTATCGAAACATGAATCTGTGTTATCGAAAGTTGAACATTGGATATCGAATCTTGAATTCAATGAATGGAAACTTGAATTCAACAGACTGTAGCACTCTATCAGGATGGAAAATTTGTTGCTTGCAAAGTCTATGAGCCTAATTTTAAAGAGGGCAAATTTGCACGTGAATATGGTTCTACTTTCACTGCACTGAGCATGTTTAACACAGATGATTCAAATGGAATTACAATGGATATGTATAAAAATGGTTACTTCTTCATTATATACAATCTCACAGCAGATGCAGATCTAGGTGGTGAAAGCGTAGGAGTTACAACGCCTGGTAATCTACGACTAGAGGTATCATTTGAGTCACCTTTGAAGAAAACAACTACTTGCCTCATTTATGCTATCTATGATAGCAAAGTTGAAATAACGAGAATGCGAGACGTAACTGTCAGCTATCAGAGATGAGTAACCTAAGCAAACCACCGAAATCTTGAGGAAA
>CAJQUW010002170.1:0-51232 GCA_907163375.1 Prostheceraeus crozeri | reverse complement strand
TTCATGATCCCAATGGTATGCCCCAATTCAGTCCCCACCTCCTCCATGCCCTGCAACGGACCACAGCAAGCTCTCAAAGTTGACACTAATTTCACGGATTTTACTAAATTTGACCATCTCAACTAATTTAAAGCATAGCCATAGTCGGTTCAAAGATCAGGGTATCTCGGGGCTTTTGTCCGTCCAGAAAATTCCAGGACCATTTGAGAACATTTTCAACCTTCCTATGAATTATCCTCAAAATTACTATTAAATGATCTTTCTTAATCTTGTGTTCGGAAATGTTCAGGTGTGATCAATTAGTGGAAGGACATTCGTCATCACATTAACATGAGTCCTTCTTTTCACTTCAAGGCTAGTATCCCATCATTGCATTTATTGTTTGTGGTATATAAATGTTTTTGTCCAATATTTTTTGAACCATAAACGTGTGTGACTTATAAATGATCAAAACAATAGTTAACGATGTATTCTTCTCATAAATGATAGCCGATTCAGGCTCATGGATTAATCAAGTCGAGTAATAGCTCTAAATCATTGTACGCATTTGTCATGGCCCTTTTAAAGCATGATATCAATGCAAGATTGGTTTAGTAACATATGAAATGTTGAGGGAAGATTGAGTGTGTTTACCACTTATAAAATCCTTTATTAAGCTAAATCAGCAGTTGAGGCGTCATAAACACGCAAAATGCTGTCCTATGGGTCATGATACCGGTTTGAGTTTCATCCAAAGCAGCTGGCAGGGGGTGGGGGGGGGGGGGGGGGGGGGGGTCTGGTGGGTGGGTGGTGGCTGGGGGGGGGGGAAGGGGGGGGAAGGTTTGGGCGAGGGGGGGGGGGGAAAGGGGGGGGGCGGGAGGGGGCGGGGGGGGTTGGTGGGGGGAAAGGGGGTGGTGAGGTCGGAGGGGGGAAAGCTATTGGATAATCGAGAATTTTCTAATCAGCTAATCTTTGCTATCGCTTTGAGAAAATATAAAGCTAAGCCGAAGTTCTTCGAACGAAAGCACAAAATTGTAAATTAAAAAAATTTGAAATATTCGGCGTCGTACCTGCATCTTCTGTCTGTGATTGAAAGTTTATGTATATAATGGAGTACATCCGAGAGTTTTATACTTATAGGTCGCACGCGGCGTGCGTGCATTCTATCCTCCGGTCTATTAGATTAAACTTTCAGATTCATATAGGGGCCTACCTAGATATCACCTCTAGCTCTAACCTGTAGCTGAAACCCATTTTTACGGTGCTGTCCTTTTCCTTACACCGTATATCGCATTATGTTTTGACATAGGGCCCATAGGCTAAAAGCGGTGGATTTCCTAAACCTCACTCCTTTCAAAGTTAGTGAATAACGCTTGTCTTTGCATTCCTGCAAATTTCATGTACGCAAGGCATATATAGTAACTCATTGCATTTCATTTAATCGCGGTGAAATCGAACCTGCTTTTTCAATCGCAGCTTTTTTTTGGTACCCGAATATATATTTGATAGTTCTACCAAATATCAAAACGGAAAAGTCGATCTGCATAGTATCACACCATGGTATTAAGCCATCTCTCCGCTTAAATCATGATAATAAATTTGCCTTCGATATGTAAAGAGAGTCGATATATTATTAATATACAAAACAAAACTGCTTTTCCCAGATGGACATTTTTGCAGCATTAACACAGTAGACCTACTGTCAACTTTAACAAGAGCTTTTAAATACCGTTTAGTAATTTGGAAAAAAAATTTACTTTATATTCATTTCCAGAGAGCCAAGAAGGTCTTCGGTATAATACCAAAAGAAGATATTTTGCAGAACAGTTTAATAATTTGAGAAACCATATCAGCGTTCTGTATCCATCGCAATCGTTTTTTTAATAAGTCGAGCTGCTATTGCCGAATAAAAGTAATGATATCTCTGCTAGTCTAAACACATTTCGCCCTTATCAGGATTCTATTTAGGAGCAAATCCTTTAGGTCCCTAAAACTTTGATATTAGAAGCTTTTGAAAATGCATCATTTATTTTCTAACAAACTTATGAACATTTGTCACTATGAAAATTATTTTAATAAACCTTCATAATACTTCAGAAAATTGATCTGTTTATATGACATGAATAGTCGAACAGGAAAAAATGGGAGTATTTATTTATATCTCGTCTGAAAATTTGGCAAACTCAAATATAAAAAACGCTTAATGAGGGGAACAATAGTTAAAACGAGCAAAACTTTAATGACAAGATAGCCCATGATATTTAATGAATAGCCCGTCGAAATTTCAAATAACTTACTAATTACAAATCTCAAATTGACCCGGGCATGGCTGCAACTTTCAACAGGGAGTGGTTGTCGATGTTGAGAGATGGGGTGAACTAGGCCTGCTGATGATTCTTGATATTGGAGGAAATAGCTGCTATTCAGGTCTGTTCCCGCTTTTCAATTGAGGATCGCAACTCAATATTTAATTATTCTATTTACACAAACGTTAGCCATTCTTGAAACAAAAAGGCCGTTACAGAAATTCTATACAAATGAATTTAGGAACTTTTCAGAATATTATTAATAACACTTGATGATTCATGTACCATCTGGCCTTCCAGGAATGACACCGTTTTCGAAGGAGGGCACTCGATTGGCGTTCCTATGCGTTCCTACAACAAAGGGCAGGTAGGGAACTCCGTTCTCAAGCGTCCCCGATACTCCGACGAAAGCCCTGGTTTGCACAGATAAAGTGATTTCAAAATTCAAACTCCCTTCGATTTCCAAAAATTACAAATTCAAAATACTAAAGATTTGGGTGCAAGTATTGGTTGGTTACCTTAGTTAGGGAGTTTGTCTAGCAACTTCCCAGCATTTTTCTCTACACGAACAACCGGTAAAACTCGGGAAAATACCGAGTTTCCTCCGAAAAAAAATGATAAGAGTTTATCATAAAATGAACGTTTCTACATGGGATAAATGAAATTTGTACAGCACAAAAAAAAAACCAAACTTCTACAACCGGGTCCAAATAGTATTCCTACTAATCATATCCTGAGGTTTTAACACACACTTCCCCAACAACGCCTGGTAGATACTAGGTTATTATGCAAGAATCCAGCCCAGAGATATTATGTGCATTTTAAGCCAGAGATGAACATTGAATGCAAGGAAATATATCAAAATATTTCATCAATTTTATTCAGAGCGAATACAAGGTTGGTTGATCGGTGGGCATAGCATTATTCTAGTGAAAAATTACCATTCATTCCAGCGAAGATTCATTTTTCCGCTTTGGTATGCTACAGAAAATGTATGCTTGTTTTTGATTTGGTATTTGGGTGATCCCATGACAATTTGAATTAATTTTTAATGAAGAATGAATGTTTCCCATGAGCGTATTTTTGTTTGTGCAGGACTGGGTCTCAATTTTGTAACGCGCTATATCATAGGGTGTGGTTAAGTGCTGTAGGAAGTTTGGTTTCTACTACCAATACTGTATTTCCAGAGGTGTTTGTACTTATCAATTTGTATTTCTCTGACTTTGCTTGTTGTTTGAAACCAGCCCGAAATGGCTTTAGGGCTTCAGCAATTAACATTTGTAATTTACTAGTATCGATGATTCTGTCTGCTGAATTATATGAAGAACAAGGCCTGCAAGCTTTGTATTATGAAAAGGAAAATCACGTCATGGCATCACTTAAAGCCTGGTAACAGTCACGTTTTTTTTCACAAACCGCAACCTATCATCTTTAAGTCCCAACTTTTGTTTACCTGAAATCCTTTAATCACATTGACATAGTGGTGGAAATCTCAGCAATGTGATGTGGACATCTACCCCAACATCAGACAGGCTCATCCTCTCAACTACGAATAAACATGCTCAACAATCACCATCTCCTACACCCCTAAATCAAACTATCCAATTTTCATTAACCTTATATTCTATATTACGTCATATAAATATACAAATTAATCTAGAAACCCATCCTAATACCATTAATAATGCCTAACGTCATGGTTGGATGCGTCTCTCCAAATTCTCCAAATCTCCTCAGAAATCAGAGAGGACCGTCTTAATTATGCCGTCAGACATCCGAAGGCGCATTCTTGTGCACCATCTTCCGGAGGACATGATTGGTAGACTGACAATCGTGGCAAAAAACAGTGGAAGATATGAAGACGTCGTTGAAATTTGGAAATTCAAGGATTATCTGTGATCAAGCACAAACAATATCAATGGTAGCTTCTATCCTTCGAAGTAGAGAGAAATCATTCGATGTTCTTTGTCGAGTATGAAATGGGATCAGGACAAATAGTTGCTTACAAAGTTTAACATACTAAAAATAGGCAAGTTTTAATCTTTGAATACCGGTATTACACAGTATTTATGATGGTCGTTAGATTACACAGAAAGTGTTCAGTTTTCCAACCGAATTTTTTTACCGAAGCGGCTCAATGAGGGGCGCCAAAATCCGCGAGGACGGCTCGTCCTGTCAATCGATGTCCGCTTGAGTGATATCTGATAGGTTTAGACACCATAATCTATAAGCAACATTGTGGAAAAAAAGCAAAAGGATGCTTGCGTGGGAATTTGAATTCAAGAATGGTTTTTGCAAAGTTAGCGCAATAATTTATTTTCAAGAAACTGAAGCTAGCTGTTATATCTGGCAGTTGAAGATTTTTAGAAATAATTTTTTCAATCAGATTCTTTCCACTTTGCCTGATGAAAAACTGATCTAAGGAAATTTGTTCATCACATCAGCTTTCAAAAATTCCTCTCGGATCAGGATTAAAATTTTAATCAAAAAATTCACTGAGAGATGTAACTGATGCTTTCATGATCATATTCACGATTTTGTTCTCATACCAAAAAAAACGGACGGATTCCTTTTCCAAGAGCACATTCGAGATTTGTTCAACACACTTGGAGTCCCTTCCCAGCCCTACAATACTCGCTACTTTAGACATAAAACATAAACAGAAGAAACCAACGACATTGTCATTATTTTCACTTATTGCTACTTCCGCGCCAAAACAACACTTTGTTCGCACCAAACAACCACGAATTCCCATTATAAGAATTATTCCAGAATTTGTTCACTATATTAGGTACAAACCCTCACAGCCCTGCAAGCCCTAGTTACTTCTTGTTCGTAGGTCAGGAAGGTGTCAGTCAGTAAGCGAAAAATGACAATGTCGTCTTGCAGGGCTGCGAGGTAGTCCCAATGAGATGAACAAATTTTGGAATTGTTCTTAGATATAGGAATGCCCGTGGTTGTTTGGTTGTGACACAAAATCGTAAATATGATCAGGAAAGCATCAGTTAATCTCTCCGTGCATTTTTTGTATTAAAATTTAAAATTTTACTCATCCGAGAGGAACTTTTGAAAAATCTGATGTGATGAAACAAACATTATTTCTAAAATCCACTTGCCAGATTCTAGTGCTAACTTCAGTGTACTTTTATTTTCACATTTTTGAAATGTCAACGTGAAGGAATGATGGGTTGGTATTAAAAAAATGAAGATTTTCGAAAATGCAATGAAATTGAAGAAACAATAGAAACCAATATCAGGCATTGTCTTGACACTTCATTTTGATTTTCATATTTTGATGTACTTGTGTTAGGGAAAGCAACTCACCACTCAATGGTAGAGATCGCGTGTGGACTCATACACACGCCCACATGGTACAATTGTTACATTGTTCGCACTTCGTTTATTTTGTCCGGACCCCCCTTCCCGCTCGAAAAGCTGGATCCGCCTCTGACTAAGATGCGAAGTCAAATCTTTGACAACATATTTACTGCAGGCCTAGTGATTGCTCCTCAAATTCCTCAGATTCCTCAAAAATTTTTTCCAACTCAAGATCCTCAAAAATTCCTCAAATATAGCTAAACTAAAAGAAAATTCTTCAAATGTGACACATTTTAGACTAAATGTCGGACAATGTCTTGTTTTTTTAGCGAATGGTGATTATCTGTAAACTCCCCCCAATCACAAGAGGCTAAGATAGAATCATATACCATGTATCCTACACCCGACTGCTAAACATGAATCAATCATGATTTATACTTTGATTTTGTTTCAACGGTCGTTTTAATTTTCTGGAAGCTACAGGGTTGCAAATGTTCAGGTTCGTCCGAACTTAGTTTGTTATGCAGAGAAGTTGTGTGTTTCTCTTGATTTTTTTGTTTTTTTTTCTGAAGTTATTGTCTGCCGAACTCCTTAAGTGCCGCACTTTCACGTGTGTTAATGCCGTGAAACACTGGCGATTCAGTATATACCGAAAATTGTATATTGAATCACTTACTAAGCAATTTTTTTCTTCAAACTTTCATAATTTGCGTAGAATTCCAACAGTAAAATGCCTTATTCAATTATTTTCATTCAATTTTCTGAAAACGGTTTCACCGCCTTCATTATATGTTTCTTTCGGCGACTTATATGGCTGCCAAATGCATGCCCTGTCTCTTAAAGAACTTTAGGGCTATCGGATCCTCTATATCCATTATGTGATAACGTTGTAGTTTGATATCCCATCCCACTTGGATTTCGTCTGCTCTTATCAAAGCTGAAGCTTTTGTTTCACTCATTTCTCTTCCATTTTATTTCCGCATGAACATGAACGCATGCGACGGGGTAAAGCGGATGGTCTCCAAATTTTAGTGTCTATCTGCCTCCCTGGTCACTAGCCGTGCCGGAGGTTGGGATTGTTATGAGGCTTGCTTCGGCCTATTCCATTGAGTCTGTTTGCTGCCTACATTTTTCAGGGTCTGAACGACCGACATTTATCCTGGAGGTGTTATCCACTTATAGATCGTTTTCATAATTTTGCTGACACAGCATGGTGTGAAAGTAAAATGCACAGATTGTTTATCGTTGTATGCGAACTTGGATTAATTAAGACATTCATCAATAACACATAGTACTTCAGGGTTGGCAGATTTTCCAACCTGGGTCTACTGCAAGATGTGGTTGTCAATATATCTTCTGCGGAACTTCATGGAATAGAGGTGTGATAATCTTTCACTCTTTGCTTAGATGAGACCAACCACATCAGCTGGCAAGCCTGTTCCTAGAATATTTCTGTTCTGTTGTGTCGGTATGAGAGAATTCATTGTTCATTTAAATGTAGAAATCGGAGCGATGTGATCAAAGGGCTAACAGATAAACAAGGGCCACCAAAACTTGTGCAGTTATAAAGTAATATAATAAATTGTGTGAAAATGTGGCGATATCCTTACATCCATCATAATAAATTACTGACTTTTTTTTTAACCACAAGCATTCTGTCAAACGATTTTAAAGCTTTCTATGCTTACGGGTTGCTCTTCCTCCCGAAATTTGTTCTAAAATCCGTTAAAAATTAATCGTCACTAAACCCCTGATGCATGTAGTTGAGGAATATTTCCTACATTAAAAAAAAATTCAGTATACAAATCTGACAAGACATCTTTGAATTGGAGACGAATAGCGTGAAGCACAAAACGATGTCCAGCAAGCTTGATCTGACATCCTCTGTTCGACACACTTCTAAGCAGATAGTACTTGAGGTAACAAATTATTATTTCGCAAACAACGCGGAAAGGTAATTATGACCAGGCCAATATTCCTTTTTGTACTACATATAACTTCAAAAGTGTGGAGTGCTGGTCCAACTCTGGGTTGCCTTCTTCATGACTTTTTTCATTGAAGTTTGGCCCAAAATCCCTGTTAAGAAATTTGGAGTTTATTCTTGCAATTATTATATTAGGCTCCGTTTACATTCCTCAAATTTTTTCAAAAAAATCCTCAATTTTTCTAATAAGCTAAATCACAGGGCTGTGTTCTTACTGTCATTTTTTAGTGTTATTATTGAAGTCTCTTTAGCTTAGGAAACAAGTTTGGCTTTTCGAACATAATTTCTCCAGCTAATAAATTAAGTAAGACGAGGAAAAGGAGGAGAAACGTCCGGAGAACATGACCAATGCACAGACGAAGCAGAAAAAGGTGCGTGTCATGATTACATAGGCCTATTCTAAATTCCAGATTCTTGTTACATTGAATTAATTGACTTTTGGAGCTGAAAAACAGGTGAGGCCCGTGGTAACAAATGGCCATCAGAAGAAAATTGCATGGGCTCTGTGTTGTAGCAGGATTTAATGTGGTTTCTCACCCTGAATTATGATTAGTCATCCTGTGTCCCTAGACTCTAATTGGTTTGAATTCCCTTTTCCAAATAAATACCTTCATGAGATCGAATAAGTTGCGAATGTCATCTCGGTCAGGTCCACGTTGTCCTCTCGGTCCAATCTGGATGCTTTCACAAGGGAAATGACTTCCAGGCCTGCATAGCAGTCGGCTAGTTGCTCGCATTTCCTATTTCGGTTAAATTCGAAGTTGAGGTGGGTGTTCACGAATAGCCGGCGATGGATTATTACTATGTCCAAGATCAAATTTTGGTGTCGAGAATGAAAGCGCAATGAAATACATGTGAGAGATGCGGCTGAACCTGGAGATTTGCTGGGTATCTAGAAGAAGTCCCATTTTCATGACATATCCTGGAATCTTGTGAAACATAGCATAGGCCTACTGGTCCTGAAAATCTATCATTTCAGTTCCGCTTCCTTAAAATAGGCCCTATCTTACGTAATCTTCTACATAGACATGATTTTTTCGGGTAAACAGTATGTGGCTCCCCTTGTTCCGAAAAAATCTATGCGATACAGTTCGCTGAGATTTTAATCGTTACTTCGAAAAATTCAGTGTGTATAAACTCGGGAATAAATCAGGGAATTTTAAAAATAATTGGGAGCAGTTTAAAGATTAAATGTAATCTATGACTGATGACAAAATAAACAAAATTGCCTACTTTACCAACAAGAAAAGTAGAGAAATTCCATGTTTTTGATATAAGCATCACTATATTTTATATCGTTTTGAAGATTTGATCAATCAAGTGCAAAAATTTCCGCTAGGAAAGTGTATGGGTCATTGGACAAGCATTTATAATTTTAATTTTGAAACATTGTACGTCTGCTTCACTAAATTTTCAGCAATTTGTATAGACAAGGAGGCCAGTTTTGCTTTTATGTGCTTTCTTAGTTTGCTGCTGCTGCTTTTCTCCAAAGCTGCGACCAGCAATCCACTCTGATGGGTAGTTCCGGATGGGGAAAGCTGCCTTTTTTTTTTTTGGGAAAAATGTCCAGACGGAAAGTGCGTACGCAATGTGCAGACCGAGGAAATCTGGATTCCTTGGGGCATTATGGACGGATGCTTCGTTTCTCATCCGAACCCACGCCCATTGATGTGAGCCTTGATCAGATTGAATCGGACATATGTGCGAGGTTGCCTCTGGAGAGTTATTCAGCAGGTTCAAGACTCCACGCCTTGCGCGTTCATAGATAGTAGTTGGCTGATTAGGACTCTGATGACAGTCTGAAATCTGAAATGCTACGAAACTCACGTAAATTCATCGCGAATAAATGGATGTTCATTGTTCACAGAAGGTATTGAACTGAAGACAGGGCGATGACAAGATACCTGAAATTCTTCTAGATTTCTTGGTCATGCTGATACATCTCAGCAAGATGCACAAAGCTCTTGAGGGATTGGTCGATGGCCTGGACAATTCTAGACTCCTGCACGGTGGTAATGGATGGTCCAAATGTCGATATCGCAACTTCTGGTAAGGGCATCCACCTGTCACCGCTACCTAGCACCCGCACATATGCTTCTTTTACCAACCTTTCTCAATTCCGCATTTTGATTAGTCTACATAGATAAGTCTACGGGTACTTAATAACGAAAATAATGTATCACCTAAAAAGTCAAATCCTACCTGCTCCTAAACGCTTTATTGCTATTTCCAAATTCTACAGATGTTCCTTCTTCATCTGTGATTTCATGTACATCGCATATAAGAGTATGGCAGTATATTTGGCATCAGGAGTTCGATTCTCCGCTCAAAGTGTTAAAGTGAGCCTGGGGGGATGCTAATGCTGACCGTTCTAATATGTGCTTTTCATTGCTAATGTGTTCAAAGTAGTGATAGATAATCCAACATACTCGAAACTAAAGAAACATCTCATTGTTGAAATGCTTTTCTGTGGTTTTATCGATGTAGAAAGTGTTTGGGACTATCATAGCTTCATCAACATCATTCATCGGAAAATTTAGTTGAATTTTGATTCAAGTGGAGAACATCTTATAGCAGGTATTTGGTAAGTGATGAACATTTATATAATGCGTCCTTAAATGAAAAGTACATTCAATGAAGGCTGAACTACGTTGCGTGACAGAAACATGCACTGATGTTTTAATAAAACTACAATTAAGACTGAACTGTGATGCGTGACAGAAAACACCTTATCTAATCAATAGCCGTTGTTAAATATTTAAGTCGATCTTGATCTCAAAACACATTTCTACGTGTATGTGCCTTTTCTTGCATGAACATATGAAGATACCGTTCATCCTTTTCGCACAAGATCAACGTTTGTTTAAGTTTGGACATCGTAGAATTGCAAATTTTGCTGTCGTTGTTTGATATTAAGTCGTAGCTGCATGATGAAGCACCAAGGAAAAAATCGTAAATTGTTGAAATGATTCGTTGAGGACGTAGCATGCGCAATGTTGTTAAAGAGTCAATGTTTGAATGTATCATGTAGGCTAGCTGATTGGGAATTGGTGGGCGCGTTGGTGTGAAGAAGCAAAGTTTGTAAGGATCTGGATGACCAAATTTCAGAAGACAAGTGATAGTCACAGATTGAATCTGATCATTCCAGCGAAGAGAAATCGGTTTCAGATAGTTTCGCGTCTAGCAAAAGGCTGGAGATTTGCTGTTGGTATCAACTGTTGCTTTAGAGGTGCTTATCAACGTATGTTAGAAGCGGGATTTATATCCTACAGACTGTACGCATACCTCTCAATAGCTTTTTGAATTTTAATGAATTTATGCGGACATTTTTCTAGTCCGGGAGTTAGCGTGAGGATGAATGAACACATTTCAGGTCACACATCGGAGATAGTCAGTTATCAACGATGAGGATCGATTTTCCTTCTCGTGTCCTTCATTGTCAAATTTTTGCATATAGTCATCGAAGACAGTGCTGATCATCCACGATCTTCTGTTCTTTGATGAAAAACCCTCCGTTATTGCTCTTTTTTGATTACGTGGAGAGAGTCGATTTTGGAGTTTTCGATACCCTCTTCTACATATAATCAAAGAAAGCTCTTCTGTTCGCTTTGTAAGTGACAGGCAACTTTCTGATCCTAGAGAAACATCGACATTTTTCGAATAGGCTGATATCAAAGAGCCGTCCATGTTTGCCATTACCATTATAGTCATCTGCTGTTTGCTTTATTTCTTCCAATGCATTTGTTGCCTTTTGATGCTAACATCGAATCTGAAAGCAATTGCGAAAGACAAAGGAGTTTCGACTTCGAAGGTGTTATAGACGTCTTGTAAATGTCATTCTTTTACAATAGTCTGTATGTCATCTTTCCACGTCGCAACAGAAGCCAATGGAGCGGATCGGCATTCTCCATTCACGGGTCGGCATTCGATGTCATGCAGTGACTTGAAGCGTTGGAATCATCCGTCGTTGTACTTGAAATTGATCACGCCGATTTTTGAAGCAAATTGATTGGTTTTCTCTCGATGGGTAGATGGGGATACTGCCTGTTATTGGGAATGCTTCTGATCTCTTCTGTCGAAGCCATTGCAATAAGCTTGATTCCACGTAAAAACTCCGGAAAATGAATTCTTTTGCGACTGGTCCCAAAAGTCGATCTTTCAATATGCGCGTTTATCTGATCGACCTCTGTAGGCCATGAGTTGAATGCTTGTCGTTTCACTCCATATTTCCTTTCAACATCACTTTTCTGCAAATCGTTCTTACAAAAAATCTGGAGTGATTTCTGCTTTATTACGAATATTCACCGGTGAAGATTGTAGTAGTTTCATTGCCTTGAGTAATTTAAACGTGAAATTGATCGATTGTAATCGTTCTTTGAGTCATCAAGCAGCAACTTTCCATTGTACATTTTCCTATCATGGCTTCAATCCATAACAATGCTCAGATGTCGACAAAATGTTCACATGACAGCAAAGCCAAAGGACTCACCCTCAATATTTGAATACCACTCCACCCTCGCTCGCAGCTTCACACTTCTATCGAAGGCTCACAGATATCAACAATGGAAACAAGTGACCCGGGAAGTAAACAGTAATAGCGGAGGAATACAAAAGATCCACTTACGATTCATTCATCAGGTGTCCTACGTATTTTAAATTTTAGACCTTTGCTCTCATCCTCATTCAATCTACGTTAGCTGTTTTGAATGACACCTCTTCAGCAGTCACTTGAAAGCAGTATCAGTTTCCTTAGTCGGTTCGGTTTAGTGAAATGTTTGTGGGTAGGGCGGATCACAATCGCTTCTACTGGTGAGTAGTTGTGTCCGCAATATGTAGTGAAGACATCGGGAATGTCATCATTTGAGAATACGGAGCCAAAGAAATTATCTGACTTATCAACATGTTGTTCAGACTGACGATTTTTTTCAACAAGGATTGTATTGAATTTTGGCTATGAATTACTAGTTAAGCGATTGTCTAATTGATTGAGATAGGAAACTGTCGGGAAATGAAGCAGCCGACTAGTTAAGTACATGTATATGACAAGTTAAAAGTGGGTTGCTGAAACTTAACAAAAAGGGAGAACTGCATATATTTGTGAGCACTGTATTTGTCTCGTAGTAGACCAATGATTCAGTGTAGAGCACCACTTTTCTGATTTAGGTGCTGGTTTGTCAGCTAAATTTGACAAAAATCAGACTAGCGTTCATTGCATCTTTCGTAATTCCTGGAATAGTGATTCTAAGTTTTGTTCTGCTTAACTACCGATGGAAGGTTCTTGCTTTCTATTTTCCTTGGAACTACCTTCATGACAGTTCCATCTTCTGTATCATTTATAACCGCCTGTTATGCAACATTCACGGATATTTCGTCTGCCTGCATTTCGCATTTCAACCAACGATGGACCAAACTTTGTGGAGATTATAACGTGATGATATTGATGGCTTCAGCATTCCAGTTTTTAAATCTTCAGGCCATGCTTCGGGCAATATCATGTCCATGCACAAAGCTTTATATACTGGAAACAGCTTCTGTCCAATATAGATCTTTACCTAGACAAGCTCTAAAAAGTGCAAAATTTTCATCACAAGCATGTGAATGACTATTCCAATCACTAAGTTACGAGTTCTAAACATTAATTTCAGACGATTTTGTATCCTTACGAAAAGTTTCAAGTAGTGGAAATAGTTTCCATCCAAGATAGCCATTTCTTCCAAGTCAAATTCCACAAATGTGAAATTTTAATCATAAATCCTGTAAATGACTAGTCATATCACTTACTTTAACGTTTTCAAAGAATCAGTTCATCATCTTAATGCTTAACCAGTTTTACGGATCTCTGCAGCAGTTCATGTAGCTGCTCACAGTCGAGTCGGCATTTGTATTCGAACTCCCATAGCACCGGAGTGGAGTCTTTCAACTCTGACACAAATACACTAACTTCCATAATTGGAGCAACACACAGCATGGATTAAATTTAAATCATTTGTAGATAATGCATGAATGAAATTGAAGTTGAGATTTAAGTTAATCTAAGTTAAGGCAATTGAATTGCTAAGTATGAATGCTGCTTGAAAAAATTGCACGAATCTAAACTGAAATATGAAAGTGTCCCGCCACTGTGCCCCGCAATATTTACTCAAATATTGCTAAACGAAAACATGTTGTGCAGCCCCTGATCTAACGAGTTAACAGTGGCTTACCGTAACTTCACAAAAAAAGAAAACCTGTATGTATTTATGATCACTGCAGTTGTTTCGCAGCTGGCCTATGATTCAGTGTAGAGCACCACTTTTTACTGATTTAAGTCCTGTCTTGTCAGCTAAATTTGACAAAAATCACAGAAGCGTTCATTGTATCTTTTGTAATTCTTGGAACTACCTTCATGACAGTTCCATCTTCTGTATAATTTATAACCGCCTGTTATGCAACATTCACTGAAATTTTGTCTGACTGTATTTCACATTTCAACCAACGATGGACTGAGCTTTGTGGAGATTGTGGAGGGCGCATTCGACTTGCCAGCTTGCTTGCCTCCTTGAAGTAATATTTCTATGTTTGTTTGACTTCTTATGACTTCTATGTTGGTTGCACTGTAATGCTAATTCCTAGATTTTTGCTTATTTCTCTATGGCTCATCCTAGTGCTTATGTCTAAATTTCAAATGTCTAGTTGTTGCTCTTCGAAGTAGTTTGCTTCTTGACGCCTCCATAATAAGTTTGGTAAGTAATTGGAATTGTAATATGTTTTTCAATGTGAATCTGTAAATAGGTTTGATTCCCTTGCAGATACGCCAAATAGTAAAGTTGTTTTCGACACAAGTCGCTTTTCGTTGCACGTTTATAGATTATAAAATGATTATACTGACGATTTCAACGTGCTGGAATAAAATTCTAGGTCGCTTTCAGCAGCACAATCTGTGTGGAGTGGGTCATAGCTTCATGTGACTCCAGTTTCAAGTATTGTCAACAATAATAGATAGTGACACCACTCGAATAGCAGTGACACTTCTCATAGGTGCAGCAGTTTACTGAAAATTCCCCTGCAATTGCGGTGACGTAAGTGGCAAATATGGACTGCACACACTATCTTGTCGATTTAGTGCCGGACACTCGGCCATGAATGAAACTGTTCTCAGAGCACTGGAAAGATGCGGATTTTCGCCAATTATCGAACTAGTTTGGAATGGACAATGTCGATGGGAAGCGGCCAGATGGAGTCAGTGTCTGATGTGGAACGTAACATGCAGAGATATTCGCTCTCGAAAAGGACTGCATGAATCAGCCACCAGAGCTGGTTCCACAGCCTCATCAGGAGAGAAATCAATCTCGTTCACGTTTTCCCATATAGCTGATCCTTTTCTTTTTCAACCAATCGTGGTGAAAACCTCGTTCGATGGCCTCATTGACGATGCATTTCTCCAGATCACTTTGCAGATGTCAACCATGCAGAGGGAATCTGTGTTGGTAATGCAGAAATGGGCATAACTACCTTTAGTTTTTTGCAAAGCATTTTTACATTGTTTTGTCCTTGTTGGTCTAAATATATGTATATCATTGCTTAACTGTTCGAAAAAGCAGCGATCATTCTTTCATCGTCAATATGTCAAAAACGTTTTAAATCCGTAGGTGTTCTGGTGTACCTCATCGATTTGGGGAAATTGGTGAGACAATTACATACCCGGTAGCAGCTAGTACAGAACATGCGGCTATCACATTGCGGAAAGCTTAATTTTGTTCATAATGTTGCCCTATCCCGTTTAATAGACAACAAAACTCTTTCTTCTTCCAGGAAAATATATTCTTTAGACCTCAACTTCATGTTTTTGATACTCAACTTTCTATGTACTCATTCAATGGAATTCTTCCATCGCACTACATTAATTTGAATTATTCACTGGACTTAATCATTGAACATGAAAAAATCGACGCTGTAGTTACAATTCAACAATTCGCACCTTTCCGTTATTGGAAATAGCTAATTACAAAATCATCATCGGCATTTTCATCAATATGAATGTAAAATCTGTCATGGTGTATAAACGAACTTTCAAAATTGAACAACTACAACACAACAATTACAACGCAAGTCTGGGTATGTGAGCATATATGTATGTGCAAATTTGGTTTTATGCGACTACATACCATTTTTGTCGATTAATAATAATATTTGTCAAGAACCAAGTGCATGAAAATTGTAGTCACAACAAGTAGAAACTGACAAATGTCAAACCCATGACAGGCTAATGAACGAAACTTCAAAGAACAGTTTACTTAGAATGGATAAAGGTGTTCATGTTTACCATATGTCCAAGCGCCTAAAATGTTAACCCTTGTCTTGACTTAAGTTTGATAACCTAACCCGCTGACCCTTCGTATGCTGTAAGTTGATTCCAATGACGAACGGAGTCAACAGTGAAAAACATCGGTCTGTGTTGGTGATATACTTGCATCAGGAATTGAAATGGATTCCCACCCTCGAATTTTGAAAAGATGACACATCTTGACAATCATAAACTTAGAGATTTTTCATATGTGTGTCTTTTGGTATTGAACATGTTAGAATTAGACTTGTGCTTCTCAGGAATGGACCTCCTTTGATCGGTATTCGGAAGTGCACGTTAGTAGAAACATATAACGCTCGTGATTAGTTCGGATTGCAAACAAAAATCTACGTAAAGCAATTCCCCTAAGATTGTTTCTTTCATGTATTTAGTTACTTCTTATTAAAGTGCATCTAGACATTTTTATTGGTGGTAGGCAACAACAGCATGCGGGTTGTACCACATTGATTCACGACAGTATCTTTGTAATCAAAATCTGTCCCTAATTAATTCGCGTGAACATCTTTATTATCAATGTTGATTACGCAGAACATGTGTTACAAATCAACTGTTTCATCTGGTAATCTAGTTTCATCAGTTGCTAGGTTGCAGTAGGTACAATATGGGTTTTGCATGACCCAAAAGTAATAAATTATCAAAATCATAGTTCCTAAACATTCATTTAACATTATATATTTTGTCATTTTCCACATAAAATCGACAGCATCGGATATTATGACAGAAAGACCACGACCAATTCTATTGGTATTGGTGGCTCTTACAAAGTCTCAGTCTAACCAAAAAGGTTGTTCATGCTATTGACAGGGTTGAAATATATTTAAGATTAACGCGTGTCTAATTGATCTATTAAAAATTCACAAATTGCTTCAAGTCTAGGCTAAATTAAGATCATCAAGTTGAATTTTTGAATGCCTATAGATGTCTAAGTAGAGATAATCAATCTGACTTTTGCAACCTGTCATATCCATTAACACCTTCCGCTAATTATTATTTCAGAACATAAATGGGTGAATTAAAGTCAAACTATCACTGAAAATATGTGAATAGCGGTGCTCCTGCTACAATTATTATTGATAATTGTAAATGTCACATCACTTACTTTCATTTAGGCGGCTTGAGTTAGTAGTCATTGTAGCACTCATTCATGTAGCACTCAGATGCGGCGAAATACAAACCGGTGTGTGTCTAGTTGCATAAAACAAGTCTAGTTGCTTATAAAAATTAATTATGTTTTCACTTCTACGTTTCAATGACAAAATAGAACGCTAACTCATGGAATTTACGGTCGCCAACCAATTTACCGCTGTAATTTTAACGGGCGCAACCATCTGCGAACAGCTGTAAAACACGTGGGTTATCATTTTAAAAATGAATTAAAGCTGCTCGGAGTCCCGAACAATTCGTGCCCACGTCGGGATAGGCGGTTTCAACACGATGACCCTTCTAGCCTTTATATAGTATTGTATCTGATTTCTATGGGTACTTACATAATAAGCCCTAATTTTTGCAATATTTGAGTTCAGAGAAGCAATAAACTCATATGATGGCACCAAAATGAAAAAATTGAACCATCCATCCTCTTGACTGGCTTCAATAAATCACCTGCAGCAGCTATGCCATGCTCCCGCCTTTCGTAAGCTTTTAACAGTGGCACAACTAATACCGGACAAGGGCTCGACAACAGGCAGGGAATGGAAATTGCTGAACATGCACCAACATCACCAATTCATTTTGCAACAGTTTCAGTATTGTCAATTGCAGACATCTGAGCAGAATCAGCGTGCAGCTAAATAGTAAGGAAAAAATTCATTGCAGAATTTCAATTTTTAGATGTGAATTTTCTTGATGTACCGGCTTTAGCAGAAATTGCATCAATGCAGGCACAGTCACGATAAACAGCAATTTAATATTAAGATGATATTCAGTTACATTAAGCAAACTCAAGTATATCGTGCAAACTCTACATTTCTCTCAGACAAATTGCAACAGCAATTAATTACTATGAATGATGATCAACTCTAGTAACCATCGGATGCCTGAGCCATGGCATTGAGGAACAAGAACACGTTTAACTCTTTCCTACGATATTATTGGAATTTGTTTGGCTATGTCAATAATATAATTTCCCAGCAACCGCTCTTGTTGTATTTATAGTCACAAGTTTGACTGATTAGCGTTCTGAAGCAATGACAAAACAAGACACATTACACGAATTTGCAAGAATTTAAGCTAGTAGGAAAAGCAATTATTTATTTAAAAACCTTTAGGAGGTATGACATACCGTTGTAATCTGCAGTGTGATTGATCTTAGGTTGATACTCTTTTATCATTAAAGCTTCTACAACATTTATATGATAATTACTGTTACCTTTATACCTTATGCGAAATTGATTACTTATATCATACGTACAATGATTACATGTACTGACATGTTTGTAAATTGCTGTATCTGTACTTCTATGTTCTTCGATCCTTTGTTGGAGTCTTCGTTTGGTTTTGCCAATATATTGGCTGCTTGGATCACCCAAGCATGTGAATTCATAGACCACACAAGACTTCAGCAAAGGTCCCGATTTGCATTTCAAAGAGAAGTATGATTTTACTTTCGTAGTGTTGAATACAATCTTAGAGTTGATACCGTATCTTTTGTATATTTTCATCAAATTATTCCGTAATGTAAGCGATGGTTGACCAATATACGGTAGTACTGTATAGTTTACATGTGCATCTGCTGTACTCGTACATGTATCATTGTGCCCGTTGGAAATCACTGTATTCTTTTTGTTAAGAAAGTTACGTACGATTTTTTCTACTGTACTCCGTGGGTAGCCGTTTTTCTGAAAAATACTAGTCATGTTTTTTTACTTCGTTATGAAACATTTCCCAGCAGTTTGATACTGTATATGCTCGATGTAACATCCCATTAATAAGTCCAACTTTCCATTGCCTAGGGCAAACAGAATTGTAATTTAATAAGAGGCCAGTATACGTATCTTTACGGTAAATGGAAGTTTGTAAAGTATCTTCAGTGTTAATGAATACATCTAGGAAAGGTAACTTGTTGTTGCCCACTTCAGTGGTGAATTTTAGGTTAGGATGTTGTCTGTTTAGGTACTCATGGAATTTGTGAATTTTGTCTACGTTATCAAATACGCATATGCAGTCATCTACATATCTGGAGTAGAACAGGGGCGAAAATTGTTCTCCCATCCAACCTTGTTCTAATTCTGCTAGGAAGAGATTGGCAAGCGTTGGTGCCAACGGTGAACCCATCGAAACTCCATCTGTTTGAGTATACATATTATCATTGTACATAAAGCTACCTTGTGTAGCGAATTTACAAAGTTTTATGAAAACATCTTTACCGTATCGCGGTTTGTTGTTTGAATTACTACTGTATACTAGGTTAGCTGCTATGTTAATAACTTCATCTACAGTAACATTGGTAAACAGTGATTCCACGTCAAAACTCACTAAGACATTATTCTTATTAAATACCGACTGTTTTTCTTTAATTCTGTCAATAAATTCAGCTGTTGAACTCAGCAAGTACGTTTTATTGATGTGCTGTTTAATAATTGTATCGAGGTACTTGGCCAAATTGTAATTGTACGACCCTCTTGTACTGACAATTGGTCGAGCAGGAGCGTTAGTTTTATGTACTTTTATCGTACCGTACATTTTAGCTGGTTCACTACCAGATGGCATAATGTACTTGTATGTGTCTTCAGTGATGTACCGTTTTACATATTTTACTAAGTATCGATACAATCTGCCTTCTTCCATAATGGTAGGGTGCTTTTTTAAGTCATCTGGTACTTGTACTTTTTTAAACTTAGAGGTATCATTGATAATTACGTCTAATTTGTTAAAGTATTCATCAGCATCTACAAGTACAATACCGTTACCTTTATCAAATGAGCAAATTTTCAAATTTTTCATTTTTGCTAGCTTAGTCAGTGTTCTGTGTAGCCTTTTATTTGTATTACTGCGGTACTCACTTTTTGCATTATTTTCGAAGTTGTTAACTGTTGCTATGATATCTTGTTTTAGCGCCTGTGTTACTGATAATTCTTCATTGTCTTTGCAATTCGCAGTAATGGTTTTTTCTATTTGGTACTTTATTCCAAAATTATCGGTCTTTTTTGGTATGATGCTGTTTTTTAAACCAAATCTTAGTGTCTCATTCTCAATAGGAGAGAGCACGTATTTGCTTTTATTGACTATACAGTCCGGTGCTGGCAATCTCTGTTCCAGCCATAGTTTGGAAATTTTAGAATTATGTCTCATTGTGTGAGTTTTCATTTTACTTTTAACTTCTGCCAGTATCATCATATCCAGAATGCACATACGTAACCAAGACAATTTACTGCGTAAGCTGTCATTGCGTACTTTATATTTGCGATCATTAATTTTTATTTCACGCTTGACATACTTAATATGTGACTCAAGGGTCAGTTTGTGGTAATTTTCTACATTACTTTTAATTGCATCTAAGTTCGGTATTTTGAACTGCAGAAACTTCGGTATGACATTGAGAAAAAGGCATTTTTCAAAGTATTCCAAATCTAATCTTAGCTTGTGTCTTTTTTCGGTTAATTTTTCAAATCTTCTACATTCGGATACAGGAATGTTGTACAGCTTTTGCAGGCTGTAGAAATAGGTTGGTAATTTTACACTTTTAAGTACCCATAGAATAGTCAACACAACAATGTTGTTACACATCTAATTTATTGACTCAAAGCTTTTCGACCATTCATTGGTCCTTATCAAGAGTACATGCTCGCATGAAAATTTTTAATAAGGTAATGAAAAAACAATACGTAACGCTATCTTAATGATAAATACCGTGTAGTAAATATTAAAACTGGAATCACAAGCACACAAAGTTAAAAGTTGTGGCTACTTACATAGTGCCTGCGAAGAATAAAACCAGATGAAGATATAGAGCTGTTTTAAAAGTCACGATCACGAGCTGGACAGTTACACACAACAGCGGCTTCAGTTCAGGCGACGAATGAGACTTGATGCAGCGATCGGCTGGTGCAATTGACTGATTAGCGTTCTGAAGCAATGACAAAACAAGACACATTACACGAATTTGCAAGAATTTAAGCTAGTAGGAAAAGCAATTATTTATTTAAAAACCTTTAGGAGGTATGACATACCGTTGTAATCTGCAGTGTGATTGATCTTAGGTTGATACTCTTTTATCATTAAAGCTTCTACAACATTTATATGATAATTACTGTTACCTTTATACCTTATGCGAAATTGATTACTTATATCATACGTACAATGATTACATGTACTGACATGTTTGTAAATTGCTGTATCTGTACTTCTATGTTCTTCGATCCTTTGTTGGAGTCTTCGTTTGGTTTTGCCAATATATTGGCTGCTTGGATCACCCAAGCATGTGAATTCATAGACCACACAAGACTTCAGCAAAGGTCCCGATTTGCATTTCAAAGAGAAGTATGATTTTACTTTCGTAGTGTTGAATACAATCTTAGAGTTGATACCGTATCTTTTGTATATTTTCATCAAATTATTCCGTAATGTAAGCGATGGTTGACCAATATACGGTAGTACTGTATAGTTTACATGTGCATCTGCTGTACTCGTACATGTATCATTGTGCCCGTTGGAAATCACTGTATTCTTTTTGTTAAGAAAGTTACGTACGATTTTTTCTACTGTACTCCGTGGGTAGCCGTTTTTCTGAAAAATACTAGTCATGTTTTTTACTTCGTTATGAAACATTTCCCAGCAGTTTGATACTGTATATGCTCGATGTAACATCCCATTAATAAGTCCAACTTTCCATTGCCTAGGGCAAACAGAATTGTAATTTAATAAGAGGCCAGTATACGTATCTTTACGGTAAATGGAAGTTTGTAAAGTATCTTCAGTGTTAATGAATACATCTAGGAAAGGTAACTTGTTGTTGCCCACTTCAGTGGTGAATTTTAGGTTAGGATGTTGTCTGTTTAGGTACTCATGGAATTTGTGAATTTTGTCTACGTTATCAAATACGCATATGCAGTCATCTACATATCTGGAGTAGAACAGGGGCGAAAATTGTTCTCCCATCCAACCTTGTTCTAATTCTGCTAGGAAGAGATTGGCAAGCGTTGGTGCCAACGGTGAACCCATCGAAACTCCATCTGTTTGAGTATACATATTATCATTGTACATAAAGCTACCTTGTGTAGCGAATTTACAAAGTTTTATGAAAACATCTTTACCGTATCGCGGTTTGTTGTTTGAATTACTACTGTATACTAGGTTAGCTGCTATGTTAATAACTTCATCTACAGGTACATTGGTAAACAGTGATTCCACGTCAAAACTCACTAAGACATTATTCTTATTAAATACCGACTGTTTTTCTTTAATTCTGTCAATAAATTCAGCTGTTGAACTCAGCAAGTACGTTTTATTGATGTGCTGTTTAATAATTGTATCGAGGTACTTGGCCAAATTGTAATTGTACGACCCTCTTGTACTGACAATTGGTCGAGCAGGAGCGTTAGTTTTATGTACTTTTATCGTACCGTACATTTTAGCTGGTTCACTACCAGATGGCATAATGTACTTGTATGTGTCTTCAGTGATGTACCGTTTTACATATTTTACTAAGTATCGATACAATCTGCCTTCTTCCATAATGGTAGGGTGCTTTTTTAAGTCATCTGGTACTTGTACTTTTTTAAACTTAGAGGTATCATTGATAATTACGTCTAATTTGTTAAAGTATTCATCAGCATCTACAAGTACAATACCGTTACCTTTATCAAATGAGCAAATTTTCAAATTTTTCATTTTTGCTAGCTTAGTCAGTGTTCTGTGTAGCCTTTTATTTGTATTACTGCGGTACTCACTTTTTGCATTATTTTCGAAGTTGTTAACTGTTGCTATGATATCTTGTTTTAGCGCCTGTGTTACTGATAATTCTTCATTGTCTTTGCAATTCGCAGTAATGGTTTTTTCTATTTGGTACTTTATTCCAAAATTATCGGTCTTTTTTGGTATGATGCTGTTTTTTAAACCAAATCTTAGTGTCTCATTCTCAATAGGAGAGAGCACGTATTTGCTTTTATTGACTATACAGTCCGGTGCTGGCAATCTCTGTTCCAGCCATAGTTTGGAAATTTTAGAATTATGTCTCATTGTGTGAGTTTTCATTTTACTTTTAACTTCTGCCAGTATCATCATATCCAGAATGCACATACGTAACCAAGACAATTTACTGCGTAAGCTGTCATTGCGTACTTTATATTTGCGATCATTAATTTTTATTTCACGCTTGACATACTTAATATGTGACTCAAGGGTCAGTTTGTGGTAATTTTCTACATTACTTTTAATTGCATCTAAGTTCGGTATTTTGAACTGCAGAAACTTCGGTATGACATTGAGAAAAAGGCATTTTTCAAAGTATTCCAAATCTAATCTTAGCTTGTGTCTTTTTTCGGTTAATTTTTCAAATCTTCTACATTCGGATACAGGAATGTTGTACAGCTTTTGCAGGCTGTAGAAATAGGTTGGTAATTTTACACTTTTAAGTACCCATAGAATAGTCAACACAACAATGTTGTTACACATCTAATTTATTGACTCAAAGCTTTTCGACCATTCATTGGTCCTTATCAAGAGTACATGCTCGCATGAAAATTTTAATAAGGTAATGAAAAAACAATACGTAACGCTATCTTAATGATAAATACCGTGTAGTAAATATTAAAACTGGAATCACAAGCACACAAAGTTAAAAGTTGTGGCTACTTACAGAGTGCCTGCGAAGAATAAAACCAGATGAAGATATAGAGCTGTTTTAAAAGTCACGATCACGAGCTGGACAGTTACACACAACAGCGGCTTCAGTTCAGGCGACGAATGAGACTTGATGCAGCGATCGGCTGGTGCAATTGACTGATTAGCGTTCTGAAGCAATGACAAAACAAGACACATTACACGAATTTGCAAGAATTTAAGCTAGTAGGAAAAGCAATTATTTATTTAAAAACCTTTAGGAGGTATGACATACCGTTGTAATCTGCAGTGTGATTGATCTTAGGTTGATACTCTTTTATCATTAAAGCTTCTACAACATTTATATGATAATTACTGTTACCTTTATACCTTATGCGAAATTGATTACTTATATCATACGTACAATGATTACATGTACTGACATGTTTGTAAATTGCTGTATCTGTACTTCTATGTTCTTCGATCCTTTGTTGGAGTCTTCGTTTGGTTTTGCCAATATATTGGCTGCTTGGATCACCCAAGCATGTGAATTCATAGACCACACAAGACTTCAGCAAAGGTCCCGATTTGCATTTCAAAGAGAAGTATGATTTTACTTTCGTAGTGTTGAATACAATCTTAGAGTTGATACCGTATCTTTTGTATATTTTCATCAAATTATTCCGTAATGTAAGCGATGGTTGACCAATATACGGTAGTACTGTATAGTTTACATGTGCATCTGCTGTACTCGTACATGTATCATTGTGCCCGTTGGAAATCACTGTATTCTTTTTGTTAAGAAAGTTACGTACGATTTTTTCTACTGTACTCCGTGGGTAGCCGTTTTTCTGAAAAATACTAGTCATGTTTTTTACTTCGTTATGAAACATTTCCAGCAGTTTGATACTGTATATGCTCGATGTAACATCCATTAATAAGTCCAACTTTCCATTGCCTAGGGGCAAACAGTATTGTAATTTAATAAGAGGCCAGTATACGTATCTTTACGGTAAATGGAAGTTTGTAAAGTATCTTCAGTGTTAATGAATACATCTAGGAAAGGTAACTTGTTGTTGCCCACTTCAGTGGTGAATTTTAGGTTAGGATGTTGTCTGTTTAGGTACTCATGGAATTTGTGAATTTTGTCTACGTTATCAAATACGCATATGCAGTCATCTACATATCTGGAGTAGAACAGGGGCGAAAATTGTTCTCCCATCCAACCTTGTTCTAATTCTGCTAGGAAGAGATTGGCAACGTTGGTGCCAACGGTGAACCCATCGAAACTCCATCTGTTTGAGTATACATATTATCATTGTACATAAAGCTACCTTGTGTAGGAATTTACAAAGTTTTATGAAAACATCTTTACCGTATCGCGGTTTGTTGTTTGAATTACTACTGTATACTAGGTTAGCTGCTATGTTAATAACTTCATCTACAGGTACATTGGTAAACAGTGATTTCCACGTCAAAACTCACTAAGACATTATTCTTATTAAATACCGACGGTTTTTCGGAGCATTAATTCTGTCAAATAAATTCAGCTGTTGATCTCAGCAAGTACGTTTTTTTGATGTGTTGTTTGTTATTTGTATCGAGGTACTTGGCCAAATTGTATTTGTACGATCCTCATGTACTGACAATTGGTCGAGCAGGAGCGTAGTTTTATGTACTTTTATCGTACCGTACATTTTAGCTTGGTTCACTACCAGATGGCATAATGTACTTGTATGTGTCTTCAGTGATGTAACCGGTTTTAACAATATTTTACTAAGTATCGATACAATCGCCTTCTTCCATAATGGTATGGCGTGCTTTTATAAGTCATCTGGTACTTGTACTTTTTTAAAACTTAGAGGTATATTGTGTTTAATTACGTCTAAATTTGGTTAAAGTATTCATCAGCATTCTACATGTACAATACCGTTCCTTTATCAAAGAGCCAAATTTTCACATGTATCATTTTTGGGCTAGCGGACTTAGGGCATGGGGGCGGGGGGGTTAGAAACGGATGGGAGGAGGGGGGAGGACGGAGAGGGACGGTAGGGGGAGGGGGGAGGGTGTGGTGTAGGAGAGGGGGGGGCTTGAGCGGGGGGGGCGGAGGGCGGCGGGGCGCGAAGGGGGAAAGGTCGTCGGGGGTGGGGAAGAGAGAGGTATGCGGAGCGTGGGGGACGGGAAGTCGAGGAGGAGTGGGGAGGGATGGGGAGTGTGATTGTAGGAGGTGAGGGGTCATAGGGAGGGGGGGACGGGGTGGGGGTGGTACGGTCGGGGGGAAGGAGGGTGGTGGTGCGGGGGCGGAGGCCGGGTGGGTGGGAGGTGGAGGGGACGGGGGCGGAGGGGAGGGAGGGGGGGACGGGTGTCGGGCGGAGGGAGGGCACGTGCGGGGGTGGACGGGGGAGTGGGTTAACGGGGGCGGGGTGCAGAAAGGGAGGCTGGGCGGAGGGGCGGGAGAGGGTAGTCGGGGGGTTCAGCAGGGCGGGGGCGGGGTTTGGGGTAGGGCGGACAGTAGGCGTGCGGGGGTTTAGTAGGGCGGTATAGGGGGGCATCGTGGGCGTGTGTTGGCACCGGGGGGGCGGCGGAGAGGGCGCGAAAGTGGTATGCGTAGGGGGGGGGGGGCACTCTCGCTTTAGGGCAGGGGTGCGGGACGGGAGCGGTGAGCTGTGGCGGGTGTGACGGATTTGATTAACGGGCGAACGGGGGAATTTCGGGATCGGGCGGGGTGGGGGGCGGCATCGGGGGTGGGGGGGAGGTGGGGGGGGGGGAGGTGGGGGGGGGGGGAGCGGGGGGGGGGGGGGGGGGAGGGGGGGGGCGGGGGGGGGGGAGGGGGTGCGGGAGAGGGGGGGGGGGGGAGGGGGGGGGGGGGGGGGGGGGGGGTAGGGGTGGGGGGAGGGGGGGGGGGGGGGGGGAGGGGGGGTGGGGGGGTGGAGGGGGTAGGGAGTGGGGGGGGGGGGGGTGGAGCGGGGGTTGCTTGGGGGGGTGCGGGCGGTGGGGGGGAGAAGTGGGGGGAGGGGAGGGGGGTGGGCGGTGGGGGGGGGATGGAGTGGGGGGGAGGAGGGTATGGCGGGGGAGGGGGGGGGGGGAGGGTAGGGGGGGGGGGACGGGGGGGGGTGGGGGGGGGGGGGGGGGATGCGGGGGGGGGAGTGGAGGGGGCGTGGTGGGAGGGGATGGGGGGGGGGGGGGGCGGGTTGGGGGGTGGCGGAGGGCGGGGGGGGGGAATGGGTGGGGTGGGGGGGAGGGGGGGAGGGGTGGTGGGGGCGGGAGCCGGGGGTGGGCAGGGCGGGGGGGCGGAGAGGTAGTAGAGGGTATGGGAGACTGGCGCAGAGGGGATAGAAGGACGCGTCGCGGGGTGCGGAGAGGGGGGGCGGGCAATAAGACGGGGTCGGGGCGCGGGACAGGGGGCAGGGCTCGGCGAGGGGGGGGAAGTAGGGTAGCGGCGGGGGGGGGTGCGGGGGGGGCTTAAGGACAGGGGGGGGGGGGGGTAGGGACGCAAGTGTACGAACCGGGTAGGGCGTTTCGGGGGGAGAGTCGGGGTAGGAGGGGGGGGCGGGCTCGGGGGGGGGAAGAAGGTTGTGAGGTGGCTGGGGGGGTCGGGCGTGAGGGGGAGGGGGGTGGGTACACGATACGGGTCAGGGCGTGTGAGTGCGACGGGAATGGGGGTGCTTAGAGGGGGTGTGGTTTCGGGGGGGGGTCGGGGTATCGGAGAGGGACGGAGGGTGGGGCCGGGGGCGGGATTCGGTGTGAGAGAGGGACGGGGTGGGTGGTTAGGGGGACGGGGGAGTTAGGGGACGTGACAAGGGGGGCGCGGGGTTAAGCGGAGTAGCAGGGGGTGAGGGGGAGGGTCGCTGGGGAATGAGTTTAGGCGACTGGGGGGAGGGGGCGGGGGGGGTGGCTACCATTCTATAGGGTGGGGATTCACCGATAGGGGGGGGGGGATGTCGTGAGGAGAGGGGTTGCGGTAAGGGGCGGGGAGGGGGTGAGGGTGACGGGAGGGGGGGGGGAGGGCATGCAGCGTACCTTTGCATCGTGGCGGGCGGGTGGGGGTAGAACGGTGGGACGCGGGCGCGGCATGTGGCGGTGGTGCCCCGGGTGATCGGGGGGTCGGGGGGGTATCTTTTGCTTTGCAACCAGTACAGTGTCTGTTTTTGTGTTTTCTTTTTGTTTTTTGGCTCTTTCGCTTGTTGTTAGATTCTTTTGCTTTTTCGAGATAGCTGCATTTTTCAAAGCACTCTACCCCAGCAAACCATTCAGCTCAGAGATTATCTAAACATCATTTGAAATTACTGGAGACACACATCATACAGTCAAAGTCTATTTCGAATGGGATTTCATCGAGTTATGTACAACTTCAACATCTGAAACGTGTGAGCATCGGAAATCAACACACTCAAGACGACAGATAGCTGCATTTTTCAAAGCACTCTACCCCAGCAAACCATTCAGCTCAGAGATTATCTAAACATCATTTGAAAATACTTGAGACACACATCAGACAGTCAAAGTCTATTTCGAATGTGATTTCATCGAGTTATGTACAACTTCAACATCTGAAACGTGTGAGAGTCGGAAATCAACACACTCGAGACGACAGATAGCTGCATTTATGAAAGCAATCTATCCAAGCAAAGCATCTGAAACGTGTGAGAGTCGGAAATCAACACACTCAAGACGACAGATAGCTGCATTTTTCAAAGCACTTTATCCCAGCAAAGCATTCAGCTCAGAGATTATCTAGACATCATTTGAAACTACTTGAGACACACATCAGACAGTCAAAGTCTATTTCGAATGAGATTTCATCGAGTTATGTACAACTTCAACATCTGAAACGTGTGAGCATCGGAAATCAACACACTCAAGACGACAGATAGCTGAATTTATGAAAGCACTCTATCCCAGCAAAGCATTCAGCTCAGAGATTATCCAAACATCATTTGAAAATACTTGAGACACACATCAGACAGTCAAAGTCTATTTCGAATGGGATTTCATCGAGTTATGTACAACTTCAACATCTGAAACGTGTGAGAATCGGAAATCAACACACTCAAGACGACAGATAGCTGCATTTTTCAAAGCACTCTACCCCAGCAAACCATTCAGCTCAGAGATCTTCTAGACATCATTTGAAATTACTTGAGACACACATCAGACAGTCAAAGTCTATTTGGAATGGGATTTCATCGAGTTATGTACAACTTCAACATCTGAAACGTGTGAGAGTCGGAAATCAACACACTCGAGACGACAGATAGCTGCATTTATGAAAGCAATCTATCCCAGCAAAGCATCTGAAACGTGTGAGAGTCGGAAATCAACACACTCAAGACGACAGATAGCTGCATTTTTCAAAGCACTCTATCCCAGCAAAGCATTCAGCTCAGAGATTATCCAAACATCATTTGAAAATACTTGAGACACACATCAGACAGTCAAAGTCTATTTCGAATGGGATTTCATCGAGTTATGTACAACTTCAACATCTGAAACGTGTGAGCATCGGAAATCAACACACTCAAGACGACAGATAGCTGCATTTTTCAAAGCACTCTTCCCCAGCAAACTATTCAGCTCAGAGATTATCTAAACATCATTTGAAAATACTTGAGACACACATCAGACAGTCAAAGTCTATTTCGAATGAGATTTCATCGAGTTATGTACAACTTCAACATCTGAAACGTGTGAGCATCGGAAATCAACACACTCAAGACGACAGATAGCTGCATTTTTCAAAGCACTCTATCCCAGCAAAGCATTCAGCTCAGAGATTATCCAAACATCATTTGAAAATACTTGAGACACACATCAGACAGTCAAAGTCTATTTCGAATGGGATTTCATCGAGTTATGTACAACTTCAACATCTGAAACGTGTGAGCATCGGAAATCAACACACTCAAGACGACAGATAGCTGCATTTTTCAAAGCACTCTACCCCAGCAAACCATTCAGCTCAGAGATTATCTAAACATCATTTGAAAATACTTGAGACACACATCAGACAGTCAAAGTCTATTTCGAATGGGATTTCATCGAGTTATGTACAACTTCAACATCTGAAACGTGTAAGAGTCGGAAATCAACACACTCAAGACGACAGATAGCTGCATTTTTCAAAGCACTCTACCCCAGCAAACCATTCAGCTCAGAGATCTTCTAGACATCATTTGAAAATACTTGAGACGCACATCATACAGTCAAAGTCTATTTGGAATGGGATTTCATGGAGTTATGTACAACTTCAACATCTGAAACGTGTGAGCATCGGAAATCAACACACTCGAGACGACAGATAGCTGAATTTATGAAAGCACTCTATCCCAGCAAAGCATCTGAAACGTGTGAGAGTCGGAAATCAACACACTCGAGACGACAGATAGCTGCATTTTTCAAAGTACTCTATCCCAGCAAAGCATTCATCTCAGAGATTATCTAGACATCATTTGAAATTACTTGAGACACACATCAGACAATCAAAGTCTATTTCGAATGGGATTTCATCGAGTTATGTACAACTTCAACATCTGAAACGTGTAAGAGTCGGAAATCAACACACTCAAGACGACAGATAGCTGCATTTTTCAAAGCACTCTACCCCAGCAAAGCATTCAGCTCAGAGATCTTCTAGACATCATTTAAAAATACTTGAGACACACATCAGACAGTCAAAGTCTATTTGGAATGGGATTTCATCGAGTTATGTACAACTTCAACATCTGAAACGTGTGAGAGTCGGAAATCAACACACTCGAGACGACAGATAGCTGCATTTATGAAAGCAATCTATCCCAGCAAAGCATCTTAAACGTGTGAGAGTCGGAAATCAACACACTCAAGACGACAGATAGCTGCATTTTTCAAAGCACTTTATCCCAGCAAAGCATTCAGCTCAGAGATTATCTAGACATCATTTGAAATTACTTGAGACACACATCAGACAATCAAAGTCTATTTCGAATGGGATTTCATCGAGTTATGTACAACTTCAACATCTGAAACGTGTAAGAGTCGGAAATCAACACACTCGAGACGACAGATAGCTGCATTTTTCAAAGCACTCTACCCCAGCAAACCATTCAGCTCAGAGATCTTCTAGACATCATTTAAAAATACTTGAGACACACATCAGACAGTCAAAGTCTATTTGGAATGGGATTTCATCGAGGTATGTACAACTTCAACATCTGAAACGTGTGAGAGTCGGAAATCAACACACTCGAGACGACAGATAGCTGCATTTATGAAAGCAATCTATCCCAGCAAAGCATCTTAAACCTTAAACGTGTGAGAGTCGGAAATCAACACACTCAAGACGACAGATAGCTGCATTTTTCAAAGCACTTTATCCCAGCAAAGCATTCAGCTCAGAGATTATCTAGACATCATTTGAAATTACTTGAGACACACATCAGACAGTCAAAGTCTATTTCGAATGAGATTTCATCGAGTTATGTACAACTTCAACATCTGAAACGTGTGAGAATCGTAAATCAACACACTCAAGACGACAGATAGCTGAATTTAAGAAAGCACTCTATCCCAGCAAAGCATTCAGCTCAGAGATCTTCTAGACATCATTTGAAATTACTTGAGACACACATTAGACAGTCAAAGTCTATTTCGAATGGGATTTCATCGAGTTATGTACAACTTCAACAACTGAAACGTGTGAGCATCGGAAATCAACACACTCAAGACGACAGATAGCTGCATTTTTCAAAGCACTCTACCCCAGCAAACCATTCAGCTCAGAGATTATCTAAACATCATTTGAAAATACTTGAGACACACATCAGACAGTCAAAGTCTATTTCGAATGAGATTTCATCGAGTTATGTACAACTTCAACATCTGAAACGTGTAAGAGTCGGAAATCAACACACTCAAGACGACAGATAGCTGCATTTTTCAAAGCGCTCTACCCCAGCAAACCATTCAGCTCAGAGATCTTCTAGACATCATTTAAAAATACTTGAGACACACATCAGACAGTCAAAGTCTATTTCGAATGGGATTTCATCGAGGTATGTACAACTTCAACATCTGAAACGTGTAAGAGTCGGAAATCAACACACTCAAGACGACAGATAGCTGCATTTTTCAAAGCACTTTATCCCAGCAAAGCATTCAGCTCAGAGATTATCTAGACATCATTTGAAATTACTTGAGACACACATCAGACAGTCAAAGTCTATTTCGAATGAGATTTCATCGAGTTATGTACAACTTCAACATCTGAAACGTGTGAGAATCGGAAATCAACACACTCAAGACGACAGATAGCTGAATTTAAGAAAGCACTCTATCCCAGCAAACCATTCAGCTCAGAGATCTTCTAGACATCATTTGAAATTACTTGAGACACACATTAGACAGTCAAAGTCTATTTCGAATGGGATTTCATCGAGTTATGTACAACTTCAACAACTGAAACGTGTGAGCATCGGAAATCAACACACTCAAGACGACAGATAGCTGCATTTTTCAAAGCACTCTACCCCAGCAAACCATTCAGCTCAGAGATTATCTAAACATCATTTGAAAATACTTGAGACACACATCAGACAGTCAAAGTCTATTTCGAATGAGATTTCATCGAGTTATGTACAACTTCAACATCTGAAACGTGTAAGAGTCGGAAATCAACACACTCAAGATGACAGATAGCTGCATTTTTTCAAAGCACTCTATCCCAGCAAAGCATTCAGCTCAGAGATTATCTGAACATCATTTGAAATTACTTGAGACACACATCATACAGTCAAAGTCTATTTCGAATGGGATTTCATCGAGTTATGTACAACTTCAACATCTGAAACGTGTGAGCATCGGAAATCAACACACTCAAGACGACAGATAGCTGAATTTATGAAAGCACTCTATCCCAGCAAACCATTCAGCTCAGAGATCTTCTAGACATCATTTGAAATTACTTGAGACACACATCAGACAGTCAAAGTCTATTTCGAATGAGATTTCATCGAGTTATGTACAACTTCAACATCTGAAACGTGTGAGAATCGGAAATCAACACACTCAAGACGACAGATAGCTGCATTTTTCAAAGCACTCTATCCCAGCAAACCATTCAGCTCAGAGATCTTCTAGACATCATTTGAAATTACTTGAGACACACATCAGACAGTCAAAGTCTATTTCGAATGGGATTTCATCGAGTTATGTACAACTTCAACATCTGAAACGTGTGAGAATCGGAAATCAACACACTCAAGACGACAGATAGCTGCATTTTTCAAAGCACTCTACCCCAGCAAACCATTCAGCTCAGAGATCTTCTAGACATCATTCAAAAATACTTGAGACACACATCAGACAGTCAAAGTCTATTTCGAATGGGATTTCATCGAGTTATGTACAACTTCAACATCTGAAACGTGTGAGAGTCGGAAATCAACACACTCGAGACGACAGATAGCTGCATTTATGAAAGCAATCTATCCCAGCAAACCATTCAGCTCAGAGATTATCTAGACATCATTTGAAATTACTTGAGACACACATTAGACAGTCAAAGTCTATTTCGAATGGGATTTCATCGAGTTATGTACAACTTCAACATCTGAAACGTGTGAGAGCATCGGAAATCAACACACTCAAGACGACAGATAGCTGCATTTTTCAAAGCACTCTACCCCAGCAAACCATTCAGCTCAGAGATTATCTAAACATCATTTGAAAATACTTGAGACACACATCAGACAGTCAAAGTCTATTTCGAATGAGATTTCATCGAGTTATGTACAACTTCAACATCTGAAACGTGTGAGCATCGGAAATCAACACACTCAAGACGACAGATAGCTGCATTTTTCAAAGCACTCTACCCCAGCAAACCATTCAGCTCAGAGATCTTCTAGACATCATTCAAAAATACTTGAGACACACATCAGACAGTCAAAGTCTATTTCGAATGGGATTTCATCGAGTTATGTACAACTTCAACATCTGAAACGTGTGAGAGTCGGAAATCAACACACTCGAGACGACAGATAGCTGCATTTATGAAAGCACTCTATCCCAGCAAACCATTCAGCTCAGAGATCTTCTAGACATCATTTGAAATTACTTGAGACACACATTAGACAGTCAAAGTCTATTTCGAATGGGATTTCATCGAGTTATGTACAACTTCAACATCTGAAACGTGTGAGCATCGGAAATCAACACACTCAAGACGACAGATAGCTGCATTTTTCAAAGCACTCTATCCCAGCAAACCATTCAGCTCAGAGATTATCTAAACATCATTTGAAAATACTTGAGACACACATCAGACAGTCAAAGTCTATTTCGAATGAGATTTCATCGAGTTATGTACAACTTCAACATCTGAAACGTGTGAGCATCGGAAATCAACACACTCAAGACGACAGATAGCTGCATTTTTCAAAGCACTCTACCCCAGCAAACCATTCAGCTCAGAGATCTTCTAGACATCATTTGAAAATACTTGAGACACACATCATACAGTCAAAGTCTATTTGGAATGGGATTTCATCGAGTTATGTACAACTTCAACATCTGAAACGTGTGAGAGTCGGAAATCAACACACTCGAGACGACAGATAGCTGAATTTATGAAAGCACTCTATCCCAGCAAACCATTCAGCTCAGAGATCTTCTAGACATCATTTGAAATTACTTGAGACACACATTAGACAGTCAAAGTCTATTTCGAATGGGATTTCATCGAGTTATGTACAACTTCAACATCTGAAACGTGTGAGATTCGGAAATCAACACACTCAAGACGACAGATAGCTGCATTTTTCAAAGCACTCTACCCCAGCAAACCATTCAGCTCAGAGATCTTCTAGACATCATTTGAAAATACTTGAGACACACATCAGACAGTCAAAGTCTATTTCGAATGTGATTTCATCGAGTTATGTACAACTTCAACATCTGAAACGTGTGAGAGTCGGAAATCAACACACTCAAGACGACAGATAGCTGCATTTTTCAAAGCACTCTACCCCAGCAAACCATTCAGCTCAGAGATTATCTAGACATCATTTGAAAATACTTGAGACACACATCAGACAATCAAAGTCTATTTCGAATGGGATTTCATCGAGTTATGTACAACTTCAACATCTGAAACGTGTGAGCATCGGAAATCAACACACTCAAGACGACAGATAGCTGAATTTATGAAAGCACTCTATCCCAGCAAACCATTCAGCTCAGAGATCTTCTAGACATCATTTGAAATTACTTGAGACACACATCAGACAGTCAAAGTCTATTTCGAATGAGATTTCATCGAGTTATGTACAACTTCAACATCTGAAACGTGTGAGCATCGGAAATCAACACACTCAAGACGACAGATAGCTGCATTTTTCAAAGCACTCTACCCCAGCAAACCATTCAGCTCAGAGATTATCTAAACATCATTTGAAAATACTTGAGACACACATCATACAGTCAAAGTCTATTTCGAATGAGATTTCATCGAGTTATGTACAACTTCAACATCTGAAACGTGTAAGAGTCGGAAATCAACACACTCAAGATGACAGATAGCTGCATTTTTTCAAAGCACTCTATCCCAGCAAAGCATTCAGCTCAGAGATTATCTAGGCATCATTTGAAATTACTTGAGACACACATCATACAGTCAAAGTCTATTTCGAATGTGATTTCATCGAGTTATGTACAACTTCAACATCTGAAACGTGTGAGCATCGGAAATCAACACACTCAAGACGACAGATAGCTGAATTTATGAAAGCACTCTATCCCAGCAAACCATTCAGCTCAGAGATCTTCTAGACATCATTTGAAATTACTTGAGACACACATCAGACAGTCAAAGTCTATTTCGAATGAGATTTCATCGAGTTATGTACAACTTCAACATCTGAAACGTGTGAGAATCGGAAATCAACACACTCAAGACGACAGATAGCTGAATTTATGAAAGCACTCTATCCCAGCAAACCATTCAGCTCAGAGATCTTCTAGACATCATTTGAAATTACTTGAGACACACATCAGACAGTCAAAGTCTATTTCGAATGGGATTTCATCGAGTTATGTACAACTTCAACATCTGAAACGTGTGAGCATCGGAAATCAACACACTCAAGACGACAGATAGCTGCATTTTTCAAAGCACTCTACCCCAGCAAAGCATTCAGCTCAGAGATCTTCTAGACATCATTTGAAATTACTTGAGACACACATCAGACAGTCAAAGTCTATTTCGAATGGGATTTCATCGAGTTATGTACAACTTCAACATCTGAAACGTGTGAGCATCGGAAATCAACACACTCAAGACGACAGATAGCTGCATTTTTCAAAGCACTCTATCCCAGCAAACCATTCAGCTCAGAGATCTTCTAGACATCATTTGAAATTACTTGAGACACACATCAGACAGTCAAAGTCTATTTCGAATGGGATTTCATCGAGTTATGTACAACTTCAACATCTGAAACGTGTGAGAGTCGGAAATCAACACACTCGAGACGACAGATAGCTGCATTTATGAAAGCAATCTATCCCAGCAAACCATTCAGCTCAGAGATTATCTAGACATCATTTGAAATTACTTGAGACACACATTAGACAGTCAAAGTCTATTTCGAATGGGATTTCATCGAGTTATGTACAACTTCAACATCTGAAACGTGTGAGCATCGGAAATCAACACACTCAAGACGACAGATAGCTGCATTTTTCAAAGCACTCTACCCCAGCAAACCATTCAGCTCAGAGATTATCTAAACATCATTTGAAAATACTTGAGACACACATCAGACAGTCAAAGTCTATTTCGAATGAGATTTCATCGAGTTATGTACAACTTCAACATCTGAAACGTGTGAGCATCGGAAATCAACACACTCAAGACGACAGATAGCTGCATTTTTCAAAGCACTCTATCCCAGCAAAGCATTCAGCTCAGAGATTATCCAAACATCATTTGAAAGTACTTGAGACACACATCAGACAGTCAAAGTCTATTTCGAATGAGATTTCATCGAGTTATGTACAACTTCAACATCTGAAACGTGTGAGAGTCGGAAATCAACACACTCAAGACGACAGATAGCTGCATTTTTCAAAGCACTCTACCCCAGCAAACCATTCAGCTCAGAGATCTTCTAGACATCATTTGAAAATACTTGAGACGCACATCATACAGTCAAAGTCTATTTGGAATGGGATTTCATGGAGTTATGTACAACTTCAACATCTGAAACGTGTGAGCATCGGAAATCAACACACTCGAGACGACAGATAGCTGAATTTATGAAAGCACTCTATCCCAGCAAACCATTCAGCTCAGAGATCTTCTAGACATCATTTGAAATTACTTGAGACACACATTAGACAGTCAAAGTCTATTTCGAATGGGATTTCATCGAGTTATGTACAACTTCAACATCTGAAACGTGTGAGATTCGGAAATCAACACACTCAAGACGACAGATAGCTGCATTTTTCAAAGCACTCTATCCCAGCAAAGCATTCAGCTCAGAGATTATCTAGACATCATTTGAAATTACTTGAGACACACATCATACAGTCAAAGTCTATTTCGAATGTGATTTCATCGAGTTATGTACAACTTCAACATCTGAAACGTGTGAGCATCGGAAATCAACACACTCAAGACGACAGATAGCTGAATTTATGAAAGCACTCTATCCCAGCAAAGCATTCAGCTCAGAGATCTTCTAGACATCATTTGAAATTACTTGAGACACACGTTAGACAGTCAAAGTCTATTTCGAATGGGATTTCATCGAGTTATGTACAACTTCAACATCTGAAACGTGTGAGCATCGGAAATCAACACACTCAAGACGACAGATAGCTGCATTTTTCAAAGCACTCTACCCCAGCAAACCATTCAGCTCAGAGATTATCTAAACATCATTTGAAATTACTTGAGACACACATCAGACAGTCAAAGTCTATTTCGAATGAGATTTCATCGAGTTATGTACAACTTCAACATCTGAAACGTGTGAGAATCGGAAATCAACACACTCAAGACGACAGATAGCTGAATTTATGAAAGCACTCTATCCCAGCAAACCATTCAGCTCAGAGATCTTCTAGACATCATTTGAAATTACTTGAGACACACATCAGACAGTCAAAGTCTATTTCGAATGGGATTTCATCGAGTTATGTACAACTTCAACATCTGAAACGTGTGAGCATCGGAAATCAACACACTCAAGACGACAGATAGCTGCATTTTTCAAAGCACTCTACCCCAGCAAAGCATTCAGCTCAGAGATCTTCTAGACATCATTTGAAAATACTTGAGACACACATCAGACAGTCAAAGTCTATTTCGAATGGGATTTCATCGAGTTATGTACAACTTCAACATCTGAAACGTGTGAGAGTCGGAAATCAACACACTCGAGTACGAACAGTTGCTTGCATTTATGAAAGCATCTATATCAGCATAAGCATCTGAAACGTGTGAGAGTCGGAAATCAACACACTCAAGACGACAGATAGCTGCATTTTTCAAAGCACTCTACCCCAGCAAACCATTCAGCTCAGAGATTATCTAAACATCATTTGAAAATACTTGAGACACACATCAGACAGTCAAAGTCTATTTCGAATGGGATTTCATCGAGTTATGTACAACTTCAACATCTGAAACGTGTGAGCATCGGAAATCAACACACTGAAGACGACAGATAGCTGCATTTTTCAAAGCACTCTACCCCAGCAAACCATTCAGCTCAGAGATTATCTAGACATCATTTGAAATTACTTGAGACACACATCATACAGTCAAAGTCTATTTCGAATGGGATTTCATCGAGTTATGTACAACTTCAACATCTGAAACGTGTGAGAGTCGGAAATCAACACACTCAAGACGACAGATAGCTGCATTTTTCAAAGCACTCTACCCCAGCAAACCATTCAGCTCAGAGATCTTCTAGACATCATTTGAAAATACTTGAGACACACATCATACAATCAAAGTCTATTTGGAATGGGATTTCATGGAGTTATGTACACCTTCAACATCTGAAACGTGTAAGCATCGGAAATCAACACACTCGAGACGACAGATAGCTGAATTTATGAAAGCACTCTATCCCAGCAAACCATTCAGCTCAGAGATCTTCTAGACATCATTTGAAATTACTTGAGACACACATTAGACAGTCAAAGTCTATTTCGAATGGGATTTCATCGAGTTATGTACAACTTCAACATCTGAAACGTGTGAGATTCGGAAATCAACACACTCAAGACGACAGATAGCTGCATTTTTCAAAGCACTCTATCCCAGCAAAGCATTCAGCTCAGAGATTATCTAGACATCATTTGAAATTACTTGAGACACACATCATACAGTCAAAGTCTATTTCGAATGGGATTTCATCGAGTTATGTACAACTTCAACATCTGAAACGTGTGAGCATCGGAAATCAACACACTCGAGACGACAGATAGCTGCATTTTTCAAAGCACTCTATCCCAGCAAACCATTCAGCTCAGAGATCTTCTAGACATCATTTGAAAATACTTGAGACACACATCAGACAGTCAAAGTCTATTTCGAATGGGATTTCATCGAGTTATGTACAACTTCAACATCTGAAACGTGTGAGCATCGGAAATCAACACACTCAAGACGACAGATAGCTGCATTTTTCAAAGCACTCTACCCCAGCAAACCATTCAGCTCAGAGATCTTCTAGACATCATTTGAAAATACTTGAGACGCACATCATACAGTCAAATTCTATTTGGAATGGGATTTCATGGAGTTATGTATAACTTCAACATCTGAAACGTGTGAGAATCGGAAATCAACACACTCGAGACGACAGATAGCTGAATTTATGAAAGCACTCTATCCCAGCAAAGCATTCAGCTCAGAGATCTTCTAGACATCATTTGAAATTACTTGAGACACACATTAGACAGTCAAAGTCTATTTCGAATGGGATTTCATCGAGTTATGTACAACTTCAACATCTGAAACGTGTGAGAGTAGGAAATCAACACACTCAAGACGACAGATAGCTGCATTTTTCAAAGCACTCTACCCCAGCAAACCATTCAGCTGAGAGATTATCTAAACATCATTTGAAAATACTTGAGACACACATCATACAGTCAAAGTCTATTTCGAATGGGATTTCATCGAGTTATGTACAACTTCAACATCTGAAACGTGTAAGAGTCGGAAATCAACACACTCGAGACGACAGATAGCTGCATTTTTCAAAGCACTCTATCCCAGCAAAGCATTCAGCTCAGAGATTATCTAAACATCATTTGAAATTACTTGAGACACACATCAGACAGTCAAAGTCTATTTCGAATGGGATTTCATCGAGTTATGTACAACTTCAACATCTGAAACGTGTGAGAGTAGGAAATCAACACACTCAAGACGACAGATAGCTGCATTTTTCAAAGCACTCTACCCCATCAAACCATTCAGCTGAGAGATTATCTAAACATCATTTGAAAATACTTGAGACACACATCATACAGTCAAAGTCTATTTCGAATGGGATTTCATCGAGTTATGTACAACTTCAACATCTGAAACGTGTGAGCATCGGAAATCAACACACTCGAGACGACAGATAGCTGCATTTTTCCCAGCACTCTACCCCAGCAAAGCATTCAGCTCAGAGATTATCTAGACATCATTTGAAATTACTTGAGACACACATCATACAGTCAAAGTCTATTTCGAATGGGATTTCATCGAGTTATGTACAACTTCAACATCTGAAACGTGTGAGAGTCGGAAATCAACACACTCAAGACGACAGATAGCTGCATTTTTCAAAGCACTCTACCCCAGCAAACCATTCAGCTCAGAGATCTTCTAGACATCATTTGAAAATACTTGAGACACACATCATACAATCAAAGTCTATTTGGAATAAGATTTCATGGAGTTATGTACAACTTCAACATCTGAAACGTGTAAGCATCGGAAATCAACACACTCGAGACGACAGATAGCTGAATTTATGAAAGCACTCTATCCCAGCAAACCATTCAGCTCAGAGATCTTCTAGACATCATTTGAAATTACTTGAGACACACATCAGACAGTCAAAGTCTATTTCGAATGGGATTTCATCGAGTTATGTACAACTTCAACATCTGAAACGTGTGAGAGTCGGAAATCAACACACTCAAGACGACAGATAGCTGCATTTTTCAAAGCACTCTATCCCAGCAAAGCATTCAGCTCAGAGATTATCTAGACATCATTTGAAATTACTTGAGACACACATCATACAGTCAAAGTCTATTTCGAATGGGATTTCATCGAGTTATGTACAACTTCAACATCTGAAACGTGTGAGCATCGGAAATCAACACACTCAAGACGACAGATAGCTGCATTTTTCAAAGCACTCTATCCCAGCAAACCATTCAGCTCAGAGATCTTCTAGACATCATTTGAAAATACTTGAGACACACATCAGACAGTCAAAGTCTATTTCGAATGGGATTTCATCGAGTTATGTACAACTTCAACATCTGAAACGTGTGAGAGCATCGGAAATCAACACACTCAAGACGACAGATAGCTGCATTTTTCAAAGCACTCTACCCCAGCAAACCATTCAGCTCAGAGATCTTCTAGACATCATTTGAAAATACTTGAGACGCACATCATACAGTCAAAGTCTATTTGGAATGGGATTTCATGGAGTTATGTACAACTTCAACATCTGAAACGTGTGAGCATCGGAAATCAACACACTCGAGACGACAGATAGCTGAATTTATGAAAGCACTCTATCCCAGCAAAGCATTCAGCTCAGAGATCTTCTAGACATCATTTGAAATTACTTGAGACACACATTAGACAGTCAAAGTCTATTTCGAATGGGATTTCATCGAGTTATGTACAACTTCAACATCTGAAACGTGTGAGAGTAGGAAATCAACACACTCAAGACGACAGATAGCTGCATTTTTCAAAGCACACTAACCAGCAAACCATTCAGCTCAGAGATCTTCTAGACATCATTTGAAAAAACGTGAGTCACACATCAGACAGTCAAAGTCTATTTCGAATGGGATTTCATCAAGGTAGGTACAACTTCAACATCTGAAACGTGTGAGAGTCGGAAATCAACACACTCGAGACGACAGATAGCTGCATTTTTCAAAGCACTCTATCCCAGCAAAGCATTCAGCTCAGAGATTATCTAAACATCATTTGAAATTACTTGAGACACACATCAGACAGTCAAAGTCTATTTCGAATGGGATTTCATCGAGGTATGTACAACTTCAACATCTGAAACGTGTGAGAGTCGGAAATCAACACACTCGAGACGACAGATAGCTGAATTTATGAAAGCACTCTATCCCAGCAAAGCATCTGAAACGTGTGAGAGTCGGAAATCAACACACTCAAGACGACAGATAGCTGCATTTTTCAAAGCACTCTATCCCAGCAAAGCATTCAGCTCAGAGATTATCTAGACATCATTTGAAATTACTTGAGACACACATCAGACAGTCAAAGTCTATTTCGAATGGGATTTCATCGAGTTATGTACAACTTCAACATCTGAAACGTGTGAGAATCGGAAATCAACACACTCAAGACGACAGATACCTGAATTTATGAAAGCACTCTATCCCAGCAAACCATTCAGCTCAGAGATCTTCTAGACATCATTTGAAATTACTTGAGACACACATCAGACAGTCAAAGTCTATTTCGAATGGGATTTCATCGAGGTATGTACAACTTCAACATCTGAAACGTGTGAGAGTCGGAAATCAACACACTCGAGACGACAGATAGCTGCATTTTTCAAAGCACTCTATCCCAGCAAAGCATTCAGCTCAGAGATTATCTAGACATCATTTGAAATTACTTGAGACACACATCAGACAGTCAAAGTCTATTTCGAATGGGATTTCATCGAGTTATGTACAACTTCAACATCTGAAACGTGTGAGAGTCGGAAATCAACACACTCAAGACGACAGATAGCTGCATTTTTCAAAGCACCCTATCCCAGCAAAGCATTCAGCTCAGAGATTATCTAAACATCATTTGAAATTACTTGAGACACACATCAGACAGTCAAAGTCTATTTCGAATGGGATTTCATCGAGGTATGTACAACTTCAACATCTGAAACGTGTGAGAGTCGGAAATCAACACACTCGAGACGACAGATAGCTGAATTTATGAAAGCACTCTATCCCAGCAAAGCATCTGAAACGTGTGAGAGTCGGAAATCAACACACTCAAGACGACAGATAGCTGCATTTTTCAAAGCACTCTACCCAAGCAAACCATTCAGCTCAGAGATCTTCTAGACATCATTTGAAAATACTTGAGACACACATCATACAGTCAAAGTCTATTTGGAATGGGATTTCATCGAGTTATGTACAACTTCAACATCTGAAACGTGTGAGAGTCGGAAATCAACACACTCGAGACGACAGATAGCTGAATTTATGAAAGCACTCTATCCCATAGTCGGAAATCAACACACTCAGGACGACAGATAGCTGCATTTTTCAAAGCACTTAACCCCAGCAAAGCATTCAGCTCAGAGATTATCTAGACATCATTTGAAATTACTTGAGACACACATCATACAGTCAAAGTCTATTTCGAATGGGATTTCATCGAGTTATGTACAACTTCAACATCTGAAACGTGTGAGCATCGGAAATCAACACACTCGAGACGACAGATAGCTGCATTTTTCAAAGCACTCTATCCCAGCAAAGCATTCAGCTCAGAGATTATCTAAACATCATTTGAAATTACTTGAGACACACATCAGACAGTCAAAGTCTATTTCGAATGGGATTTCATCGAGGTATGTACAACTTCAACATCTGAAACGTGTGAGAGTCGGAAATCAACACACTCGAGACGACAGATAGCTGCATTTATGAAAGCACTCTATCCCAGCAAAGCATTCAGCTCAGAGATTATCTAGACATCATTTGAAAATACTTGAGACACACATCAGACAGTCAAAGTCTATTTCGAATGGGATTTCATCGAGTTATGTACAACTTCAACATCTGAAACGTGTGAGCATCGGAAATCAACACACTCGAGACGACAGATAGCTGCATTTTTCAAAGCACTCTATCCCAGCAAACCATTCAGCTCAGAGATTATCTAAACATCATTTGAAATTACTTGAGACACACATCAGACAGTCAAAGTCTATTTCGAATGGGATTTCATCGAGTTATGTACAACTTCAACCTCTGAAACGTGTGAGAGTCGGAAATCAACACACTCAAGACGACAGATAGCTGCATTTTTCAAAGCACTCTATCCCAGCAAGCAACATTCTGAAACGTGTGAGAGTCGGAAATCAACACACTCAAGACGACAGATAGCTGCATTTTTCAAAGCACTCTATCCCAGCAAACCATTCAGCTCAGAGATTATCTAAAAATCATTTGAAATTACTTGAGACACACATCATACAGTCAAAGTCTATTTCGAATGGGATTTCATCGAGTTATGTACAACTTCAACATCTGAAACGTGTGAGAATCGGAAATCAACACACTAAAGACGACAGATAGCTGCATTTTTCAAAGCACTCTACCCCAGCAAACCATTCAGCTCAGAGATCTTCTAGACATCATTTGAAAATACTTGAGACACACATCATACAGTCAAAGTCTATTTGGAATGGGATTTCATCGAGTTATGTACAACTTCAACATCTGAAACGTGTGAGAGTCGGAAATCAACACACTCGAGACGACAGATAGCTGAATTTATGAAAGCACTCTCACTATCCAGCAAAGCATCTGAAAGTGTGAGAGTCGGAAATCAACACACTCGAGACGACAGATAGCTGCATTTTTCAAAGCACTCTATCCCAGCAAAGCATTCAGCTCAGAGATTATCTAGACATCATTTGAAATTACTTGAGACACACATCATACAGTCAAAGTCTATTTCGAATGGGATTTCATCGAGGTATGTACAACTTCAACATCTGAAACGTGTGAGCATCGGAAATCAACACACTCGAGACGACAGATAGCTGCATTTTTCAAAGCACTCTATCCCAGCAAAGCAAAGCATTCAGCTCAGAGATTATCTAAACATCATTTGAAATTACTTGAGACACACATCATACAGTCAAAGTCTATTTCGAATGGGATTTCATCGAGGTATGTACAACTTCAACATCTGAAACGTGTGAGAGTCGGAAATCAACACACTCGAGACGACAGATAGCTGCATTTTTCAAAGCACTCTACCCCAGCAAACCATTCAGCTCAGAGATCTTCTAGACATCATTTGAAAATACTTGAGACACACATCATACAGTCAAAGTCTATTTGGAATGGGATTTCATCGAGTTATGTACAACTTCAACATCTGAAAACGTGTGAGAGTCGGAAATCAACACACTCGAGACGACAGATAGCTGAATTTATGAAAGCACTCTATCCCAGCAAAGCATCTGAGAAAAAAGATCTGAAACGTGTGAGAGTCGGAAATCAACACACTCGAGACGACAGATAGCTGCATTTTTCAAAGCACTCTATCCCAGCAAACCATTCAGCTCAGAGATTATCTAAACATCATTTGAAATTACTTGAGACACACATCAGACAGTCAAAGTCTATTTCGAATGAGATTTCATCGAGTTATGTACAACTTCAACATCTGAAACGTGTGAGAATCGGAAATCAACACACTCAAGACGACAGATAGCTGCATTTTTCAAAGCACTCTATCCCAGCAAACCATTCAGCTCAGAGATCTTCTAGACATCATTTGAAATTACTTGAGACACACATCAGACAGTCAAAGTCTATTTCGAATGGGATTTCATCGAGTTATGTACAACTTCAACATCTGAAACGTGTGTAGAGTCGGAAATCAACACACTCAAGACGACAGATAGCTGCATTTTTCAAAGCCTCTATCCCAGCAAACCATTCAGCTCAGAGATAATATATAAATCATTTGAAATTACTTGAGACACACATCATACAGTCAAAGTCTATTTGGAATGGGATTTCATCGAGTTATGTACAACTTCAACATCTGAAAACGTGTGAGAGCATCGGAAATCAACACACTCAAGACGACAGATAGCTGATTTTTCAAAGCACTCTACCACAGCAAACAATTCAGCTCAGAGATCTTCTAGACATCATTTGAAAATACTTGAGACACACATCATACAGTCAAAGTCTATTTGGAATGGGATTTCATCGAGTTATGTACAACTTCAACATCTGAAACGTGTGAGAGTCGGAAATCAACACACTCGAGACGACAGATAGCTGAATTTATGAAAGCACTCTATCCCAGCAAAGCATCTGAAACGTGTGAGAGTCGGAAATCAACACACTCGAGACGACAGATAGCTGCATTTTTCAAAGCACTCTATCCCAGCAAAGCATTCAGCTCAGAGATTATCTAGACATCATTTGAAATTACTTGAGACACACATCATACAGTCAAAGTCTATTTCGAATGGGATTTCATCGAGTTATGTACAACTTCAACATCTGAAACGTGTGAGAGTCGGAAATCAACACACTCGAGACGACAGATAGCTGAATTTATGAAAGCACTCTATCCCAGCAAAGCAGTCAGCTCAGAGATCTTCTAGACATCATTTGAAAATACTTGAGACACACATTAGACAGTCAAAGTCTATTTCGAATGGGATTTCATCGAGTTATGTACAACTTCAACATCTGAAACGTGTGAGCATCGGAAATCAACACACTCAAGACGACAGATAGCTGCATTTTTCAAAGCACTCTATCCCAGCAAACCATTCAGCTCAGAGATTATCTAGACATCATTTGAAATTACTTGAGACACACATCAGACAGTCAAAGTCTATTTCGAATGAGATTTCATCGAGTTATGTACAACTTCAACATCTGAAACGTGTAAGAGTCGGAAATCAACACACTCAAGACGACAGATAGCTGCATTTTTCAAAGCACTCTATCCCAGCAAACCATTCAGCTCAGAGATTATCTAAAAATCATTTGAAATTACTTGAGACACACATCATACAGTCAAAGTCTATTTCGAATGGGATTTCATCGAGTTATGTACAACTTCAACATCTGAAACGTGTGAGCATCGGAAATCAACACACTCAAGACGACAGATAGCTACATTTTTCAAAGCACTCTACCCCAGCAAAGCATTCAGCTCAGAGATCTTCTAGACATCATTTGAAAATACTTGAGACACACATCATACAGTCAAAGTCTATTTGGAATGGGATTTCATCGAGTTATGTACAACTTCAACATCTGAAACGTGTGAGAGTCGGAAATCAACACACTCGAGACGACAGATAGCTGAATTTATGAAAGCACTCTATCCCAGCAAAGCATCTGAAACGTGTGAGAGTCGGAAATCAACACACTCAAGACGACAGATAGCTGCATTTTTTCAAAGCACTCTATCCCAGCAAAGCATTCAGCTCAGAGATTATCTAAACATCATTTGAAATTACTTGAGACACACATCATACAGTCAAAGTCTATTTCGAATGGGATTTCATCGAGTTATGTACAACTTCAACATCTGAAACGTGTGAGAATCGGAAATCAACACACTCAAGACGACAGATAGCTGCATTTTTCAAAGCACTCTACCCCAGCAAAGCATTCAGCTCAGAGATTATCTAAACATCATTTGAAAATACTTGAGACACACATTAGACAGTCAAAGTCTATTTCGAATGAGATTTCATCGAGTTATGTACAACTTCAACATCTGAAATGTTTTTCTAAGAATTTGTCTTGCATCATTTTTGGAATATTAAATTCAATTTTTGAAATTCGATTACGCTGCTGAATTCATGACGAGACTTGCGCTTTACATAATTTGCTGTCTTCTGATGACAGCATGTGTTATTAATGAAATGTTTAGGGACATTTAATCGGTGATGTGTGCGAGCCTTTTGTTTACATTTTCATGGAAGACCTAGAGGAATATTGACGTTGTGTATTCGTTTATTTAAATTGCACTAACAAACAGTTGGATATTGAATTGACACTAATTACCGAGTTCGAATATACTTTCGTGCGATCCTCGCATAGAACGGAGATTTCCTATGTCGACTGCATGCACTAAATGGCACCGCCGAGCAGTCAGCCATTCACGAATTCTTGGAAATCATGAGCACACGCGCGCGTGAACTCGGTCTGTGATTGGACGAGGAAAGTATCATTTCTGTAAAGGTTGAATCAAGTCAATGTTTGCGATTGTAAGTGCCATCCATGGGCCAACAATTGAAAAATGATTGAAATATGGCGATAATTTTTGAAAGAAGTGTTGCTGCCCAGAAATTTAGGGGAATCTGAAGTCTTTTAGCGAATTTTTCGAAAAATGTCCTTCAGACATGGTCAAATGTCACACAGCGTTAATTAAAATACAATATTTTTCTTAAAATATCCGCACGTATGTATTCCTTCTGTTACTGTGAGTTTCTCCAAGCCTTTTTCTCTGAAGTGGTCTCTACAACAAAACTGACAGTATTTTTACCTACCAGAAGACGCGTGAATTCATGAAATGCTGAGACTCAAAATGTCGAATAAAAGTAAATTTTGATGTGATACGGGATGATATCTGCAGAAAGCTCAATCCCTCTCAGATCGATGACAAGTAGTTATATCCATAGGATGTGACCTTGTCGGATATTGACAACTTATTGAACAAGTGCTGTCTCTTGTATAACAGTCTCCTACTAGTCTTTATCATCTCAATTGCAATTCCCAACCTATCAGATGCTTAAATACCTAATTTACTTTATCACAAGCATCCCAGGAAACTAGTCGTCACACAAATGTTCAAGAATGTTCCAGTTTTTAACTAGGAATATACGTTGGTCCAAACGTGCCGATTGGGTGACCTTTTATTGTTGCGCTGATGGGTGGAGAACTCAGCTCATACAATAAAATCAAACTCGGCGGGATAAGAACAAACCAGTATTGTCAGAGCTAGCATACTATCTCCCTAAAACACAGGGAGAGGAGTAATGATCTCCAGATGCAGTACACCGACGAAATACGCTTAACCCTTTCGCATCAGTTGACACGAATGCTAATGCATAGCAGATCAATGTGATCGAGCTACCTAACATTCGACAGACAATATGATTGGCGGTGCCCGTCATGTTGATAATGTTATGCAATTTATGTAACGAAATTGTGTCTCTCAATGCGAAGATTCAGGTTTATATATTTGATTAAAGTTCACTGAGTTGATGAAACTAACAATCTTGTTGCATTTTACTAAATCACTCACTATTTTGATTGAAATGGCTTCGCAAAGACCACGCAGAAATGTATTCATGGCTGCGATTCGAAACTTAGGTTTTGATGATGCGGCTGTCGGGTACTGATGATGGTGAAAGCGGTAGTGATGAAATATCGACGTCTGACAGTGAAGATGAGAAAATAACATCATATCTAACTCCCTGACACGGCTGGCATTTTGCGACTTGGTGAAAACGATCACAGACCGGAACCTTTGCCTGAGTTTACAGGATTGACCGGCTTGAATCCGTCGATACAATGTGCAGAAAACGCAGACGACAATCCTTTTTTATCAATCTCTTTTTAACAGATAAAATATTTTCTACTTTGAAACTGTGGTCGAATAATATCGTCAAATTAGCAAGGGCTAACCTTAGGCGAAACACAGTTAATAATGAATTAAATAACAAATAAAACTATTCAGTAAGCAAAACCAATCTTAAAAATAAAAAATAAAACACATATGTAAATGTTGCATATAATCAAATGGTAGGTAAATAAAAATAGTACTGTGTAAATATAAGTGAGAAAAAAAATTGATGACTTATCGAGAACTCCTGCCTGTCTGCCACACTGTGTGTTGGGCAGTGTAGCAATTGCGGAAACAGCTTATATCTATTGACAAAACTTAATCTGCAGGTTGGTCGCCCAGCTGCTTGCACATGTTCAATTGCGTCAGAATGAAATTAAATGCTTTGATTGAGGAGAAGATGAAGTAGAAAGATAACGATAAGTGTAAAGAATTTGATCCCTCAAAAGGACCCATGTGGCGTTCCCTACAGGTTTAAAGGAAATAACAACTACAACAGATTACCTAATTGAAAAAATGTGCAATTGAGGTCATCAGCAGGAACTTAGGTAAGGATTTGCGTTTCGGCCCCTACTCCTGAACGCTCAAACTCACCCAAGCGGGGCCCTGCTATATGAAAGCAGCCTCGAAATTAATTAAATCAATGAAAACACGCGCAATTATTAAGAAGCTGCTTAGCAGAAAAAATATCCGTATTTCAATAAAGTTTCACTATGCTTATGCAGCTGCTTCTCAGCACTTTGCTTGAGATCTACGCTGTTATATCCTCTCTTAATGAGAGTAGTAGCTGTACGATTGACTTTTTGGATGAAATCTTTTTCCAATGTACAGATGCGCCCATATCTTAAAACTTGTCCAGCAAACACTTAGCTCCTGTCCTGTAGGGCATTACAGTTTTGCGGAAAGGTTTAAAAGGGTGACAGGGAAATTAAAAATGGTCGACTTTATGAAAAACAGATGTTAATTGTGCCGCAGTCAGTTATATTTATGTTAATATCAAGATATTCTACTTGTTTGTTATTACTCCCACTTCTGCTGGCTTCTAGACTAGGTGGGTAAATCTGTGGTATCAAGGAATCAAACTTTTTATAATTAATAATGCATAAATCGACGATGTATCTAGAAGTATTAGATAATAATCTAGCTAGACCGTACTTCTGATTCTTCATTACAAGTAGTCATAAAAATAAATTCACAATGTAAAAGAAACAAATCCGCAAGAAAGAGGACTGCAATTACCACCCATAGGAATTGCCTCTTACTTGTTTGGAAAGACTACTAACTAAACCTCCGAAAGTAACAAAAACTTCGCTTATAATGAACTTAATGGCTTCTGTTAAATTTTTATCCTTAGTGAATACGCTATAATCCTTGATACCTGAAACACCTGATAAACAAACTTTTTTCAAAACCTACACACAAATATTTCCTATTTAGACTCCGTTGAAAATTAAGTCGAGCAGGTAGGAAATGTGAGTAATGACATCTTTATGATTCCAGCTGGTTGTTTCAAAGTGGAATAAAAAATCGAAAATTTGATACCGTCATATTGCTGTTTCATGTTTTGAATTTTAATTGGAGGAATTCAGCGGGACGATACTATGCTCAATAACAGTTAATACCACTATTTACTATGATTGCCGTTGGACAATACTTCCTAAAATTGGTCTCTAGATAACAGACAAACTTTTATTAATCTTACATGGAAAGTTTGCTTAGGTAGTACCCCCCGTGCCTAGCACCAGCTATCTATCAAGCGACAATTTGAAAGGGATTTTTATGTAATTTTGGTATCCAAATAATTTTGAGGAGTTTTTCATCTTTTCTACCAAACCGGGTGCTGTAATAATTTTACTATAGAATTCCTTATGCCTCTTAACTAAATTCACTAGGAG
>CAJQUW010002169.1:0-65764 GCA_907163375.1 Prostheceraeus crozeri | reverse complement strand
GTAATGGGCAAAAGACCGTTCCAGGACACCATAAAATTCAAAAAAATAGTATCTTTAAAAACGACATAAATTCATGAATTTGAACCCTTTTTCAGGTTATTAAGACCTAAATACATGAATTTAGTCCATTCAAAAAAAACCATTTTTTCAAAAAAATGGTATCTTTAAAAACGACATAAATTCATGAATTTGAACCCTTTTTCAGGTTTTTAAGACCTAAATTCATAAATTTGGGCGTTTTTAAAAATACCCAATTTTCAAATTTTTCAAAATCTCAAATTTGAGAATTATAATTTTTACCTTGAAAATCATGACCGTTCCAGGACACCGAAAAAATCAGAAAAGTTAAGAATCTCAAATTTGTGATTATGACATTTTTCATTGCTTAAATCATGACCGTTCCAGGACACCGAAAAAATCATAAAGTTAGTATTTTTAAAAACGTCTTTTAAATCCGTTTTTCAGGTTTTTAAAATATATCATGTGACTAATAATATTTCTTTAAGAATGTAACACAATCTCTCACAATGCCTGTTATTGTTACTGCTTTGCACTCAGATGATCACTCAATTGTAGAGAACATCTGCTTCTCGCATTTATGAATAAAAGGCATTTCAGTGTAAAGAGCTGTGACCTCCAACTCAAACATTTGAAAGGAAACAATGTATGAAAGAACAAACAGCTGCTACACCCACTTAGTCATTTGTAAGACGTGGAATATATTGCAGCATATAGGAAGTAAGACTTCATTTACAATTCCATTAATCATAACTAGTGACTGTTTTCTTTCTTCATTGCAAAATGCCAAAACGTACTGCCGCGGAAGCTTTTCCGTTTTACATGCCGATTTTACTAAACTTAATTAAAGAAGAGCACAAGGAAACTGCGAATAAATACTTTGAAGAGTGGAAGTTAGAATTCAATCGAGAAAGAAGAACAAATTGGACTCTCAAAAACAAGTGCAGGATATTACAGTAAAAATAGAACAGTATCTGACCACTACTACAATTCCTCAGTTCAATGTTACAAAAAAACATTTCATTACCATCGAAGATAGTGCTACTATGATTTCAAAACTGATTGCAAGTGATAAAGTGCACCATGGGTCGTTGCTGAGAAGTGCTGCTTATCAAGGTTATGGATTTAAAAGAATTCTGGAATTGAGTGACAATAAAAAAAACAGATTTGTGGCAAACTTGGAACTATTTAGAATTTCCTATAACGTAAGTTATTGTTATTTCTTGATGAACTTATCAGATCTAATTCTACCACACGTATTATTTTTAAATTCATCAATGCCCATTAGTTTTGTTAGAAAACATTTTAAAGAAATCAAAATTTATATAGAAAAATTGAATCAACCGACAACTATAGAAGAAATGAGGTTTGGTTCCCAAGATGAATGAACATTAACTGTGTTGTTTCACTTTTTAAGATATGTGCAATGTACATACATATTTGATGTATACATATTTATGAAGACTTCTTTATAAGTAGTAACACATTTTGGATTATTTTGAAATGTAATTAAATTTTCTTTTGTTCTCCAGTCTAATGGTAGTAGACTGCTATTGTATAGATCTATATTTCAGTATGTAACATAATCTTTGGTATTTAAGAATGATTCATGGAACTTAGTAGTAACACATTTTGGATTATTTTGAAATGTAATTCTATTTTCTTTTGTTCTCCAGTCTAATGGTAGTATACTGACATTGTACAATTGTATGATAAGATTGATTGCTGTATTATTATATTTGATATTTAAGAATGATTCATGGAACTTAGTAGTAACACATTTTGGATTATTTTGAAATGTAATTAAATTTTCTTTTGTTCTCCAGTCTAATGGTAGTAGACTGCTATTGTATAGATCTATATTTCAGTATGTAACATAATCTTTGGTATTTAAGAATGATTCATGGAACTTAGTAGGAACACATTTTGGATTATTTTGAAATGTAATTCTATTTTCTTTTGTTCTCCAGTCTAATGGTAGTAGACTGACATTGTACAATTGTATGATAAGATTGATTGTTGTATTATTATACTTGATATTTAAGAATGATTCATGGAACTTAGTAGTAACACATTTTGGATTATTTTGAAATGTAATTAAATTTTCTTTTGTTCTCCAGTCTAATGGTAGTAGAATGACATTGTACAATTGTATGATAAGATTGATTGTTGTATTATTATATTTGATATTTAAGAATGATTCATGGAACTTAGTAGTAACACATTTTGGATTATTTTGAAATGTAATTAAATTTTCTTTTGTTCTCCAGTCTAATGGTAGTAGACTGACATTGTACAATTGTATGATAAGATTGATTGTTGTATTATTATATTTGATATTTAAGAATGATTCATGGAACTTAGTAGTAACACATTTTGGATTATTTTGAAATGTAATTAAATTTTCTTTTGTTCTCCAGTCTAATGGTAGTAGACTGACATTGTACAATTGTATGATAAGATTGATTGTTGTATTATTATATTTGATGCAAAATACACTGCCGTTGTTTTCATTTTTCTGTACAAGAAGTAGACATTATTACAGTTATTGGAATTTATTTCATTTAAAATGAATGATGTTTATTGAACTTTATTAAACAAAACTTAAAACGAGAAACCTTTAAACGAAAAGATGTCAGACAACAAAGGAATAAAAAAATAATTTGTTCAGTAAAATGTTTTTGCTGTATTCCAATGTTACCACAAAATTCAAATGTTATATTTTAAAAATGGATAAAATTAAAGCTGATAATTTTGAAAGAATAAAACAATTAGAAGAGTTAATAAAACAAAGAAATATTATGAAAGAAAATCATCTTCAACATAGAATGATAAAAGCTGGTATTCAATCTGATATGTTTGAAAAAATGCAGCAAACCGAGCAAGTAAAAACTGATTTTGAAAAAACTATGAAACCATTTAAAACTCTTGAAAAAGAACTTACAAATAATGATAAACAAATTGATATAACAGATCCAGAGCACAAAACTATATTAGATGACTATGGATTACTAGAATCAAACATTAATAAGAAATTACCAAAATCTATGCAATTTGAACATTCTATCTCATTTATAGATGGAAAAACAATACCTAATTTTATCTCGGACAAAAAGAAATATTTCCACAACCTTTTCGAGGTTTAATTTTTTCACCAGATAAATCTCCTTTTAATTTAGATAGAAATTTTGTTGATCTTTTAAGAGAAGCAGATTTAAATAATTATGCTGTAGAAGATCTCATAAAATATAAAGCTATGTTAGATAGAGTTGGTGCAGTAAAATCTCTTAGACGTTATAAACAATTAGAAAATTTATTATCAACGGGAGTTAAAGTAGGAAAAGGTTTATCTGAAAAACAGAAAACAGAAACAACTGTATTTTTACCAGATGATCCACAAGAATTACTAAATAGATTAAATATTTTAATATCGGCAATAAAAGAAGGACATAATTCTAGTTTCAATGAAATTCATGCTATATTGAAAAGACTGCTGGAAAAGAAGATTCTAAATGAAGAGGATTATAAAAGTATAACGAACCGAATGTTCTAGGGCTTCGCCCGTAGCTGAAATATGTTGTTTTTTTTAATTTTTTTATAAAAAATGTTTATTTAAAATTTTAACTAAAAAATGTGTTCAGCAGATTTAGACAAAATTAATAATCATTTAGAAAATCTAACAGAGAATTTGGGTTCATCAAAATTTAGTACGACGTTAAAAATTATAACAACTACTTCATCACACACTTGTAATTTAGAACCCATTCTACATTTAGAACAAAATAAAAATTATCAAATTGCATTGACTAGTTTCTCTACGTTTAACACTATTCAAAATGTTATAAAAGATGTGAATGATCAATTTAGATATTCCACTGATAAAGGCAAAACATGGAAAATACAAACTTTTCTTCCTGGTTCTTACGAAGTTGAATCAATATCAAATGAAATTAAGAGACATTTAGGTATACCATTTAAAGATAAGAAACAATTACATTTTGCAGTTGAACCGGCAGTTAATAAATTTTCTCTTACTTTAGACGAAAATCATCAAGTTGATTTTAATCATGATAGATCATTGTCAAAGCTATTAGGATTTAATAAACAAACCTATAGTCAAGGTTATCATTTAGGTGAGAAGATTCCAAAAATAACTGAAATAAATTCAATTGTTGTACATTGTGACATTATTGAAGGAGGATATATAAATGGTAAATTGTCAAATTTAATATTCAGTTTTCCAGCTTTTACTGTACCCATTGGTTATAGATTAAATGTAATTCCACAAACATTAATATATTTCCCTATTACAAGAAAAACTATTAACAACATTAACATTAGAATCACTGATGAAAAAGGACAAGAAATAAATTTTGGAGGTGAAGAGATTATGATAGATCTTTTGGTTCGAGAGGTATAAACTCCCACGCGAAGCTAGAGAAGTTTAATTTTCTTCTACCTCTTTAAAAATAAAAATAAAATAAAAATAAATTTCTTTATTAAAAAATGAGTGAACTACCTCCATTTAATTAAAAAAACTCAAATTTAATCATCATCCAAATTTATCCAATAAAGTTTTGTCAGTTATTTGCGGAAGATCAGGTTGTGGAAAAACATATCTATTATTTAAAATTTTAACGACTCCAAATTTTTTGGATTATAACAATCTTATAATTTATACAACAACAGCAGAACAACGAAGAATTATTATGTCAAGTATATTATAGAGATACAATTTATAAACAAGAAACATTAGAAATGCCGCAAAGATATGATGATGATACATATATAGGACTGTATTCCAATTTAAATATCAATTTATTAAAATCTTACATAAATGGCTTAGCTCAACAAGAAAAAATTTATAAGTGGACAACACCTTATACTATTAACAATGTCCATAATCATAATCATAATAAACGAACCGAAGGTTCTAGGGCTTTGCCCGATCTTAAAGAATCTTATGATAATAATGATGATAACAATATAGATCATGATAATATAGATGATGATTCTGAAACATCTAAAAATGGTGTAAATGGTAAGAAAGATTATAAAAATATTAATAATTATAAAAATATTAATAATTATAAAAATTTAAGTGAAGAGAAATTTATATCTCATACTGATGTACATGATATTAATACTACATATAATCAAAATTTATCTAAATTTCATTTTCTTACAATTGAAAATAATAATGATGGTATAGTTGAAGATACTGTTAGACAACTATGTGTCGGGTCTACAAAATTTAAATTAGGATTTACATCTAATCAATTTAAAATTTTATCATCTTTAATAAAAACTAAAAGTGATTCAGATTATGGTGGTGTTATTAAATTTTCCAAAATAGAACAAAGACCAATATTTTTCTCTATTATATTATTATCAGATAAAAGATGTAATTTAGAGTTAGATATTCCAATAAGAGAATGGTATCCAATCCAAAAAAGTGTAATTTATGATGATGATGAAGAAACAATTTATGATGATGATGAAGAATCAATTGATGATGATGATGAAGAATCAATAGCTAGTGAAAATAAATTTAAATTATCTTTTGATAAAACGTTATATGATAAAACTTAATATTATAGAACATTATATGATAAAGAAAATAAAATAACTAAAGAACATGAAATATATAATGATATATATTTACTCTCAAGTTCTTGTTATTAGAATGTTTATATCTAAAATTAAAACACAATTTTTTCCTTAAAAAATAAAAAAATGGAAAATACCAAGTTTTATTGTAACTTATGTAAAAAAAAGTTGCAAACAAAAAGAAGTTATCAATCTCATTTAAATAGTAAATTGCATTTACAAAATGTAGAACGAGTTGATGAAGGAAATATATTAAAATTAAATAGTTATAAAAACTATCTAGAAACATTACCTACTGATATAAAAGTTAAAAAAATGTTTGATGATTATTCACATTCGGAATATTAAAAAGTTTTTAATAGTGAAGATGAACATGTACGAACCGAAGGTCCTAGGGCTTCGCCCGCACCAGATGGAAGATATTTATTTAGCGATACTGATGAATTTAACGAAATAGATGAATTTGATGAAACTAAAAAAACCGATGAAGCGGAACGAACCGAAGGTTCTAGGGGTTCGCCAGTACCAGATATAAAATATTTATTTAATGAATCGGTTGAACATAATGAAACCGATGAAACTTTTTATAATGTATTAAAAAACTTTTTCAAAATATTTAAGAAATCTTTCAAATGTTATATGAATGTAGAAGTACTTTATACAAAAATGGACCTGATGGAATTCCTGAAGAAATAATACAAGGACATTTTACAAATTCGCAAGAAATTCATAATGTAAATGATATACAAACCATATTTGAACAAATGATACTTAAATTAGAAAATTGTATAATTGAAGCCCAGTTACGTGAATCTGGTTGGAGATTTGTTAAAATACTATCTAAGAAAATAGTAATTGATAAATATAAAAATAATACTGGTGGTAGTTATGTTCCCTTACCTTTCAGTTCACCACAAATAATCAACATAAAAAATGAAGATGATTATTGTTTTCTGTGGAGTATTATAGCACATTTACATCCTGCAGAATATCACAAAGAGAGACTAAGTCATTATAATAAAGAAGAATACATAAAGGAATTTGATCTCTGATGGCTTACATGAATTTCCATATCATTATAATAGGTTAAAAAAGTTTCATAAAAAGAATAAAAATTTAATAGAAGTAAATGTTTTTGAATTAAATGTGACTTATGTTTCTATTGGTAAAATTTCTCCACTTTACTCAGATTCAAAAAAATTTTATTTGAATAATAAAAATTTATGTCAATCAGAAATAGTATATAATGATAGAGGAAATTACATGCATCATAATATTTTTTACCAAGGAAATATAATATTTACTGAAAAATTTCAAATTGTTAAAACATTATCACCAATAATGATTAATCATAATAATTATAAAGGACGTAATGGTGATTATAATTACAAATATTCATCTTTATCTTCAGAATATCAACAAAAATTAGAAAATTTAAATAAAAGTTTACAAAAATGTAAAACAGATTATCAACAACAAACAAAAATATTAGTACAAGAATACGGCCATAAATATCAAAATAAGATAGAAACGATTCAAGAATTAAATAAAGACAATAAAGAATTAAATAATGAAGAAAATAAAGAATTAAATGAATGTTTAAAAAAATGTCAACAACAATATAAAGAACAATATAATAATGAATATGAACAACAGCTAAAAATATTAAATCAAAATTTTCATCGAAGTACATTTAATATTACAAAAGAAATTGATGAAACACATGAAATATATAAAGATAAATTTGAAAAATTAAAACAAACAAAACAACCAGCACAAGCGAATATTTTATATTATCAGGGTCATTTTATATTGTGTAAAGATGTTTCTATATTTACAAAAACTTCAGATAATACAAATTTTCCTTGTCTTCAATGTATGACAAGTTTTAGAACTAAAGAAGAAATGAATAGACATTTGGAAAATTGTCAACCAAACGAAGTAGTTGAAAATACTTTTCCTTAAGATGATTATTTAATATATAATAGACATTATTTGAAAAATAAAGTACCCTTTACTATTTATTGTGATTTCGAAGCATATAATGTTAATATGACACAAAATCGAACGGAAAGTTCCAGGGCTTCACCCGATTCTGAAAATGATAATTCTGAAAAAAGTGCATCTGAACAAAGTAAAGAAAAATATTTATTTGAACAAAAACCATTATGTTGGGGAATGTACATTCATTCAAATTATCCTGAATTCTTTAAATCAGAATATTATCAATACTATGGTGAAGATAGTTCAGAAATGTTTACAAAGTAGAAGAATTACAAAATTATTTTTCACAATTGCTTGAAACAAATATACCAATGATGCCATTAACGGATGAAGAAAAAATTAATTTTGTTAATGAAACAAATTGTTATTACTGTGGAAAAGAATTTACAAAAAATTATAAAAATGGCAGAGGTAGATATCTTGATAAGGTAAAAGATCATGATAATCTAAATGGATTATATAGAGGTGCAGCACATAATTCTTGTAATCTTAATGCTAATAAATTTAAATATAACTTTGTTCCTCTATATTTCTACAATGGTTCTAAATATGATTTCCATCTAGTAATGAAAGATTTATTTTCATCTGAAAAATTACAACAACAACAAATAAATGTACTATGTAAAACAGAAGAAGAATATTTTTCAATGCAATTAGGTTGTATTAGAATTTTAGATGCATTTAGATTTTTTACTCCTTATTCATTAGAAGTTATGGGAAAAACTTTGAAACCTGAACAATGTAAAATATTAAATAAATATAATTAAAAACCTTTAAAAGGCATATTTCCGTATGAGTATATAGCCTGCGGCTCACAGTCGAAGACTGATATAACTGGAGATTTTAATTCTGTGAATAAAATTATGGAAGAAAAACAACTTCCTCCAATAAATAAATTTACATCAACATTAAAACAATCACAATTATCTGAAGAAGACTATGCAGAAGCTGAAAAAAATTGGAGAGAGTTAAATTGTAAAACAATGATTATACAATGAAATATCTTCAGATAGATGTATTAATCCTTGCTGATCTTTTTGAAAACTTTCGTGATATGTGTTTAGAATATTACGGAATAGATCCATGTTATTGTTATTCTACACCAGGTTTAACATGGTTAGCAGGATTAAAACATACAAATGTTAAACTTAAACATTATAAAGAAAATACATATGATAAATTATTATTTTTTGAATCTGGAATTAGAGGTGGAGTTTCATCAGTTTTAGGTAATAGATATGTTAAATGTTATAATAAGAAAGTAAATCCTGATGATTATGGAATAATGAAACCTTTATCTCCAGAAGAAAAAGAAAAAATATTAGAAATTTTTTGAACGAAACGAGAAGGAGTAGAACGTGAAAATGCAATTGATGAAATCATGAGAGAAAACTATTTGTTATATTATGATTTTAATAGCTTATATTCTTCTTGCATGATACAAGAATTACCAACAGGTGAAATGTCATGGTGTAATATTCTTGATTATCAAAAAACATATGATGGAAATTATAATCATGGTTATATAGTATGAAGTTGATTTAGTATATCCTGATGAAATAAAAGATAAAACAAAATATTTTCCTTTCTGTCCCGAAAACATAATTCCCAATATAGAAGATTTTTCAGATTATCAAAAATCTTTAATTCCTAAGAAATACAGACCAACAAAAAAACTTATGTTAACACAAAGCAATAAAGGAAAGTATGTTGTTGAAGGAAGAATGCTAGATTGGTATTTAGAACATGGAATGATTCTCACCAAAATACATCGAATACTATTTTATCAAAAATCTAGGTGGTTAAAAAATTATATAGAGTTCAATATTGAAAAACGTAAAATAGCTAAAAGAAATAAAGATGATTTTGGAAACGTGTTCTTCAAATTAATGAATAATGCATTTTATGGTAAGACTTTAGAAAATGTGCGTAATAGACAAAATATTGAAATAGTTTATGATAAAGATAGGTTTCAAAATTTAACAAGGAAACCTACATATAAAGAACTACTAGATTTAGTGATGAACTATGTGCTGTACATTTACGTCGAATCAGCGTAAAACATGATAAGTTTAATTTTATAGGATTCACTATATTAGAATTAGCTAAACTATTTATGTATAGATTTATATATGATTATTTAGCACCTGCTTATGGCAAAAACTATAAATTACACTTTACAGATACCGATTCTGTTTTCTTAGAATTAACAATACCGTATAATTCTACACTTGATGAAGAAATAGATAAAATATAAGATATCATTCATCCTTCTGATTTATGTAAAGTAAAAGATGAATTAGAAGGAAATGAAGATTTCATAACAGAAGCTATATTTTTAAAATCTAAATGTTATTGTTATAACATAACTAATAATATTAAAACACATAAAACATTAAAAGGAATTTCAAAGGCATCAGTGGCTAATCAAATAACATTTCAAGATTATAAAAATGTATTATTTAATAATGAAATAAAAACAGCATGTAATTATAGACTTAATTCAAAAAAACATAAAATGTATTTAAAAGAAGAACATAAATTAGCATTAGATCCATTTGATGATAAAAGAAAAATTTTACCTGATGGAATAACTACTTCACCTTTTTAATTTTCTAATTTCTAAGATAGTCAAATTTGATATATACATAAAATAAAAATAAAAAATATTATAACACTATATTTGTATATTTTTATCACTCCGCGAAAATATTTTCTATAACTCTTTCATGAATTTTTTTATCAATATTAATTGTAATGAAGCCATAATCTTTTGACCAAGCATTGTTACACGATTGTTTAAATTCATCTTTATTTCTTACGCATAAATCTCTTAACAAATCACTTAAGTTTCTTGCATTTATTTCAAATAGTATAAATATATTTGCATTCTTTCTAATAACACTTCCATCTAATGAATACATACTTTGTGTTAAATAAAATACACTACAGTTATTATGGCTACCTCTTGTGAAATAATTTCTCTGAACTGACTGATTTCTATCATTAACACAATCATCAAAAATTACACAATGTTTCATTGTTTTATCTAGTTTACTAGGATCTTGCATATTACCACTATCATCTATTAATTGTATCTTTATACGCTTATTTTTATTGGATTCTACTAACTGACTTTTTTGCTGCTTCTTCACACCACGAACTTATTTCTTCTTCATCTTCAGATTTTTCATATTCTTTGAATAATGAAGCAATTGCTGTTTTTTAAAGATTATTTTCAAATCCATATTTTAAAAATTGTTAGACGGGTTGTTCTGCTGTTGTTGTATAAATTATAAGATTGTTATAATCCAAAAAATTTGGAGTCGTTAAAATTTTAAATAATAGATATGTTTTTCCACAACCTGATCTTCCGCAAATAACTGACAAAACTTTATTAGATAAATTTGGATGATGATTAAATTTGAGTTTTTTTTTAATTAAATGGAGGTAGTTCACTCATTTTTTTAATAAAGAAATTTATTTTTATTTTATTTTTATTTTTAAAGAGGTAGAAGAAAATTAAACTTCTCTAGCTTCGCGTGGGAGTTTATACCTCTCGAACCAAAAGATCTATCATAATCTCTTCACCTCCAAAATTTATTTCTTGTCCTTTTTCATCAGTGATTCTAATGTTTATGTTGTTAATAGTTTTTCTTGTAATAGGGAAATATATTAATGTTTGTGGAATTACATTTAATCTATAACCAATGGGTACAGTAAAAGCTGGAAAACTGAATATTAAATTTGACAATTTACCATTTATATATCCTCCTTCAATAATGTCACAATGTACAACAATTGAATTTATTTCAGTTATTTTTGGAATCTTCTCACCTAAATGATAACCTTGACTATAGGTTTGTTTATTAAATCCTAATAGCTTTGACAATGATCTATCATGATTAAAATCAACTTGATGATTTTCGTCTAAAGTAAGAGAAAATTTATTAACTGCCGGTTCAACTGCAAAATGTAATTGCTTCTTATCTTTAAATGGTATACCTAAATGTCTCTTAATTTCATTTGATATTGATTCAACTTCGTAAGAACCAGGAAGAAAAGTTTGTATTTTCCATGTTTTGCCTTTATCAGTGGAATATCTAAATTGATCATTCACATCTTTTATAACATTTTGAATAGTGTTAAATGTAGAGAAACTAGTCAATGCAATTTGATAATTTTTATTTTGTTCTAAATGTAGAATGGGTTCTAAATTACAAGTGTGTGATGAAGTAGTTGTTATAATTTTTAACGTCGTACTAAATTTTGATGAACCCAAAATCTCTGTTAGATTTTCTAAATGATTATTAATTTTGTCTAAATCTGCTGAACACATTTTTTAGTTAAAATTTTAAATAAACATTTTTTATAAAAAAATTAAAAACAACAACATATTTCAGCTACGGGCGAAGCCCTAGAACATTCGGTTCGTTATACTTTTATAATCCTCTTCATTTAGAATCTTCTTTTCCAGCAGTCTTTTCAATATAGCATGAATTTCATTGAAACTAGAATTATGTCCTTCTTTTATTGCCGATATTAAAATATTTAATCTATTTAGTAATTCTTGTGGATCATCTGGTAAAAATACAGTTGTTTCTGTTTTCTGTTTTTCAGATAAACCTTTTCCTACTTTAACTCCCGTTGATAATAAATTTTCTAATTGCTTATAACGTCTAAGAGATTTTACTGCACCAACTCTATCTAACATAGCTTTATATTTTATGAGATCTTCTACAGCATAATTATTTAAATCTGCTCCTCTTAAAAGATCAACAAAATTTCTATCTAAATTAAAAGGAGATTTATCTGGTGAAAAAATTAAACCTCGAAAAGGTTGTGGAAATATTTCTTTTTGTCCGAGATAAAATCTAGGTATTGTTTTTCCATCTATAAATGAGATAGAATGTTCAAATTGCTTAGATTTTGGTAATTTCTTATTAATGTTTGATTCTAGTAATCCATAGTCATCTAATATAGTTTTGTGCTCTGGATCTGTTATATCAATTTGTTTATCATTATTTGTAAGTTCTTTTTCAAGAGTTTTAAATGGTTTCATAGTTTTTTCAAAATCAGTTTTTACTTGCTCGGTTTGCTGCATTTTTTCAAACATATCAGATTGAATACCAGCTTTTATCATTCTATGTTGAAGATGATTTTCTTTCATAATATTTCTTTGTTTTATTAACTCTTCTAATTGTTTTATTCTTTCAAAATTATCAGCTTTAATTTTATCCATTTTTAAAATATAACATTTGAATTTTGTGGTAACATTGGAATACAGCAAAAACATTTTACTGAACAAATTATTTTTTTATTCCTTTGTTGTCTGACATCTTTTCATTTAAAGGTTTCTCGTTTTAAGTTTTGTTTAATAAAGTTTTGCTTAAATTTTCGCTTAAAGTTTTTAGCTCTTCTAAAAAAATTTTATCATTTTCTTCATTAGAAATTTTACCATCACTAAAAGTTTTACCATCACTCGAAATTTTGCCATCCTGTTTATTCTTATCATCAACTTTTTCGGACTTTAAATGAAATGGCGTTTTATTAGCTTTATTAGCTATTTGATGAAATTTTTCAATCTCATCTAACGTAATAACATTATCATCACATACTCTTTGAAAGTAGTAATGTAGTTTATCATAGACTTCTTTAATATGTAAATGCTTAGTTTTTAATGATTTTCGTTTCTTAGTTATTAAAGATTTATCTAACATTGTAACAAGTGAAGTTGCAAAAACACCCGTACCTGTTAAAGCTGTAGCAACTACTGGAATTACTAAAACACCAGAAGATATAACAATAGTGAGAGCGCCTAAACTTATTGTTAAGAATATGCCAATTCCTTGTGTTACATTCTTAACTTTAGTCCATCTCTTTCTTAATTTTTTATAATGCTCTAATCTTAATAATAATTGAGATTCCTTATCTTTCATATAACGTACTCTATCTTTGTGTTTTTCTTTATTCATTTTTTCAATGTCCATTAAAGTAGAACTACGTTCATATGATAACGAAGGATATATTCTTGCGGTTTCTTCCATTTTTGTTTCTTCCATTTTTAAAGAAATATTTTGAATAAATATTTTGAATACAATCTTCTGAATTTCGATTTAAATAGAAATACGCAGTTGTTTGTTTGCCGTATATTTCTAAGAACTCAGTCATGTTATTAACCTGAGGTAATATATCACCTATATTACTCAGTATAACTGTCGGATTTTCATCATTCATTTTAAATGAAATAAATTCCAATAACTGTAATAATGTCTACTTCTTGTACAGAAAAATGAAAACAACGGCAGTGTATTTTGCATCAAATATAATAATACAACAATCAATCTTATCATACAATTGTACAATGTCAGTCTACTACCATTAGACTGGAGAACAAAAGAAAATTTAATTACATTTCAAAATAATCCAAAATGTGTTACTACTAAGTTCCATGAATCATTCTTAAATATCAAATATAATAATACAACAATCAATCTTATCATACAATTGTACAATGTCAGTCTACTACCATTAGACTGGAGAACAAAAGAAAATTTAATTACATTTCAAAATAATCCAAAATGTGTTACTACTAAGTTCCATGAATCATTCTTAAATACCAAAGATTATGCTACATACTGAAATATAGATCTATACAATAGCAGTCTACTACCATTAGACTGGAGAACAAAAGAAAATTTAATTACATTTCAAAATAATCCAAAATGTGTTACTACTAAGTTCCATGAATCATTCTTAAATATCAAATATAATAATACAACAATCAATCTTATCATACAATTGTACAATGTCATTCTACTACCATTAGACTGGAGAACAAAAGAAAATTTAATTACATTTCAAAATAATCCAAAATGTGTTACTACTAAGTTCCATGAATCATTCTTAAATATCAAATATAATAATACAACAATCAATCTTATCATACAATTGTACAATGTCAGTCTACTACCATTAGACTGGAGAACAAAAGAAAATAGAATTACATTTCAAAATAATCCAAAATGTGTTACTACTAAGTTCCATGAATCATTCTTAAATACCAAAGATTATGTTACATACTGAAATATAGATCTATACAATAGCAGTCTACTACCATTAGACTGGAGAACAAAAGAAAATTTAATTACATTTCAAAATAATCCAAAATGTGTTACTACCAAGTTCCATGAATCATTCTTAAATATCAAATATAATAATACAACAATCAATCTTATCATACAATTGTACAATGTCAGTATACTACCATTAGACTGGAGAACAAAAGAAAATAGAATTACATTTCAAAATAATCCAAAATGTGTTCCTACTAAGTTCCATGAATCATTCTTAAATACCAAAGATTATGTTACATACTGAAATATAGATCTATACAATAGCAGTCTACTACCATTAGACTGGAGAACAAAAGAAAATTTAATTACATTTCAAAATAATCCAAAATGCGTTACTACTTATAAAGAAGTCTTCATAAATATGTATACATCAAATATGTATGTACATTGCACATATCTTAAAAAGTGAAACAACACAGTTAATGTTCATTCATCTTGGGAACCAAACCTCATTTCTTCTATAGTTGTCGGTTGATTCAATTTTTCTATATAAATTTTGATTTCTTTAAAATGTTTTCTAACAAAACTAATGGGCATTGATGAATTTAAAAATAATACGTGTGGTAGAATTAGATCTGATAAGTTCATCAAGAAATAACAATAACTTACGTTATAGGAAATTCTAAATAGTTCCAAGTTTGCCACAAATCTGTTTTTTTTATTGTCACTCAATTCCAGAATTCTTTTAAATCCATAACCTTGATAAGCAGCACTTCTCAGCAACGACCCATGGTGCACTTTATCACTTGCAATCAGTTTTGAAATCATAGTAGCACTATCTTCGATGGTAATGAAATGTTCTTTTGTAACATTGAACTGAGGAATTGTAGTAGTGGTCAGATACTGTTCTATTTTTACTGTAATATCCTCCACTTGTTTTTGAGAGTCCAATTTGTTCTTCTTTCTCGATTGAATTTCTAACTTCCACTCTTCAAAGTATTTATTCGCAGTTTCCTTGTGCTCTTCTTTAATTAAGTTTAGTAAAATCGGCATGTAAAACGAAAAAGCTTCCGCGGCAGTACGTTTTGGCATTTTGCAATGAAGAAAGAAAAACAGTCACTAGTTATGATTAATGGAATTGTAAATGAAGTCTTACTTCCTACATGCTGCAATATATTCCACGTCTTAAAAATGTCTAAGTGGGTGTAGCAGCTGTTTGTTCTTTCATACATTGTTTCCTTTCAAATGTTTGAGTTGGAGGTCACAGCTCTTTACACTGAAATGCCTTTTATTCATAAATGCGAGAAGCAGATGTTCTCTACAATTGAGTGATCATCTGAGTGCAAAGCAGTAACAATAACAGGCATTGTGAGAGATTGTGTTACATTCTTAAAGAAATATTATTAGTCACATGATATATTTTAAAAACCTGAAAAACGGATTTAAAAGACGTTTTTAAAAATACTAACTTTATGATTTTTTCGGTGTCCTGGAACGGTCATGATTTAAGCAATGAAAAATGTCATAATCACAAATTTGAGATTCTTAACTTTTCTGATTTTTTCGGTGTCCTGGAACGGTCATGATTTTCAAGGTAAAAATTATAATTCTCAAATTTGAGATTTTGAAAAATTTGAAAATTGGGTATTTTTAAAAACGCCCAAATTTATGAATTTAGGTCTTAAAAACCTGAAAAAGGGTTCAAATTCATGAATTTATGTCGTTTGTAAAGATACCATTTTTTTGAAAAAATGGTACTTTTTGAATGGACTAAATTCATGTATTTAGGTCTTAATAACCTGAAAAAGGGTTCAAATTCATGAATTTATGTCGTTTTTAAAGATACTATTTTTTTGAATTTTATGGTGTCCTGGAACGGTCTTTTGCCCATTACTGCGTTTTCGATGTTTAAAGAAATTACGTTTAAAGCTTTCTGTTTCGCAGAAAGTCGTTGTTGCAACAGCATGTCTTCATAATTATGCTAAAATGTTGAAAATCCCTTTGGAAGAGGTTAATGATAATGAAAATGTTTCAAATGACAATAGCAACAGTAAACACAACGTGGATCTTGACGATAACAGCAGTTCAGGGAGTATTTTCAGAAGGGAGATTATCCAACAATACTTTCGTCATTGAACATTTGAACTACTTGTGGTAGAAATATTCGATGTCATTCACGTGAGGTATGTTAAATTGTAAGATCGCATATTTCATTGATGTGGTGATTTCATTTAATACATTTTGCACTTATGTAATTAATGGATGTTTTGGTATTATCGTCTTCAATACTTTCCTGTTATATTTTCCAAAAAATATCTGATAAATAATAATAACTTACTTTGCTGTTGGAGGGATCCAGAGGATATCAAAAATTAATTGCAATTTAATTGGCCCGAGCAATCAATTTTGATGGCATCCGAAAGCAATCGATTTACTGCAGCTATTTGGTAACACCAATCAATTAATTGCAATTATTTGTCATTAAAACCTAAATATGCTAGGTTCTTTGTTGGTGTTCCATTAACTCACTCAACACCATCAGCGAGGCAGCAACGCTTCAATCCCATGGACATGTATACGTCTGTACTTGTTTATCACTTTGTCTCCGTCTTTATCAACACAGCTTTGAAGGCTCAGTGGTCTACCGTATTTATTGTGCATAATTGAATAATCATTTTTACTCAATTTAAATTATTTCATAATGATTAACTTATTTTTCTGTCTATCCAAATATCGGCCCAGCCATGTCTAACAATAGCCGGCCTAAGCTTAGGCATGTCCAACTCGGGTGTGGCTGAGGCTTAATGGAGTCCCTCCAATAAGAAAATGGTATCAGACCTTTACTATTCAGAGAACAATACGGTGCTTAGACCGCCGCTAGGAAACTCTCAAATAAATTAAAATTTTTTTTGCTAATTAATTATAAAGCTCTCAAATCAATTAAGAATGTATTTTGATAATTAATTAAAAAACTCTCTGATCAATTAAAAATTAATGGGTTCTTTACTGAAATTAAAACTGAGCCATCCTTATGTTTATCGTCATATGTTTGTCTAAGAGCTTGAAAAATTATTAAAAACAAACCGGTGTAGCAATTATATAATCCATTTTTTTATTCAAAGAGTCTTCATATTTGAATTAAATTGCAAACTGCTTGCAAACAATGTTCGATCAAAAAGCACATCCTCAAATGTTCAGATCACAATTCATTCTCTTCAATTTCTCTTTCAGTAGCGCATTTTTGAGTCTCAAATTCTCCATTCGCAGCCGATGTTCAGCCTCTCGAAACGTGCTTTCTTCTCTGATTGCTCGCATCCTCACTTCGTGATATTCTTCACTACAATCTCGTAAATATTTCAATGGGGGTATTTATCTATTACAGTGTTTCCTTGAAATGTTTGATGTTGTCGGTGTTATGGTTTCATAAGTTGAAATATGAGAACCTGTCTGGATATTTTCACGAACAGGAGTCAGTGGAGCGCAGTTTTCAGAATTAATTGCATCACCTTCACCAGGCGTGTACTGGATGTCATCTTTTTCTTTTGCTGAAGTGTTCAGTTCATCGATTAGTAACTTCATGAACGGACCTTGCTGATCACTATCGCAGTCAAATTCCAAGGCTCAGTTTGTTGCGGAATTAGCGATACTATTTTCGATGTTACATCAGTGATAGACGGCGGCGATGGTCCTCCTCCCGTTTTGAATGTTTCTCGCCGCTCCTTGGCAACCTCTTTTTCGCCAACCTTTTTGAATTGCTCCAAAATGTTTTTAGTTGATCCGCACTTCTCCTTGGTAGCGGTTTTTGGCTGGAAAACTCCTCCGAAATTTTCCTCCAAACTTCATTTTTTTAATGTGTGGCCACCGCATCCGTGCGCTTGTTCTCTATGATATCTTTGTATTTAGTTAATATGTCGCATATGATCAACTTATCATTCGTGGTGAAGTTTTCTTGGCGACAGCGTTTCATTCTGTACAATGTCAAGCTAATCAATTGGAGACAGATCAACCGTTGCCCGCTTTCAAACCCAATTCTAAGACATAATGACTCATGACTGATGAGACACGATTTCTTTGAAAGGGGGAAAGACTCGCCATCCTGATTGGCTGTCTCTCACTTTCTTTCATCAGCGCGTGCTTAAAGACCCAGTCCGCCCAAATTTACCTAACGTTTTTTTCACGCAATCATGCTAATTCCCTATGTGGTGAATCTGTCTACACGCTCTGACAAACGATTGTACCGTGGATCAGCTTGCAATCGCTGTTTCTTTCTCGGGTGATGACGTCACTAGTGGAATCACCCGCCGGCTGCCGTGAAAGTCTCTACAGCAGCGACAACGCTGCATGGAGTAAACAAACATCGACTGCTCTGCTCGCTCTGCATCAAAGTGAAATCTATCTTTTTCTCGTTTGTTGGCAAAGCTGCTTGGTCATCATCCTAAGTGTGAAACATGCCTCAGTCCTGTGCAGTTTTTGGGTGCAACACAAATAAGAAAATTCGCCCAGATCTGAGTTTCTTTTCAATACCCGAAAAATACTCTGACATCCGAAGACAGTGAATCTGAGTGATCTCTAGAGAAAATTTCACAATAAACTCGAACACAAAAAAATTGCGAAAAATTCACGAATAAATCAACAGATTAATTCAAGATAGTAATCTAACATATGTACTGCAAATCCATGTATTGTTTAATGTATTATAAAATATGGCCATAAGCCAAAGAAGGACAGGCTATCAGCACGTTAAAAAGCATGCATTTATAGAAATAAGCTAAATGTGATTAACAGTATTCACGATCATATTCGTACTCAGCACCTCAAATATATCCTTTTCCCACTTATTTTTTATTACATCAAAACTTTAAATCGATTTTTTTGGTTAGTGTTATAAATTTATTTAATTATTGTACAAAGGACGTAAATATGATATTTACATCGCAGTGTCAGAATCACGAAAAGAAAACCCTTTGTATTTCATTTCTGGGTCAGGATATGCCTTTCTGATAGCTATAACCACACATGATGGAATGACTAGACGGTTATGACGGCCCAAACTCCTGTTGTATATCCAATGCACAAAATTGCAGTAGGGTATATGTCGGGAAAGCTCTGGTGTTCGCTGATCTGCACCGAGTGCTTTTGCCAAAAAAGAAGCGCGCATAGCGATGCACATGTCTAGCACTCCCTGATTCAAGCAAGTAGCTTGAAAATCGGAGTTATAAGTGATACATCCATTATAACGTTTTTCATCAACACTATTTTGTTCAAGGCAGCAAACACACTCTCTTGATGAAGGCATAACTTCACAGTTCGTACATAAACACAATGACGATGATGTCAATAACCGCCGTTCGTCTGGACAAATCACTTGAGGATGCATGTCCTCTTCAGTCTCTTCAGTTGGATGAGCGACACCTGCTTCAGAATACTCGCCTTTTGTTTTCCTTGACACTTTACTGGGATCAAACGCATACCCAGTTATTTCTTTATCTGTAATAAAATGACAACAATTATTCATAGATTTATTAATGAGAATGAGATCAGGCTTTCAAGTGAGTATTTTTTTCATTTTCATTTATTTATGTCCTCATTTTGCAAAATTGTTATTCATATTCATGTTCATGCGTAATTCGACATTAATTTTCATTTTTGAAATTATCTTGGAATTAGAATCACTTATCTTCAAGCGAAGACGATATAATGAAGGTTAGAATAAAATGTGAGTTGAGTCTGATCCAAAAAATTTTATTCGTGAGATGCGAGTAATAATGCAAACTTAAAATTTACATGTATTTAGATGATTTTGTGATTAGGTTACTCTAAAAATCTTTTTGGACGCTCTAACGAAAACCTCAATTTGAATGTGAAATATTAATAAAACCAGGTAACAGCAAAAGTCGATTTTTGAGTTTTGAGTCCATTTTTGTTATTTATTTTCTTTTTTGAGTTTGATACTTTAAAAAAAGATGAAGTAGGATACAAGTGACAAATATATTCAATGCAATTATTTTTTTGCATTTTTCAAGACACGATTCGATGGGGCACAATGCACTGGACTCATATCTGGTATCAAACAAATTCGACAAAAATTTGTCATCTTCATCGCGTTCATTAGTTCATTGCGCCTAATTCATTCAGTTCATCGCTAATTCGTAATTCTGACAAAATCGTAAATTATGCTGTATTAATGTAAAATATGAAGCTATGGGCGTTATCATAATACTGCATCAGAAATCTAATATGTGAAATACTCAAGTGAAATATCGTAAAATTATATCATCTGGCATCAATAAATGCGATAAACATTTATCATCTTCATCGCGTTCATTAGTTCATTGCGCCTTATACATTCAGTTCATCGCTAATTCGTAGTTCTGACAAATTCGTAAATGATGATGTACTAATGTAATATATGAAAATTTGGGCATTGTCCTGACTCTGTATTATAAATCTACCGCACCAAAATGAAACAGGATCACTTACTTTCTTTAGAAGCTGCCATGATCGATTGCTTGGCGATTCCGCTTGCTGTTTCAGCGTCAGCAAGGGGCGAGCCCGCGGCTGATATCAATAGGCTGTACTGTTGTCTGCTCCTTTGACTTCCCCGAATGACGTCACGAGAATACTTTCATCGGCTCCGTGTGTGTTAATGCATCTCGATACGAACGAATGAATATGCACACAGTTCCTTAAACATCATGAGCTATCTAAACAGGGTAACATGAAAAATTGGGCGGACTGGGTCTTTAACAAGTCGTTAGCTACTTCGAGACATGTGCATATGGCAAACATTTGTTCAGCAGTTAAATCTAATCTTCGATTAACTAACATTGATCAATTTACTTATCGCTGATTACTTAACACGAAGATGTGCATTCCACCCTAAAACTTCCAAGCATCACTTAGAGAGTGCTTCACTTTATTGCAGGAACCAAGCTTATGAGTCCAGAAGGATTCTTTCACCATCCGCTTGTTCCATACTGGCTCTCTGTCGATGATGGTCATACTATCCAAAGAGATGGGATGTTGTGTCGACATTGAATGCTGCGCTACCTCAGAACGCAACACGTCCATTTTGCGGATTGACCGCAAATGCTTCTTTTTCCGCTGCTCAATTGGTCGCTGAGTTTCGCCCACGTATCTCCATCCGCAGCTTTCCTCATAGCAACTGATCTGGTAGACGGAGCCCAAGACCTTAGCAGGCTCAGGTCTGTGTTTAGATACTAGCGATTTGGTACTTCTATATAAGTAGTATGAAACTTGTTGGATATCAAAAGCAATAAGCATTTACTAAGAGGCATTTTAATTAAGTCATGAACTCGGGTCTCAACTCGAGTTCATTCAAAAATCGAAACCGCATGTACATTGGTGATTTAATTAATACTGAGTTGCCACTCCTCCTAATGTACTTACTCTGTGGTCTGACCCAATGACATTGGAGCAAATGGACTCAAGATGCGAAAGCAAGGTAAGCATAAGCGATGAGAAAATGTCACAGAGCAATGATATTCAAACCCTACCTTGAGCCAAGAGATCTTTCCTGAATGGATTCCATTGCAAGAAGCTGGTTGGCCTTGCAGATTTTGTTCCGCTAAGCTCAAACAGATCGGAAGACGAGCTATCGCCAAGATTGATTAATGAAACTCTGCTGTTCATATCAACCGCGACAATATTGTCAGAAGTGGATCCGGTGCCATCTCCCGTTGGATACCAAGCAAATGCCGATGTCGTATCTGTTAGATGTTTCTCCTGAAAAAAGACATGAAGACTTATTGATAATTTAAATCAACAATCCAAATAATACGAAATATCACTACTACTCAGAAAAGTATTTAGTAATGCGTATCATCGTGAAACATAGACAACGGAGGTCTACTCATTCTCTTGTCCATGTCATGAAAGCAATTACAGGAGCACAAGCAACGATTAAGGAAATTTACTCTACTAAGGAATCTATTACCTTTATCTTATGAGCAACTACATTCTTGCTCAATATTTGCTGATTTCCAGTTGATTGCGCGATAGCATTTGAGTTTGTTGTCTGCCAAAGCTGAATTCCACGCGGAGAACACAACATAAATCGGTCTTCATGATTAGGTGAACAGATAATTGAACTATATTGCGACATTACATTCCTGAAATACAAATTCACACTGAATCAATTCTTTCATCAGATATTGTGTCAAATAAGTGATGAGAGAAAATACAATTACGTCACTTTCATCAAGTCCAGAACTGGTCGAGTGGACGAGTGCATTTCTAGTTTCAGTGTCACCCCAGGCTCTTTTATATCAAAAATTAATTGAATTATTTTTAGGAAAGGAATCGATTAATGTTAATGGCCGTAAGAAGCAATAAATTAATTGCAATTGTTTATTGCTATCGCTTGAGTGAACCAATTCTTGATTTTGAATTTTTCACTATTATTTAACGAATTAGGTTACATAGGCCCACATACTTTGCAGGTAGTATAATGGCTTATTATCAATTTGGATAGTGACTGAGTAGACGCATTACATGAAATACATAATTACAGGTTGATTACGTTCTTAATTTAATGTAAATACTTTTTATTGCAGACTTAGCATCATAAGTAAAGTGATAATCAATTATTGAAGCAATGGAGTGAATAATCACACGAGCATATGACAGGACATAAACTAGAGATTTAAAAGCTATCAAAGAAGTATTGTTATATAGAGATACCAAATATTTGATGCATTATATAGTTCCTGATGAAAATCCTGAAAGCAATCAGTTGTGAACATGCTTTGTAAGTTTAGTAAATCACTGTATGTGGGATATTTTTCCTGCTATGGTGAGTGGTGACTGCATTGCAAGCAAACCTCCCCATTACAACACAATCAATCAATTCACTGCAATTATTCGATGACACCAATCACTTAAATGCAATTTTCACGACAGCAATCAATTGATTGTGACCCATTAATTGCAATGCAATTAATTTCTGATAACCCCTGCTTGAGGGAAGACGAGACCACATGCCGAAGATGTCCCTCACGAGAAGATGCTAGTCCTACCTCAGTTTTATCTTGCGAACATCCTGTTAACTGTAAATTGGGGAGAACACCGAAAGTCTCTAGATTTTTTATTGACTTTAAGAGTGCAAATAATCTGCACATTGTTTCTGCAAACTCAGTCTGCTTTGCGACGTGCAAATTTCGATTTTATGAGCAATAAATTCTGTAACAATTGTAATAATACACAGTTGGACTCCGAATTTGGTATGGTGAACTCCTAGCAATTGTGTATTTCAGAATATTCTACGACGAATATTATGTTGAAGTACACTTGAAATAGAAATTTACTCCAGCGAAATGAATGCTGAGTTGCGACATGAATGACCGAAATAAAGTTAAGAACCACGTATGTGGGGGACTGCTTTTGATCGAATTGAAGGTCTTTTGACTTATTTCGAATGCATTTGTTGAACCACTGTGTATTGCATGAAATCAAAGAATTTCATGTAAGGATTTCATTGTTGCAATTTCTATGATATTCTCTGGCATAATCATTCTCTCACTCTTCCTATGCATTGTAATTACAAGTCGTATTTCACAGAATTGGTCCCAGATCTTACTATAATGGCAGTGTTATTAAAAAGCATCTTGATGTGATCTTCATCTCAATGGAATGAGTTGCAATGATGGAAATTATTATTCTCCTCTTTCTAATATCAATCTAATGTCGGGGAAGAAATCTGCATAATAATGTTATATGAAATTATGAATAATCACTCAACGATTCAGGGTTTGTAATGATAAATTCATGACAGAAAAGATTCAGTTCACAAAGGTGTTGGATTCAATGACTTCATTGCAAGTTTCAAGGTGACATTTGAGTTTGTTAAGAATATGAGCGAAATAACTGAGCTGCAAAGAAAAAATATCAAAGAAGTATTTTTCAGAATATAACAAATTAATGCAACTAATAATGTGATAAATTCTCAATGTTCGTGCAATTTCAAAATTCAGGACATCATTAATGGTGATGCTGCTCTCTTCGATTTAAAAAGGCTATATTCATTACAAAACTTTGATGTATAAAGATGTGCCTAATCAGAGAGCAAAATCTTCAACGTATCCATCCGTTTTAGACATCTTAAACTAGACTGGGTATTGAAGAATTAATGTACGACCAAGCGCCACACCTACACTTGCCACGTAACTTTGCCCTAAAATTGCTTGCTTATATTTGTCTAACCATTGCCGCTATCTATGCAATCTCGTGATGAAGATCAATATCTTTTACATACACTTTGCCCTCCAAAGCACACAACCTTGCAGGCAAGTAAAGGGTGGGACAATCCTCCTTCACTGCCCTCAATCGTCAACAGGTTAAGGTAACCTTTAGTGAAGTGGTTCCCAACCTTTTAATGTCTCAGTACCGCTTGAAATCTTACACGTTCGCCGCGTACCACTTAACCACTTTTTATGTAAGGAAAGATATAATTTTTTTATGAAACAGAATGAAAAGATGAAGCTGATGCGCTTGTAGTCTCACGTTTTCTTATGAGGGATGGTGCAGATGATCCAATGATTGGATGCGTGTGCACTTCAAACGATGCAGTGGAAAATTTGATTTCACAAGGCAAACTCGCGTAATTTTAAAATCTACGTTTCGAGAAATCGATCTCTGAAGATCACGTAGATATCAACATTAATGCTGTTCAAGACACTGTATCAAATATCTACGATCAAATGCAGGTTGTGTATCGTTTTTAAGAAACGTAGTCATTATCTACCTTTTCCCATTTAATTTGGCCAGATTTCCATTGAAATTAGCAGGGACATCTATGATTAATATACGATATCTAAGGGACGTTCAACTCCCATACCATGTACTGGACTGGAGGAATTCGATAAATTTGATTGATGACGATAGTGTGTATCTGGATAAAACCATGGACCAAATGGCAAACAATTCACTTCCTTATTGTGAAGTACATCAGAATTCAGCTGAATTGATTGCTGAACATGCTAATTAATACGCCCGGCCCAGTCTTGCAGAGAAATTGTCGGAAGAATCTGTGCAGTGCACATGTACAGATACAAGCGTATCATCGGTGGTTAATTTCAAATAAATTGTGACCTTCTATTTTCATTGATTTTCCCATTGTCTTATCTAAAACCAACTTCTGTATAATAATTTGGACCACTGGTCGACTTTATTCGAGAATTCATGAGCATTGAAGCGATGAAACATCTGTGATTTATTTCTGTCCTTGTATTCCTCAACTTTCATTAAACGAAAATTGATGGCCACTTTTTTCACAGTGATGCACGAATGTTTCATATTCACCGACGAAATTTATACGGATTTCGTAATCAACTTAAATCCTTATCAATGCTGTTCCTGAATCGCCCAATACGGTAGGCCCTTAAAATTGTGGAAAGTCACCAATCACCACCGCTTGGTTTGCTTTTTATTCGATATAACCTTCGCATTTTATGAATCACTGACATCATGATCACATTTTATTTGTTCCTTGGAGTTTGATTATAAATTGAAGGCATCCTCACAGATGATGCTCTATACTCACGAGATGCTTAATGAGGGATAAAAATATATTGACATCGGTAACCACTCATTACTAGGAGGCGCACTTGGAAAGACAACACTGGTTGCTCTTCTCCATCTAAATCTTGATAAATGATCTTCCGAAAGAATGAATTCAAACAACTCTTCCCTAACTTTTAGCATTTTCATTTGTTATACCAATCAAACTATTATCAATTTTTAACGTTTCAATTTGTTTTTTTGTTCGTTGTTCATTTCTGATTGCATCATCAGTAAATTTTCTTTAGATTTTAATCATGTATTTTACTTGTAGCCAATAACAATGAATAAGGCATGGGATATATTGCTGCAATGATTGTAGTAGCAAGTCAGATCATTACTGATCAGTTATCACTTAATCCATGACTGCTTTGAGCAAAGGAAATAGATTTTCAAAAATTTTCCAGAAAGAGTCCACAATTCTCCGAAAAAGCACTACTGAATCGATTTTCGCAAAGCATGTAAAAAATGTACAGAAGCCACACCAATAGCCATTGATGCTACGTGCCGTAGGTGAACAATTTCAATCACTAGCAGTTGATATTGCAGCTGTTACTGACAGTTGCTTATTGTTACGGGAGTTCTGTAATTCTGTAGTCACTTCTTGACTGATCCAGAATCTTCTTTCACTAGATTCCCTGCATGACTGAGCGTATTAGAGTACTGGATAATTGTTTACAACTTGTTTCACGGTTTTATGCAAATGTGCACAAGCAACCGTCATTAATTGAATCTACCAAAGACACTGGCCTCCAGTCCAGTACATGGTATGAGAGTTGAACGTCCCTTAGATATCTTACATTGATCATAGATGTTCCTGAAATAAGTCACTTGAGAGATCACATCTTCCGTTTTCCATTTACATGTAATTTGGTCAACGAGACAAAATTCCCATTTGATTTGATCGATTGGATTTCTTTGGACTGAATGAAGTACGATATTCCATTGAATTTGGTCTCATTTCTATTCAAATTGGTCGTAGCTAGTCCCAAATAATTCAGTCGATCGAATTTATTTAGAATCTGATGTCAGCGCCGGTTTAGAAAGGTAATAACTTATAATAATTGCCAGTATCTGACGACTTTCATTCAACAATCATAAACACAGCTGATTCATCAAATAACACAGCAAGTAAAAATGTCAGTCATCAATGTCCTCAAGATCAAGGCATTTGGAGAACTAGCGAAATGTGTGATTGTGCCATTTCAAGCATTTTTTTCGTTACTTCAGGCAACGACTCTTTTCTCTCATGAGAACATTGAAGCGATGTCGATATAGCGATAGCTCGGGAGCTGAAGTCCGTATCTCGACTTGAATACTGGGATCTGAAAGCCTAATTTTAACTGCTGCCTTCACGCATGATCCCACCATCTCTGCCGCATTCAAATAGGGTGACTGTTTTGTTAAGAAACGGATTTTCTGGTCTTCACTCAATGCTGGTGGATCACCATGACTTCGAGCATTATCCAGCAATAAAAAGAATGGCTGTTCTGCCAATGCGTCGATCTCACTTGTCATTATCAGGAATTTTTCCCTTGTACGACCAGCAATAATCAATCGTAAATACACGAATCCCAAATGATGACTAATTGCTATACACAAGGTTACATTTTGTCCATTTTGGGGTGACAGTCATCACCGCTCGATCTCCAATTCTCGAACACCCTTCGGTCCTGGTTGCACAAATGTTGAAACCAAATTCATCCATAAAAATAAAGTTCTCTGTTCGAGAGCTGTGCGCCATCATCCACTGAGAAGATTCTCTGTGATTGCATCGTTCCACTGCACTGGAACGGTTTGAATGTCTTTATTAGTTGCATCGATCCACTGTAGTGGAACGGTTTGAATGTCTTTATTAGATATCAGTTCACACTCTAACATTCTGCTAATGGTCTACATCGATACAATTGGCATTTCTGGATGTTCAGTTCTAAATCTCACTTTCATTTCTACTAGAGTAACGGTAGGCTCTTCTTCCACGCATCGTATCAGCTCGTTTTCCATCGCATCATTAATTTTCCTTGGAAGATGTCCACCTCACGACAATGCTTCGAATAGGCCTTTTTCTTTGAACTTTTGATAACGTTGTTTACGGCCTGTCTCTTCATGTTTATCATCTCGGTCAACCCTATCCAGTCTTTTGATTCACTGAGCGCATTCATCAATTGTTGTTTATCATTAGGAAACACTAGTGGCCACGACATAATGTGAAATTCAGTTGCAGATGTACACGTAGAATGAATAAAATGTTGTCAATAAATTCACATGCATCTCAACGTTAATTATTTTGAAATTTGACTTTAATTCCTATCGTTCAACTTGTTGTATAGTAATGACCAGTTTAAATGGTGATGAAACCAAATTCAATGGAAATTTTGTCTCGTTGACCAAATTAATTGGAAAAGGTATATTCCGGTATATATATATATATATATATATATATATATATATATATATATATTATAGATATATTATATATTATATATTATATATATATTATAGATATATATATATATATCTCCTGTCTCAGCTCCACTAAAAAAGTCGAATTTTTCAAATGCGGAGTTGAGTATGAAGATCAACTCGAGAGGTGCCAAAACTTCGGGTTAACCTTGGAAATGCACTAAAATTCATTGGGATGATGATTGGAGCTCATGAAACATCACTTGTTCTAAAAATTTGACATTTTTCCTACAGGCAAAAATCGCGGATTGCCACTTTATTTGGCAAAATTGGACGATGAAATTTTGTGGAACATCGCATTTTCTACCAATGTTCATGCTCCTATGACATTTTTTCACCGAAAGTGTCATCAGAAGAAATTCATAAAATAATATATATCGAAGATTATATATATCTCCGATTTTCAACCAAGAAAATAGGGTTGTCGGGCATACTAGAATAAACGAGAAATATGGATGAGGGTCGACAAGATCGTCCAAATTTTTTTTGAGTTTATGACGTTATATTATGTATCATTAGGCATAGAAACCGAATATGTAGCTCGTTTTGCAATCTGAGCATGATAAATGGTCTTAATCATGACTTGAAATCGAAAATTTTGTATTTAAATCCTGTCTCTGCACCATCAAGATGTAATATTTTTGCATATTTCTCCAAAACAATGGTTCTGTTGTTGAGTTCGGAAGTGCACATCAAAAATAGCATAGCTTGGGCAGATATAGCCAGATTTTTTAGCTAGTCTGATGAACTATTCTCCTCTGTACATTGAAAAAACACTGAAAAAGGGATATGTTAGTTTTTTTAAAAAAATGGGAGTGCGGATGTACTGAAGGGTTGCATTGACCGCAAATAAGTCAAAACATCTGCAACATTGTCTGCAGTATCAATCTTATACAAAAAAGAGGCTTCATCAACCGACTGATCTCATTTAGTGGATATTATGTAAAAATTATATATATTTACGGTGTTCTCTGCACCACTTGGGATCAAAATGGTAAAAATTTATTTCTGGCAAGTTTGTTTCCCCATCAGCTTGATCCATGGATTACCACAATTATATTTTTAAGGAATCATGTCAATTATTTTGCTCTTAATTTGACAAACAAAAAGATTAACAAAAGATCCGAGTTTAGTGTGTTGGACAATAAAATCGAGAACATCAAAACATGGAGCCAAAAGGCAATATGAAGATAAACTACATTGATCTGGGAGTAAATGTGCATGTGTAGGAAAGCTACTTGCTGATTTACTTTCTTTCCAACGAAAAAAACGCTCTTTGGAAGCGATGTCAGATTTTCACTGTGTTTGTTTAAATCATATACATATTTATTACAAAGCCGTTTTGCTTATTTAAATTTTCGCAAATATTTTAGTGCCATGTGTGTGCTAAAGTGACAGATCTCTTATATAATACCTTTCCCTTGCTGTTGCTCATTCTCTAATCTATCAATGTAAATAGTTGCTGTGTCAATTTGACAAAGAACTCATGCTTTATCTAAAATAATATTGAAATGCAGCGTGACTGGTGAGTCAAATCCGATTGGACGCAATTTGGAAAATATGCAAAAAGTCATAACCCAGTATTTCCTTTTACGTTCAGAACATGTCATCACGTCATGTTGGATGCCTTTTCCAATGGCAATGTAAAATTCAACTCATTCTGTCATGTAGTCGACCTACTTACTGCTGCACTGTCAAATGAAAGAATAGAATTAGAAGACACTAAAATACAATCAGTCACAACCACTTCATGAGATAATGGTGACCAGTCATGCAAAGTTGGAGGTGAAATGTTCAGAGTCTCTGTTTGTGAGGGCAATGAAAGGGTCCAAACATGAATTCCCACGAAGTGTGCCATTATATTCTTTCACAACTATTTGAACGAGAGACTGAATCAGCATGGTTCTCGGTGGACATGGTAGTCCAGCATAATCCTAAGAGGAATTTCCACTGGGATCTTAACCCAACCGAATCCAGGCAAGAATCCTAGCATCAAAATTTTGTCAATGATACTTCTACAGTGATTGTATTGGTTGTCTAAAAACATATGGGCCTATAACCCAGCCTACATGCAGGCCTCGGTGTAGACTTACATTCCTACTTCTAGACCTACATTTCAGAGAATTGAGAAGTTTCTTTAATTTTGTTCTAAATTTAACTAAGGATGTGTGTCGCAGCCCATCATATGGAATAGGAGATATAGGAATATCAATATATACATCAATTATATATGCATATTCAATTGTTGAATCGCACGTGTACACCTGTGTCCTGTGCGGTGTTTATTTGCCTAACCGACGAAAGTCCTCTGGACACGTCCTCACAAGCCATGCATCGTAGCTTTTGTACTTTATTTTATTTTGTAAATGCAAATAGATTAGATTTTTTCTGTTTTGAGATTTGTATGCAAAACAATATTTGATGCATACGCTCGTACAATGTTGGACCTTCATGGTAGTGCACAGGTGTAGACAAGGGTAGACACGCAAAAGTGCTTACGACTGTGAAACCTTGTCGTTAGATAATTCGTAAGAGAGAACATATTTCCTAAGAACTCTCATGAAGGCAGTTGAATTGAAAACAATTGACTTCTTCAACCCATAGGCCTATACTTCGAAGACTTGTATTTCTTAAGTTGTTTCATAATTCGCTTTTACATTTTTCCTTAAATTCACTGTTCACTTCGTATGAGTATAGTTTGTCTGCTGCTGCATGTAATTGGCATTGCTGCATGCCACGTGTCTAATAAAATATAATTACGAGTAAATGCAACTTTGGGTGATAACGGAAAATAGACGAAATTACATGCTTTTAAAGGGAATGTACTTGAAAGGAATACGATGAGCCTTCTAAAATTTCTCATTTGATGATAGATCTGCATGTTATACTCCCAGATTGCATTGTAGTGATAATCTTCTCAGCTGCTACATCATTGCATTTCGATTTATGAAAACCTCAAGCAAGTGGACGTATATCATCAGCAGGCGTTTGTAGAATTTGTTCTGTAACTAGAGAATCATTTCCTAGTTGCACTCTAGTTCCTTCATATGTCATCAAATGTATAGGTTACCTGTTCGTTCTCTCAAAGTACACGAATGTTAGCACTATCTCAAATTTGGCCTACTCGAAAGTAATGGAAACACCACTCGTAACTCTGTTGACATGTGTATGATTGCAAAAGCCTTTGTCTTCACCGATGCCTACAGACGAAGTTTCACATTATAGAAAATTAAGATTTTCACCACTGAATCGCGCCTTTGATCAGCTCTCATTTTTTCGAATTTCGACAACATTTGACACAATATCATTCAGCTTATACTTTTACCTGATTTTGCGCTATTTGTTGGATGAAGCAATGTTTTCTGCGGTCAACAACAGACAACTTTTAACAATATATTTTGTTGCATTAATGCTGGAGTTTTTCTAGTTTGGATTTAAAAGGATGCTTGTCTAATCAGCTCCGAGAATACTCGTATGTACCCATCTTTTCAATGGCAGGCTTCAAATTTGTAACATTACCATACTCAGTCATTGGTTCAGTCATCATTTCCCTCACTTGAGATCAGAAGATTTTTAATATCAGATCAGAGGAGGACTTGTCTCGTCTGCACCAGTTGACAATAAACAAAAACATTTTCTTTGCGCCGTAGGAATGCTGACGCCTGCGTCCGACAAATGGATCGACAGGAGCAGCTCATCAATGATGACACGACAGTGAGTGATAAGAGGGTCAACAACATGATATCTCAAAATAACAAAACAGACCATCACCCATTACTTCATTTATTTAAGCAAACCACACTGTTTTCTAAACCAAGTGTCCCTGCTGACCAAGTAAATCAATTTAGAAATTAGTTATCAATTTGCGATTACATTTGATGAGAATAGTCTATACAAAACACGCAGGAATTTTTGTGCTGTGCAACGATTTAGGAAACGGTCTGTATAAAAAAACCTTAAAGCATCCTTAATAATAATAGATTCTTTATTTACTGAGGATGACATTGGTAGCATGAATCAATCAATAAATCCGTAAAACAAATCATTGATTACAAAAATCTCTGCAGAACTTGTTCGAAGTAGGTACTTGCACATCTGCATAGTTGGCCTATTCGTTCTCGTAATCGAGAACCCTTTTCACTGCCTCCCCAGATATTGTACGGTCTGCATTTCCCGAAATCAACAGAGATTTCAACGGATGTTGTACTCGTTCCTGATATTGGAGGTACACCAGGGCTCATACTAGGTCTGGGCATATATGCGTCGACGGTAAGGGAAAATTGTTATTCCAGTTTCACTAAATATTGTCTAAATCCGCGCTGGATCCAGGGATTGATGGAATTCTGTTTTCTGCCTCTTTCAGTTGAGGAATTTTGTTAGTTGCTTAGTTTCTTCAGAATAATGTGGGGTGCGGTCTCTGCTGGGCTTGTCCAAGAGAGTAAAGGTCCGGACGGCGACGTTTTTGACAAAACAATTCTGATACGCAAAATCAAATTTCGCAGCTCTACTGACGACTTCAATTAAAGTTATACAAGGTAATTAAAACTCCCCTTTTCAGTTTAGGCCAATATAATCAAGTTAAAGTTAAAAGTATGGCAGACAGGCCTTCGGCGTCCAGCGCCTTCAACGGTCGATGTTTGGATGGCCATCCAACAACTTTTAACTTTAACTTGATTATATTGGCCTAAACTGAAAAGGGGAGTTTTAATTACCTTGTATAACTTTCTCTGAAAGATGATCTCCCGTCACCTTGTCAACTACAACTTCAATTAAAATTAGGTTTACGTTCACTCCCACTTAATCTTTCTCTAAGAAAAATTTCCAAGAATTTTCGATTCAATCTGAGGCCTCAATACCTATTTCTAAATCCGAACGTGGTACCAAGAGTTTCTTTATTTTCATTATTTTCCGCTTTTCCGAAAATCATTCTCCATTTCTCATTTTTCCACCTTATCCTTTATTCCCTCCTTATTTTTAAATTAGATCATTCCTTTTACAAATTTCGCTGAATTTTTTTCATCGTCCCGGTAATTTCACAATTGCATGCATTTACGTCAATAGATCAGAAAGAAATAACGATGTGCGATAGTCTGAATCACAAGTTTCAAATGAGTGTAAACTTGATTTCGATGATGGAATGAAAGAGGAAAACAAAACCACAAATTCATTTAGGCCTATTCCTAATAAGGGTAGACCTGAAGAAAAAAATTAAGCCTATAGTGATCTATAGATGTCATTGCATTATTTTAACATCGTGCTTCCAAAACATGCCTATTAATTATCAATTGAAGCACCTTTCAGTAATAAAGAATAAATTCCTTCCATAACGGGCTAATATGCAACATATGCTCATAGATTTTTCTTAATTTTTGTATGTCATTTCTTTCGTGGACAAGACCTGGTAGTGCTAGCTTATTTAATTTTTGGTGGCCCAATCCCAATGGGAATCCCAATACCCAACGGGAAGCCTGTGAATCAGTCATGCTTCATGAAATAAATGTAATGAGTGTGATAGTTAAGTTAGAGCTGAATTGCTAAAGAAAGTTTTTAATTTTTAGTTTACAAAAAGGACGAATAAATAATGCAACTATGGCCTTTATTTAAAATTCGAATGTGTTTTACTCAACTTAGAGGGATGTTTTGTAATTGCAAGTTAATCAGCGGATTTACAATTCCAAAAAGGTTTCAAATTCACCATTCATCGGCAATCAGTGTATTTGTATCGGAGTGTAAAGCTCCACTCCAGTGCTTCGGGAGTAAGCGTACAAACATTGACTACGTGATCCATGCTACACTGCATCTGTACGTGTAGGAACAGCAAAGAGGGGTTTAATATTCACGGAGGCATTGTCTGTAATAAATGGTGGTATTTTTGCTGTAAATACAACGAGAGATGCTACCACAAGAGGTGGTGCCGGAACAGGTGCTACCGACGGTTTGCATCAGGCATCTGCTTATAACTTCGCAGTGAACACTCCTCCTCGAAAGCGGAGAAAATGTTTCAACGCGGCTATCTGCCGAATGGACGATATTTAAAGATTAACTTTGTTATTTGGTAAACTCAACATAAAATGTAGATTCCCAATTCATACTTTTATAAATCAGCCGACCTATTTTCTTAGTGAAGACAAACTTTCAGAAGATAGTATTTAAACGTACATTTTAAACAATTCCCATATCATATCTCATTCGAAATGATGTCAGTTTAGAGGTATTTATGTACAACAACATTGAAATCGAAGGCAAAGCATCACATAATTAAAATTATAATATTGTGCTATTGTGATTAGAATGTTAGAAAAAGTGTCAAGTATTAAAATGCAAAAGTTCCATGCAGATCTTCTTTGATTCGGCCTTACAGCAAACTTGTTTTCTTTAGTTTGTAGATAATTATCATTCCATCGCTCATTTTATAGTTACTTAAAAAAAGAAGATTTGATTTAATTTGATAATATTGCCATGGTAAATGCTTTCCTGTAGGTAACTTTATCGGAATGCTAAGTAGTTGCGTGAGTCTGAACAGAATTCGTTTACATGTGGTGCAGAGACAGGACAAAAAGGTGCAGAGACATGGAATACTGGAGCAGAGACAGGAGTTGTTTCAAAAAGAATCTGTTTTGGTGGTGCAGAGACATGATATATGGTGCAGAGACATGGGATTTTGGAGCACAGACAGTATGTTGTGGAGCAGAGACAGGGGTGAATGGTGCAGAGACAGGACTTAGATATATGAATTTCTTGAAAATTGGAGCAGAGACAGGGGATGTGGTGCAGAGACAGGACATGTGAGTGGTGCTGAGACAGGAGATAAATATATATATATATATATATATATATTTAAACCATAGTGAAGAGGGAGTTATCTGTAATACGGGATATAAAACTATGGTTATCTCGCGCTTCCGGGATATATTTTAAGCACTTTAACACCATAGTACTAAAATGTCTATGGTATACGAGTTATGCCATAGAACGTAAAAATATCAAAATACATCAGAAAAATGTAGATGCGTAACATCGAAACTCAACTCCAGTAAAATGTATACGGTAAGTCAATTGTTATTATTTATAATGACATTACAACCATTGTTAAAATTGAAAGTTATGTTTGGTCTCATTGCAGTTGATGCATTCGTTGTTGATACGCTTGCCATTTCACAAATTTTCTTACTATCTAAAATAGCTGAGCAGTTCGACAACAGATAGTCGTTAGTTCGTTTGTAGTTGCGAACTCCAACAGCACTTTAATGCCCGGTGTGCTCCATGATGAGTTGTTCATCGACATTCGATTGATATAGGCGACTCGCACAGGTAGCTCTGAGACTATGGTTAGTTTTTCTGCCATCAATTCCAGACAGAGAACAGATGTCTTTCATAAATTTACTCAATGAATTTTTGCCAATCGGTCTGGTTGAAAACCAGCATCCATCTTTCGGTTCTTTGAGCGGCTGCAGATAAAATCGCGTTGTTCTTTTCGGTCGAACTGAGATAAACTTCGTGAAAAGATCGATGTGACTTTTCCTCCCGTCGCTTGAAACATTTTCAAAATGAACAACTTTCTTTGGAGATTTTCGCATATCCCTTAAACCTCCACTAAATGTCTTGGAAAATTTCTCACTGTAAATGAGGCAGCGTTTACCGTTTCTTTCAGTCGCTTCGAATTGGTCAATTGTCAACTCAGTGTGCTCACTTCCACCTCTTAAAGCGAAATGTATTCCATTTAGGTAGAACAGCGTCTTGATTAGCTGCGAAGGACTTTCATCTCCGAAAACAGAAGTCCACATCTTCTTTTCTTCCTCTTCTGAAATGATTTCTGCGTGTTTGCGCTGCAGCCCTACACCATTTCTCGTGGCGATCTTCATCGCAGCATCCAAACTTCGTGTTATGAGATGAAACTTATGTTCTTTGAAAAAGTCCACACTTCGATTACCATCCAGATTGATGTGATGCTGAATCCCGGAAATAATGCTGACGAGACTAGTTGGAGAATAGCATCCTCCGCCATCTTTTCTTGTTTCATGAATAATGCGAGATACATTGTCAATAAGTTGTTCATCGGTCAAATTTTGTTCTTGCACATCTGCATTGAACCTTTGCTTATACCAATACGTAAACATATTGATCGCCCACCTATCACGTTTGACTGTGTTCTTCGGGATTACCTGATTGTTCGTGTCATTAATGCTGTCGATTTCAACAAATCTGTGCTGTTGCTGATTTTTGCTTGATGTTGGCATTTGGTTGTTCATATCAGGAAATTGAATTTCACTAAAATTGCAATTTTGGTCGCATGCTGCTTCATTTATCATTCGTTGAATTTGCTCTTCGGAGAGTCCGCTGATCACAGGATGCCTATCAAAATTCAGCATACCATTCCAAGCCATGGCTTATGATTAAATGACTATGCGCAATCTCATAATATTCTTTGAAATTTGAATGTAGTATTGAATGAAATAGCGTTCGGGATTTATTTTTTGTCCGGGCTATATCTAAATAGATCCCTGAAGGTGACATATTGAATCCTATGGTTTAACATAGATAACTCATGACCATGGAGTGAGATATCAAACTTAAATCCCTCCAGCCTTCGGCTGTCGGGATTTAAACAGATATCTCCCTCCAGTGTCATGAGCTACCTACTACATAATACATGTATTAGTTGTGAATACTTTCGGCTTGCCAAAGTTGAAAGTAGATTTCTATGACACAACCATTTTCAAAATACGTGATTTTATCTTGCTGAGCCTCAAACATAATCTAAAACACATGGTTTTGTTGGGTCCATTTCGACCTGTCGGTGGCTCAATGGATGTCATGGCATCGCCGGTGTAGCATTGATATCTAAACAACCTCATACGAAGTTTGATTTGAAGTGACAAGATGAAATCTATGAACAAGACAAATCTTCGTCTTTTGAGACTATGAAAAGTGATAAATTGCATCGAATTTTGCCGTCGATCTGCTTTTCTCAAGCTGACCAACACCTTTCGTAACAAATTTGGTCTGTGACAAGAATAGATTAAATTATCTTCATGATACATATAGCCTACTTCGGAAGGTAATCACGTACCATCTGATGAGCCTCGCGTTCCACTAGTGGTACGCGCACCACAGGTTGGGAACCTCTGCTTTAGTGAATTATGACTTTCCAATGGATTCAGGAGGAATGCATCATTCAGCACTGCTCCCTTTGCACTGCATTACAATGTGAGGTATTCTCCACGTGAACTCTTGGCAATCAAGTCACAGAGTTTGATCAATGCATTGAGAAGATAACGAGGTGAGCAAGAACAATAGCTTGAGAGAAAATAAGACGCAGAAATGGTACAGCAATCACATGGCGGAATATTAGGTATTATTTTATTTATCTAAGCTATATTTTGTGCATAAATACACCATTGGTCGAAGAGGATTTTTTTCACACACAAAATATGCGACCAATGATTAAAGTCAATAACATCTATTGTGAAAAAATGGAAGACAGTGCCTACAACTCGTCTCAGGATGTTCAGGATGTCTACTGAACTCTGATGTAACATGTCTGTAAGAATATCCCTCTCCATCACAATTGAGCATAATTTCGATGCGTTCTTCGAGTGTTAACATCTGGAATCACTAGAAGCTTGAGAATCACAAGAGAATCACTCTTGAGTTTGGGAGTTTCTATACAGGGTGGATACCATACCTTGTCCGATTTCTATGATATGAATAATGAACTGTCTTAATCAAATTCCTTGCTTATAGTTACATACGATATCTATGTTAACACTTAAATTTAAAACTTCCTACGGCTCGCAATCATACAATGATGTTTGCGGTATCAAGTTCTGCCAAGTTCATTCAAAATTTCAAATCGCACGTACGAGTTTATTAAGAGTATATACACCGCTCAAAGCAGGGGCTTCACTTTATGATGAAATGGAAAACGTCGAACTAGACTGGTTGCTCACTTACGGAAACAGGGAACAAGCAAGAGGACGCTATTTTGAGGAATATGAAGAAGAAGCACCTGATGGAAGAACAGTCAGACGATGGTCCGACAAGTTCCTTGACAACGGTTCCATCTTACCTCGATCCACCTCTGGAAATCGTACTTCTCGCGTATTGAATGAAAAGAAGCATTCGATTGTGAACGCCATTATGGACAACCCTCGTACATCATAACGAGTGATCGCAAAGGATGTCGGAGTTTCACATAGGACAGTCGGGAAAACTCTGAAGGAGAATGGGTATAAACCATACAAGGTTAATCAGATACAGCAAATTTTCGACCATGACGAAAAGGCAAGAATTGCTTTTTGTTAAACCATCCTTCGAAAAAACAGTGAAGAGAGTTCACAGTCCAACAAAATCATCTTCTCCGATGAGTGCACATTTAACATGTCCGGTCGAGTAAATCATCACAATGATTTCTACCACGCGAAAGACAGTCCTCATGTTTATGACGAGGTACCCATAAGATCAAAAGCCTGACCGTATTCGTCGCGATATCACTTGATGCCATTATAGCAGTGGATATCAGTGAAGAAACCATGACAAGTGATCGCTAATGTAACATTATGACCGAACAAGTGTTCCCTGTTCTTGCTCGCCGGTCTCACCGCACGTCTGTGTTTCAACAAGATGGTGCTCCACCACATTTTAGTACTCAGACAAGGAACTTGCTTTACGATCGGTTGAACAGCCGATGGATTGAAAGGGGTGGTCTAATTCCATGGCCCGCCAGATCTCCCGATCTCACCATCTGCGATTTCTTTCTGTGGTGCAATGTCCAAAATAAACTGTATTCATTCAGGCGTTTAAATAAAAAACAGTCGCTCCCTTCTTTCGGACAAATTTCCTTTATTGTTTTAAAAACATATGTACAAGGGCCATGATACATTTTACAATGTATTCATTCAACTTCGAAAGCAATGAACAACTATAACTGGAAATAGAAAAGGAATTCGAGTACATTCCTGTACTCGTATCTACGATAAGAAAATCACAGGAATTTTCACTCATCGATGTGAACTTTGTGTAGAACAAAATGGCGGTCATTTTGAAATTTTATTGCAAGCATTATTGCAACATGATTTTTCTGATAGATATGATACATGTTAATTTGCTAAATACAATTAATATTAGCTGGAAAACTTGTCGTTTTTTTCTAAAAATATATCGGACAAGGTATAGTATCCACCCTGTATTATATATATTATTCTATATATATATTTCTACAACATATAGATGCGAGTTTCTATGAATTGAGAGTATGTGACCATTATCCAGGTGACGAATTCATTTATTATTTCAAACAATCAATAATTATGTCGATCACTGATAATTAATGAAGTCAAAATAAGCAACGCCAAGCTGCCGACCAAAAAAGTCACAATTAAATATACAAAGTTGATCAACTTGCATCAATATTCGATATAAATTCCTGATTATCATGCAATGTTTTAAGAATGAGCAACATATCAGCAACAAAATTGGCACGAAACTTTCAAAATTTCTCGTAATCCCAGCATTGCCCGGGAATATGCGGAACCATAATCAGTCACAGCAAGATATCAGACATTGACAGCTGTTTCTTGGTTGACTTACGAATATCCTACCATAAAACCGGGCCTCGAGATCCCATCCGCGCAGGCAGTGTATCTATACAGGGTAGTATAAATGAAGGTCTAAACTCAAGCCTAGGGTACACTAGGAAATTGCAACCATGTGCAACTACTTTTGGGAACGTATTCGTTGTTCCTGAAAGCTATCTACTAAGCAGTAGATTGGTATTTGTTTCATGGAAAATGTTTACGAAATGAAAGTTTCTGTTGTCAGCCTGATCTAAATGTTATGAATATCCAGCTCAGATCGTTGAAATAAACAGTGCAAGTATTAGACAAAACATGCATTGGAATATAAGGCCTAAATATGTACAAAAATACAGTTATATACAACGTGTGCAAATGTGCAAAAATGTCAATACTTTTTAAGTAATGCCTTGTCGTTACTAAATAATGACAGCATCGTTTTGGAAAATCAAATTATGTAAAAGTTTTAAATCAGATTTCAATAAAGGATTGCATGCCCTTGATGCACTGACAAGGAGGCTTGCGCTATATTATCATTCGACATCTCTCTTCAAAAATGAAAGGAAATTGGCTGGTACCCAGGGTGTCCGCGCAAATTTGAATGAAAATTTCCAGGTGTTTTCCAGGGAAATTTACCAAAAAAGAGGGTCAAATTTGAACGAAAATTTCCAGACTTTCTGCAAGGAAATTTTGCTCAAATGCACGCGTCAAATCTAAAAGAAAAATTCCGGCAGAAATCTACCCAAAGTTCTGTGGCTAAGGAGCTTACACATCATAAAATTAATACTATTGACGAAAATAATTTAAAAAGTGGCGTGAAATTGGTTGAATTATTAAGGCGCAGGTGATTCTAAATTAAAAAAATACCAATATATGCATCAGACGGCTACATTATATTTATAAAAAAATGAAAATATAATCGATCGCAACAAATTTAAAGCTTGCGAACTGAGGAGAACAAAATAGAGAGAGTATAACAATAAATAACGAAAAATGTAAGACTTAACAATGAAATGTAACATTAACGGAATATCTGTGAAGTCACATTTCATTGTTAGGTCTCATATTTTTCGTTATTTATTGTTATACTCTTTCTCTGTTTTGTTCTCCTATTTGAACTGAAGCATTGCAGCGTGAATCCGAGGAAGGTGGAAGACCAAGAGCCAGACAGAGGAACATAATGGCTGATGTGACACAGAGAAGAATTGACCGAGGAAAGCTCATTGGCACACGACGTTTCGGGAATACTGTATCTACATATTGGAAACCTACTTGAAATGTGTTTGAAAATATTCGATATTAGCCTAGGATCATTCGGAACAAGACTGGTGCCTAAATAGTTTATATGTTCAGTACCATTTTGCGTCAGTAGATTCTGCCACACGGCAATCTAGTGTGTAATAGCATTAATCCTAGATTACGGCTCCTAGTTCCCCATACCACATGACGTTAATGAGGGAGTTTACAGCTCATAGTTCCCCATACCACACGACGTTAATGAGGAATTTACAACTTATAGTTCAACATATCGCGCAGCGTTTGTGAGGGAATTCACAGCTACTAATTCACCATACTGTACAACGATTAGGACATAGTTAACCATACTACGCAGTTCAGTCTCATTCATGTTGTATACGTTATGATAGGAGATTACAGTCACTGAAATATTCTAAAAACAAAAAATTGTATGCGAATGAAGGCTATAATTGTAACAAATAAGTAGAGATGTGAAGAATTATAATCTGGAGAAATAGAAAACACTTCAACAATAGCGCATGACTTCAACAACTTGCAATTAGTGCTTTAATTAGTCTCAAAATTACCAGGACTTTTCCAGGATTTCCAGGTTTTCCAGGTGTTTTCCAGGGGGCGCGGACACCCTGCTGGTACCATGACTTCCGCGCACGTGAGACAGTTTGGAAATATATCGACCTACTTATTTCTTTTGAGTTCATTGATACAAATAACCATTTTAGCTCAACCACATCGATAACAGGCTCCCCGCTATTGTGTTTTGAGCTTAAAATAAGTTGTTATTATTATCATAAGTAGATGAAAACACGTCATTTCTGCCTTAACAAAACATCGCAATGGATATAACTCACAAATAGTAGTTAGAAAATTCGGATATCAAATCAATGTCACTTTCAGCTATAGACCTACCTACATATTTATCGATAGTCTAATAGTTGAATCATGTTAAATAAAGTCAAATTAGTAGCTCTAGCAGAAAAAATGTTTAATTGTAAAAAAATTGCAAGAAATAAGCTATACAGGTACTTCAAGAAGCATACCTCTTCTAATTTATAATACCCAAAATAGAAGATATTTTTCTGAGACCTCCATCTGCGCAGGTTCCACGCATGCGCAGCTGCGCAGAACCTCGTAGCGGTGGCAACAATGCATTAAACCAGCCTACAGGATCGATAAAACCCACGAGAAAAAATATAATGATCTTTCCAGTCACATATTCAATCACAAAAAAACAGAAACGGATGCACTATGATGAGCAATGGTTGCCGTACAGCTTCAATATCTGAAGAGCTTACAAACGTCATCGCTCTCAAATGTCGAAGGTTGAACTGGTGATATCGAACCTCGATGAACAGGTGAAATAGAACATGCATGCGAGTATCACTAACGGCATGAAATTCACTACTCTACGAAACATATTTTTGCAAGACCAATTGCAGTGATTCCAATCAGATCTCACAAAAATTCGACGTTTTTCACTGATGACCTTCCTATCGACCTGCAGTGACACTCTCGAAGCTCGACCACACAAATAAAAGATCACAGGACAAGGTATTTATCCAAAATGCCACAGAAAACATTACTTTTGGAAGTTGCATTTCAATGTGTCTTCTGTGACGAGTAGGTTACTGGCAGTATGGTTCAGTAGCACAGTGTTCACGCTGTATTCACTCAGTAGAAGCAAAGTTCTTATTCTGCAGACCTGGGTTCAATTCCTGGTGCAGTGGCCTTGCGGTTGAGTGTTCGCCTTGTGTCCGGGAGATCCGGATTCACCTCTGGTGCAGTAGCCTTGTGGTTAAGCACTCACTCAGCGTCCGGGAGACCTGGGTTCAATCACTGATGAAGAATATATTCAAACTTCCATATGAATGAAAAAAAGGTATACATTTGGGCTCGAATAAATCTTAGAAATGCGAGCAACCGCTTGCAGCCGCATCCAACTAAGTTTGAACTGACATGATCGCTCATGTTCACGCAGCATTTCAACCCAGTCGTGCCTAATTCTCACCAGAGACAGTTATCGTTGTACATTGACTAATTAAGAGCAAATCATTTCAGTCCAATCATATATTCGTCGCAAATGAAAAACAAGTAAAAAATACAAAAATTACTGCTCATGTTAGAATACATTGAAAACAATCAATTATTGGACAAATATTTTCATCAACATTAGACAATATCAGAAATACATTCCAAGAATCAGAAAGCACTGTTGAGAGAATTTGTTAGAAAAATACTCTAATCTGTTACTGACAGATTGTTGTCATTCTCACGAGTATCCTTGTGTCAATGACAATTCAGACGATTTTCAACTCTCCAGTCAAGAAAACTAGCTGAAACGACCGTTCTGACTGGAAATATGGTCTCCGAAATTTCAGTCAATTCACCCCGGAAAACTTGTTTCCGCTTATTCACGCTTTGTACATTTTTCCATAATGAATCTTTATTGTTTTATCTCTCAAAATATTATCCACAAATGAGGTACATAATAAATAACATACTCTTACTAAGCTAGAACGATTTAAAGTCGCTGCAAAAAAAGAGAGCTACATCTCATTCTGCATTTGACTTAAACATTTCGCACTACATGTTTTCCGGCACAAATTCATTTATATGTCATTCATCTTCACCACAAAGCATGCAATTTCAAGGATAGTCAATCTGCCTCAAACAGACATTACAGATTTCTATTTTAGATCGCGCATATTCGTGATGCACTACGTAAGTTCAATTATTAATCATTCCAAAGAAATTCTATGTTATTGAAATTGCTTGCATTATCTTAAACTTGAATGCCTTAAAACGAACTTGTGTTCCTTTGTATTGAGGCTCATGATGTATGATTGAAATGAGCTCCGCTATCTATGGTTCATTTTGTATGACTTATTCTGAACTTGCATATGTTAGAATTGAACTAACTCGGGAAGATCTGCAAGCCCATAAAGGAACTATTTTATAAATCATGTTTGAATAGGGAGAAATTCATTAAAAGAGCATACATTCTGGTTTAGTTCATCAACTTGCTTCAAGACTCATCGAAGGCTAGTGCACGTGTTGATGATCATCAGCAGCTGATACATGTCATCCCTTTCAAATCAAGGCTGGGAATTCCAACTAACAGCTTTGGCTAAGCTGCAGATGGTGTGAATGTACCTATACGGACTTTCATTAAAAACTTTTGCGAAACGTTTGAAATCATCAAAATGAGAATAAGAAGCTTGATCATCTGAGCGGAGGAACGCAACAGATAATGTGAGTCGTCAGGCAAGCAAATCCAAGTGCCATTTGGAAAAAATGCTTTTCCGCTTTTTCCAACCCTATGATTGCATGATAGTCTGACAATCACGAGAATTTGCAATCATATCAATGGTCAAGAAAAGTAAATTCCGAAGCACGAAGCGATTTTGAGTTCAGAAATTTGTTTGTTTAGTAGGAAATCTGCAGAAAGACAAAAAAAATTGTCTGATTCGGTAGAAATATTGTACCACAGAATGAATGGAAATTTGGACAAATTTCCGGAGCTGTTATTTCAGTTTGCTTAATCCATGTTGATATGAAGTTGATGCTAGAAGTGTGCCCGCATAAGCAATGCCGGCGGCGTGGGACAATCACCTGTCGGTGGCGGCGTTTGGGCCGGTTGACCTAACCAGCGGTGCGTCGTTGCAACAGGGAATGCCATAACGCTAACGCGTGGAATGCCATAAAGAGACAATTATGACTTGCATAAAATTACCCATCTATCTATCTGTATTTAATCTATCTACCTGTATTGGACGGCATTAACACAGTCGGACTGCATAATGATATGAAAGGACTAGTACGGACACGAACATTGAAAACAATGCCGTCGACGTGTTGTCAGGACAGCGGCAATGAAACGATCGCGGCCTCCAGTAGCTCACAATTGCTAGGTACCTTCATCTTAAGATCTAGTACAGACAGTTGAAATTGTCATCAACAAACTGCTATTGTCCATTCTAGTCACACTAACTTAAAGCAAAAAGTCGGGTTTCTGTGATCGGTCCAATGAAACTCTCGAGGCTCTACCTCTAATCACAAGACTATGATCACTGTGTAACGGAGAGCAGAGACCGCATGTTGGAAAGCTGAGTACCTGATAGAAAATATTTTCTAGAAATTTGTAATTAGGAAACTTCCCTAGGATAGAATAACTATTAATTTATAATATAGAAAACGGCGCGTCTGATGAAGTCAACTGGCTGTGTCGGCGTTCACGTCTGTCTTCTGCAGTTATAACCGAAGCTCTAAAGCCCTGTTTGAAATCCTGGGGCGACCGCACAGAAACACTGTTAGGCTAACAAATCTCTAACAGCATCACTAACCCATTGGGGTTGCGCACAGAAGGACTGTTAAGTCATTCTTGGTTAGTGATCGAAAACTTTATGACAGCGTATTTGTGATTGTTTTTTGTAAGTATCAAGATGTTGCTGTTGTTGAGTGCTTTGCATAGTGAATTCATTGCAGATAACGTTTGCTTCGTCACCAGACTGATCCGAAATTACAAATCGTGCTGCTTTCATGCATTGAATCTAAAAGTAGAAGATTGATGACTTCCCTAAAGAGCGTGCAATTCCATATGCAAAGGTTTCGTGACTACTGCATGGTAACAAAGAATGACAATTATTATAGTGTCGGATTTCTATGGTGTCACACATTAACTATTATTGTTATTATTACACGTTTTGTCAACATCAGTGATGGGCTTTTAGAGCTTCAGCTTATCATATGGCAATTGATGCTAAAAACGGAATTCCTCTCGGTACAAACTGTCACACAAAAGGGCTGTCATGCATGGATTGAACCACTATCCACCATGCGTAGTGTCAGATATAGTGTAGCATTAGTTCAATTGTAATCGGTGTAGTAGTATCGTTGTATTTCCATGTTTTACCTCCACTTCTCCAATTTTTATCCATCGGCCTCCTATTGCTTTATAATATCCATTTTTAATTTCCTTAACCTATGGTAACCATTGTCCTATTCGATTTCCACTACCAGCATCTGTAGTCGGTACAGTATATTAGACGTGTTTTGAACGTGTATGCAGCAGTGTTTGGAATCTATAGTATTAGTATATTAAAAGTAAGAATGAGTCATAGAAATTGAAAACAATAAAACCTCTAGAATGGAAATTAAGCTTCATGCAATGAACTATAACGGCACATAAATCGCACGCATTTTCACTTAGATGCACCTGCCAACGTCTGTATCATTGGGTTAGAATCAGTCACATGAGTAAATCGAAGCTCTTCATGCCCCAACTTTGTTTCCTCGGATGTGCCGCCACCTTCAGTCAATTTCCATTCTAGCGAACTTCAGATAAACAGTTTATTTCTATAGAATGAGTAGTTTTACAAGTCTTAAGATTTCCATTTTTACCAGATACTGGGCCAAAGCTGATCAATTTTAATTCGTTGCCACGAGAAAGCTCCATTGAGTTCTTCTAAGAACTGACTAATCCAATGGTTAGAGTAGCACTGTATTTGTACACTTGCGGATTGGAGAACGCCATCAATCCTCACTAGGACTATTTCAATTAATAATTTACATTAGCAAGCATGATATTCTATTATAAATGGCTGCTGGGATGATTTTATCATCGTATGAGAATGGATTAAAGCAAAACTCCAACTCTTTTGTGCGGACCATACGGTTAGAGAATCATAAATCTCTAAAGATTGTTAGACACTTACAACTCACAAACCCTGTTTCTGTGTGGTCGTGTCTCAATAATTCTTCTGTATAAGTCACAGTATCGGAAGACGAGGCATTCAATGGCGCATTTCATTGAGTGGATGTCGTGTTTAATATCCCTCCCAGGAGATAATCACACTTTTCACGAAGTCATAGACACCGAGGAAGATGGCTCCACCGACGGCGATCTGAAAAGTCCGCGGCACAATGCCTTTGAATAGGCCTTTCACACCACGTTCATGAACGACACTGCCGAGAGCAATTAGGATATTTCCCTTCGCCAGTGGATCACTCGTCTTGGCAAGCATTACCCACGTCTTCGCCACATCCAACGGTGTTGTCAAGGCAGCAGCGGTTCCACCGGCGACAAAACCACAGAGAGCAGATTCTCGAGCCTTCAAGTTCCCATCTGCTTTACTTGATGCCAACTGAACCTGTCGAGAAGTGAAGCTCTAATGTGCACTCATGAATTCAACAGTTAATAACAGCGATACAACAAGTTCCTGAGTTATCTAGGCCAGAGTGCATCAAAGTCAATCACATGATTCAAATATCAATGTTAAAACATACCTACGATAGTCAGATGCGAAGTCTCTAGCGTTAAAGAGCAGTGACCCATTCAGCTACACCTTCAAAGCATCCGCTCTGAGGAGTAGTGACCCAGTCAGCTGCACCATCTAAGCCTCAAGTGTGAGGAATAGTGACCCAGTCAGCTGCACCGTCCAAGCATCAACTGTGAGGAGTAGTGACCCAGTCAGCTGCACCATCTAAGCCTCAAGTGTGAGGAATAGTGACCCAGTCAGCTGCACCGTCCAAGCATCAACTGTGAGGAGCAGTGACCCAGTCAGCTGCACCGTCCAAGCCTCAACTGTGAGGAGTAGTGACCCAGTCAGCTGCACCTTCTAAGCCTCCAGTGTGAGGAGCAGTGATTTATTCAGCTGCACTGTCGAAGCACTCAGAGTTAGTTGTGACCCAGTCAGCTGCACTGTCCAAGCATACAGAATGAATTGTGACCCATTCAGCTACACCGTTCAGGCCTCCAGTGTGAGATGTGGTCCAGTCAGCTGCATCGCCCAAACCTCCAGTGTTAGGAATAGAGACGCAGTCAGCTGCACCTTGCAAGCCCCCAGTGCGATGAGTAGTGACCCAATCAGCGGTACCATCTAAGCCTCCAGTGTGAGGAGTGGTGACCCAGACCGCTGCACTGTCCAAGCATCCATTGTTAAAGCAGTAATTTTATACAACTTTACTATCGTAATACTTGAATGCACTGTTATGTATCAATATATCAAAATACATCCAGTTCAAATAATTAATTTTCTGATTTATTTCACTAGAGAGAAATTTACCTTGAGAAACTCCCAGAGAGGAAATTGGATGGCGCAAAACGGAATTTCACGTGCTACTGTGATGAAGTAGCCTCGATAGAGGCCTCGAACTCCCTGTAATTCAATATGAGAAAATGAGATTAGAGCACACAATTGGAAGTAGATTAAAATTGAATAGCTTCGTTTCAGAAGTTATCTGTCGAAGTACTTCGACAACTACGTGATTTAAAGTAAAATGCCAACAATGCTAAAATTGAGAAAACCATCATCTGAATACTGTAGAACCCACTTATAACGTACTTCAAGGGACCTAAAAAATTGGTACGTTATATCCGAGGTGTGCAAGAACAAGTTGTATAGGAAGTATTGAAGCCTACGTCTGCACCAAATTAAGTTGTCAATTGCAATAGTAAGGTCCTATCCATCATGACCAGCTAATTCTCACTATGCATCACCATAAATACATGTACATGTAATGTACATTTATTTGTATGCCCTGGCCCTACATGTATGATCATGCCTACTCGAGAAAACAGCATATTGTCTTAACAATTCTCTATTGTGTAAGAAAAATATGCAATATTCTGAACATGAATCTAAAAATCTGAATGACTAAAAAACAAGTCTCAGATGAAGATTCGATGGAACAGCAGTGACGCGTTAAGAAGACACCATCACAGACAATGTCTTAATTCCAGTTCACTTCTATCGATTGCTCATTGGACGGATTCGACACTCAAACGTTGTCCTCCTCCGAGCCAATGACAAGAGCTGTTGCTGCCATCATCAAACGCAGCAAGTTATTGTAGAATCGTGTCAGCTTCGTTTCGATGATTCAGAATACTTAAGTACTTTCATCCCTAAGTACGTTGTAAAAAATCAAAATTTTCTCTGTAGACCCTTGAAAAGAGTTCGCTATATCAGAGTAGTACGTTATATCCGAGTACGTTATAAACGAGGCATTTTATATAGACATAATAAGAATTTTTGTCCGTGCCTGCAAGAGGAGTACGTTATGTCCGAGAGTTCGTTATAACCGAGTCCGTTATAAGTGGGTTCTACTGCACTCTGTAAGCAGCAATAGCAATAAGGATAGGTTGGATGCTGTCATACTGCTGGAAGGCATATTCACTCTTCATAGAAATGAAAGGTTGTCGTAAAACATGTGAACCTTACATGCTATAACACTGCCTGCGATCATAAATTCATTCAATTCACATAGCTCTATAATGGGATGCTGAATACGATGTATTTTAATTACTGGAGAATTTCTATGATTAGACTCCGCATTAAAATGGTTAAGAATTCTATTCGGGGGGAAATGCCAATTATTCCTCAGTCACTATCTACGAGTTCCAACGTGTGTGAAGTTAGCGGAACCACTCAGCGGAACCATTTTTTATTATAGCTTAATTCTATTTGAAACAGCTGCTAGTTTGTCAATTTCAGTCTCCTGATTACGAATCTGAGCTCAGATTTCACAAATTCGCGGTCGCTTTTGAGAAATTCAAGTTTAAAGATAAAAGTGGTCCCGCTGTGAAGTTAGCGGAACCATCCAGCAGAACCAATTGCTGAGTCTCGCTGATTGACGCAGTAAATCAATTTCTTTTGGTCACTACCCGATCAATTTTGTTGTGGTGATCACGAATATGTGCCTCATCTTTCAAAACAGTGCAGATTTCACCCAGAAATCTGAATTTCACCTTTTCTGCAAGCTGATTGTGAAGTTAGCGGAACCATTTTTCAATACAAAGAATTTCTCAGCGAAATCCATCCTCTCCTACTAATTTGAAGCTCCTAATCACAAATCTGTAATCAGATTTGCAAAACTCGCCCGCATTGCAAAGATATTCCTCTATCTGGGTCCGCTGTGAAGTGCCCGGAACCACCTACTGGCATTAAAATTTCAAATTCTAATTTTTGCACAGAATCACTACAATTGACATACCAAGAGAATGGAATTGCTTCACTGATCACGGTTTGCCGTCCGATTTCACGGGAGAATAAGTACTTGCCGAGAAAAATGGATTTTACGGTTATCATGGACTTTTCTGCAAGCTGATTGTGAAGTTAGCGGAACCATTTTTCAATACAAAGAATTTCTCAGCGAAATCCATCCTCTCCTACTAATTTGAAGCTCCTAATCACAAATCTGTAATCAGATTTGCAAAACTCGCCCGCATTGCAAAGATATTCCTCTATCTGGGTCCGCTGTGAAGTGCCCGGAACCACCTACTGGCATTAAAATTTCAAATTCTAATTTTTGCACAGAATCACTGCAATAGACATACCAAGAGAATGGAATTGCTTCACTGATCACGGTTTGCCGTCCGATTTCACGGGAGAATAAGTACTTGCCGAGAAAAATGGATTTTACGGTTATCATGGACTTTTCTGCAAGCTGATTGTGAAGTTAGCGGAACCATTTTTCAATACAAAGAATTTCTCAGCGAAATCCATCCTCTCCTACTAATTTGAAGCTCCTAATCACAAATCTGTAATCAGATTTGCAAAACTCGCCCGCATTGCAAAGATATTCCTCTATCTGGGTCCGCTGTGAAGTGCCCGGAACCACCTACTGGCATTAAAATTTCAAATTCTAATTTTTGCACAGAATCACTGCAATAGACATACCAAGAGAATGGAATTGCTTCACTGATCACGGTTTGCCGTCCGATTTCACGGGAGAATAAGTACTTGCCGAGAAAAATGGATTTTACGGTTATCATGGACTTTTCTGCAAGCTGATTGTGAAGTTAGCGGAACCATTTTTCAATACAAAGAATTTCTCAGCGAAATCCATCCTCTCCTACTAATTTGAAGCTCCTAATCACAAATCTGTAATCAGATTTGCAAAACTCGCCCGCATTGCAAAGATATTCCTCTATCTGGGTCCGCTGTGAAGTGCCCGGAACCACCTACTGGCATTAAAATTTCAAATTCTAATTTTTGCACAGAATCACTGCAATAGACATACCAAGAGAATGGAATTGCTTCACTGATCACGGTTTGCCGTCCGATTTCACGGCAGAATAAGTACTTGCCGAGAAAAATGGATTTTACGGTTATCATGGACTTTTCTGCAAGCTGATTGTGAAGTTAGCGGAACCATTTTTCAATACAAAGAATTTCTCAGCGAAATCCATCCTCTCCTACTAATTTGAAGCTCCTAATCACAAATCTGTAATCAGATTTGCAAAACTCGCCCGCATTGCAAAGATATTCCTCTATCTGGGTCCGCTGTGAAGTGCCCGGAACCACCTACTGGCATTAAAATTTCAAATTCTAATTTTTGCACAGAATCACTGCAATAGACATACCAAGAGAATGGAATTGCTTCACTGATCACGGTTTGCCGTCCGATTTCACGGCAGAATAAGTACTTGCCGAGAAAAATGGATTTTACGGTTATCATGGACTTTTCTGCAAGCTGATTGTGAAGTTAGCGGAACCATTTTTCAATACAAAGAATTTCTCAGCGAAATCCATCCTCTCCTACTAATTTGAAGCTCCTAATCACAAATCTGTAATCAGATTTGCAAAACTCGCCCGCATTGCAAAGATATTCCTCTATCTGGGTCCGCTGTGAAGTGCCCGGAACCACCTACTGGCATTAAAATTTCAAATTCTAATTTTTGCACAGAATCACTGCAACAGACATACCAAGAGAATGGAATTGCTTCACTGATCACGGTTTGCCGTCCGATTTCACGGGAGAATAAGTACTTGCCGAGAAAAATGGATTTTACAGTTTTCAAGGATTTCATCGACCAAACACTCGTACCTATTCACTTGCTAAATCAGAAAATATCATCCTTCAAAAACACATGATTTCCTGCCATGTATAGGCCTAGACATGATCGAGCTGAAGCTCAGATCAATTCGAGTCAGCGCAACCATTTTTCATTTCGAGTGTTTGGTCCAAAGTGTTTAAATATATCAAGTGTGGAAACTCCCCATTACTCTAATGTATTTTTAGTGGCGACAAATCCGCCATCTTTTTTCGCCAAGATGAATATGAGAAATTGTTGTGTCCAAAGTTGTGAAAGCTATTTTGGGCAATATGGGAAGCGTTTTCATAGCTTTCCAAGTGATAATGATAGGTAATTTATCATTTTTTTCATTTTTTGTATTCATTTTATCCATGAACGTGGCATTTCTCAAAAATGCAACATAAAAGACGAGTTGATGGCAGTTCTACGTCAAAATCATATGTTTTCATGTAAAGAAATTGTTTAACTACATAATGGAAACATCCATATTACAAATATTTCCTGGAATGATAGAGGTGGATTTACTTGTCATTATTCTGGCAATATTCTACCGATTTTGTGCTTGATCTTGACTCACGTGCCAAATCACCACTAACATCTGTCTGACAGAAGCACGTGGTTATCTGGCATGACACAGCAGCGACCTGTTGATGTCATTTTAAGAATACGTGTCAATAGCACACAGCAGACAATTTTGATCCTCATCACAAAAGACGGGAGTAGGAGGGGTTCCGAACAAAGCGGTCAACTTGTCGGCTTAACCGGGAACTTATGGAGCGATTATTACCCAATTGTTTAGACGAAAGACACTCAGAAAATGACACCGACAACCTTTCACCTTTTAGCGCTAAATTATATGAAGGAAAAAATCAACGTCCAGTTAATTAACAAACTAGAATAGATTGAAAAATTTAGCAAGACATAATTAATTCATTCAGAAATTCATTACATTTTGAATCTAATTGCAATAACTTTTCAAAACATTCTATGCCAGTGATAGTTGTCAAATTTCCTTCTGGATTATGCATACAAGGTCATTACTAACGAAAGCAAGGATTGTTCGGTACGTTTCGTGAGCATTTTTCAACCGAAGATCTTGACTCACATGCCAAATCACCACTAACATCTGTCTGACAGAAGCACGTGGTTATCTTGTATGACACAGCAGCGACATGTTGATGTCATTTTAAGAATACGTGTCAATAGCACACAGCAGTCAATTTTGATCCTCATCACAAAAGACAGGAGCAGGAGGGGTTCCCGAACAAAGCGGTCAAAAAGGTTGAAAAAGGTCGGTTCGGATGGAAAAGGCTCACGAAACGTACCGAACACTCCGTGTTTTCATTTATCTGGGTCGGCGCTTAGCAGTAACCATACTTCATATATTAATTAACCAGGTATGGCCGAACGCTTACAGTCTACGTCATTGTTGAGTGTTGAGCCTATTCACATACTTTGTTATGTCTGAGTTTTCACCCCTCAATTATCACCTTCAATTCAGCGTTGTATTATTTATTGTGCTAGTAATTACTCGTGGCATTACAACACAACTGTAAGCATGTATGTCCAGGTAATGAGTGGGCCTAATCATGTGGGGGTGCAAGTGATATTCAGACATTGTTTCCGAAGCAGTTTAAATAGTGAAGCCACTACCTGACGGTGTAATATCCTTTTAGTTTGACCATTTAGCAACAGAATCATTATTCCGACGCAACTCAGCGTGTAAATAACGTCACAATTGATAATTAACTGGCAATGGAATAAATGGATATCTTTGCAATGGAATAAACATGACCAATAACTCAAACTGTTTACAATGCTATCAAATATTTTCATCCCCTTTTATCAAAAGGACATGAGGGATCTTGTCTGTTGAAAAGCAACATTTTTTATTTCAGAGCAATGCAATGGGCAATGCGCATCAACAGAACCGATTTGATGTATGTAGATAATCTGCATAAATTTCCCAAATTTACTGTTTGCTCAGATCATTTTCCTGACCACATGTATAACTGTCCTACTAGGAAGTTGTCTGACAGCAGACTGATGGTAACTGCAGTTCCCATTATAGAGCCAGAATTCAGTGACTCACAAGAAACCATTCCAATGACGACTGAAGTGGATGTGGGTATTCAAGCGGACAATTATGTCATTGAAAGGGAATGTCAAACTGATAGGAAAGATGATGTTGCTGTATTGAAAAGGCAGATAAGACGCCAAAGTCAACTAATTAGTAAACTGAAGCGACGCTTTATTAAGAAAAGTGGAACTCCTTTGAGAGTGAAAAGTAAAAGTAGGAAACACGCAGGTAATGTATTCATCTAAAAATTTCAATGTATGAATGTTTTTCTTACAATCATATTTATCTTCGTGATTTCAGTCGATAGGAATACATGTGGTGTCCCTGATAATTTGAAGGGCAATTTGAGAATTTTTCTTGAAACTCAAATGTGCAATGTTGAAAGGGATCCTACGGCACGGCGCTATTCGACTGAATTTTATATTATATGCTTGATGGACTGATATACTGTATTGGTTCCGCAATTGGCTCATTCTTGAAATCAGTCGGAGAATGCGCTGAATGCGAAAAGTGCATTTGTGTTGCTTCTCCAGCAAGTTCATTTACTAGCTTACGAAAATTTGACGAAGAATCACATTTGATGTATCCTAATAGTAGTGTTTTAGCGTTTATGATAAATTTAGAAAATTATCTTTCTCGTAAATTGCGATTTTTTATATTGAGAAGAAATATAGTGAAAAGAATAGTTGATCTGACATTTGAAGAACTTAAAAACCGTTAACAAATTAAAGACATGCACTGATCACCATCATTTATTCGAAGAGTCAATGCGAAAAATTTGGATTAAAAGATCCATTAGATTATATTGTCAACAATTTGAAACTACTGATGCTCGTAAAATAAGAGATACACGGAAAAGAAAAATTCTGCACAAATCGACACTACATAATAAAATGAGACGCCTTTGAAATGAATGTTTCTGTTTTCAGAATGTTTATCATATACCTCGTATTTTATTTAATAGGTGTTTCATGTTTCAATCATCTCACAATCGATTTGTCGCACCATTCTCTATGAGTTCTTAGGTTTTATCATTTAGCACATTTAATGTTAGAATGTTTATATTACAACACATAATTGTATTATAAATATGTTCATCTGTCTAATGTCTTGTTTTATGCTATTTATATTCATGCCATGCTCTTGTCATGCTATATCATAAAATAATCTGTATTGGACTGAAATTGCTGATTAATTTACTATGTTATCATTACGTTTTCTTGAAATTATACCGTCCAGTTCTGTTCATCACAAATGTTTCTTTAATGTGCAGCAAAACTGGGCGACAATGAGCCGGTTGGCACCCGGTGATACCCCCACCAATGAGTGGATAATACTGAATGATATTCAGGGGGACCCAGTACCATGCTTTTAATTTTCCCAATTTCATACGTTCCTGTATACGCTATTTATCATTTCAGATAAAGACAATCATCAATCGCAGTCATGAAGCACGATCGAATGCGCCTTGCATCTCAAAAAAGGTAATTCAAAGTTATTTGGCAGACAAAAACAATTAATCCTAATGTATGACACTTTGTCATAATAAAGAAGGGATATAAAAATTGACATATTAAATTCATAATGATATGTATAAAAAGATCGGGTGTCATTTTCTTAATGACTCTAAAATCGTTAATTTCTATGTCAGATGAACAAACTTACAGATGCACAGCTGCTAAAGCTATGTCAGCATTCCGTAGTTACATAGTTTTATCATAGCTTTTCATTCAATGTCGTCAAATATTTCAATATCCTTCTGTTATCAATTCAGATATCAAATAAAACTGCTTATAAGCGCTGGCGAAAAAGTAATATCATAGCTGTCGCCACAAATCAACCATTGATTCCATACTTCCCTTATATACTTACTTTGGTTTGGTCGATTCTGATGAATATTGACCTGGCACACCCGATGGTGCTATTTATTTGATGTGAAACGGCGTTTTAGCAGAGTAATTTCAACTTGAAAAGTGGTTGCGCTGGAATTATTGTGTGATGTAGTTGAACTTTGAATTGAGTTTTCCGAGTGAAGGAGGCCGAATTTAGTAAAACTGATGCGTGGCACATAATCAGCGACCCCAAATTGTACTAGAAACATGCATTTCAGGAGTGGCACACTCGAAATGAAAAATGGTTGCGCGGGTTGTGCAATATTTTATTATAAGCTTTGTCATGTGATTTGATGTTTAATGTTTTCTTTTAGAGCGGGTGAAAGACTGCTTTTGTTTGATTGATTCTGATGAATGTTGACCTGGTACATCCGCTGGTACTATTTATGTGAAGCATAACTGCCTGTGTGCTGAGTAATTTTGATTTCAAATTTGGTTGCGCCAACTTCACACTTCGGTGAAATAAAATTTTGAAACTTGATTTTTACATGAAGATCGATTATTTTTAGTAATTTTTTGCGTGGCACATAATTAGGCATGGATATTTCATCGTTTGTTATGAGTTTTGTTGCTTGATGCGCTAAATTTATGAAAGTCAGAAAAATTGGTTGCGCCAACTTCACAGCGCAACCAATTTGAAATTTGAATTGCGTTTTCTGGCCAAAGGAGGCTGAATTTCGTGAAACCGAGTAGTGGCACATAATCAGCGACCTCGAATTGCGTGGTTTATGTGATTTTTGGGAGTGGCACAGTAAAAACAAAAATGGTTGCGCTGAGTGGTTGCGCCAACTTCACACACGTGATTTTTTCATTATGCAAGAATCGCACTTATTAGCAAGTTTCTTATCTTTTATCACCTCAGGATATTATGCAACTAATGAATTACCAATCCGCTGCAGAGATTTGACAGCATGGAACCGAAAAATGTTATCCTACTAAGACTTTATGTTTTTTGATACGAAATGAATTAATATGCACAATAGCTACAAAGCATTGCAATCTTTCAACAATGAAGCGATTCTGAATCCTTTTTAGGACAACATGAAAGTTTTTCTTTAACTAACCTCGTAATTACAAACAACAAACATGGAGAAATTAGCGTCTTCTTCAAACATCTAATGACTTCAGAGGCACAACAGCATGCACGAGAAGGAAAGCGCACAAGATGGTAATTACACATTGTGATGGTGCAATAGAATTGTGCTGTAATAAATGATGGTTCGGCTGATCTGGAGAGGGTTGGATTTTTTCTGAGATTCCGATGAAATCCTTGAAAACTGTAAAATCCATTTTTCTCGGCAAGTACTTATTCTCCCGTGAAATCGGACGGCAAACCGTGATCAGTGAAGCAATTCCATTCTCTTGGTATGTCTGTTGCAGTGATTCCGTGCAAAAATTAGAATTTGAAATTTTAATGCCAGTAGGTGGTTCCGGGCACTTCACAGCGGACCCAGATAGAGGAATATCTTTGCAATGCGGGCGAGTTTTGCAAATCTGATTACAGATTTGTGATTAGGAGCTTCAAATTAGTAGGAGAGGATGGATTTCGTGAGAAATTCTTTGTATTGAAAAATGGTTCCGCTAACTTCACAATCAGCTTGCAGAAAAGTCCATGATAACCGTAAAATCCATTTTTCTCGGCAAGCACTTATTCTCCGTGAAATCGGACGGCAAACCGTTGATCAGTGAAGCAATTCCATTCTCTTGGTATGTCTATTGCAGTGATTCTGTGCAAAAATTAGAAATTGAAATTTTAATGCCAGTAGGTGGTTCCGGGCACTTCACAGCGGACCCAGATAGATGAATATCTTTGCAATGCGGGCGAGTTTTTGCAAATCTGATTACAGATTTGTGATTAGGAGCTTCAAATTAGTAGGAGAGGATGGATTTCGCTGAGAAATTCTTTGTATTGAAAAATGGTTCCGCTAACTTCACAATCAGCTTGCAGAAAAAGTCCATGATAACCGTAAAATCCATTTTTCTCGGCAAGTACTTATTCTGCCGTGAAATCGGACGGCAAACCGTGATCAGTGAAGCAATTCCATTCTCTTGGTATGTCTATTGCAGTGATTCTGTGCAAAAATTAGAATTTGAAATTTTAATGCCAGTAGGTGGTTCCGGGCACTTCACAGCGGACCCAGATAGAGGAATATCTTTGCAATGCGGGCGAGTTTTGCAAATCTGATTACAGATTTGTGATTAGGAGCTTCAAATTAGTAGGAGAGGATGGATTTCGCTGAGAAATTCTTTGTATTGAAAAATGGTTCCGCTAACTTCACAATCAGCTTGCAGAAAAGTCCATGATAACCGTAAAATCCATTTTTCTCGGCAAGTACTTATTCTCCCGTGAAATCGGACGGCAAACCGTGATCAGTGAAGCAATTCAATTGAATTTGAATTGCTAATAGAATTTGAAATTTTAATGCCAGTAGGTGGTTCCGGGCACTTCACAGCGGACCCAGATAGAGGAATATCTTTGCAATGCGGGCGAGTTTTGCAAATCTGATTACAGATTTGTGATTAGGAGCTTCAAATTAGTAGGAGAGGATGGATTCGCTGAGAAATTCTTTGTATTGAAAAATGGTTCCGCTAACTTCACAATCAGCTTGCAGAAAAGGTGAAATTCAGATTTCCGGGTGAAATCTGCACTGTTTTGAAAGATGAGGCACATATTCGTGATCACCACAACAAAATTGATCGGGTAGTGACCAAAAGAAATTGATTTACTGCGTCAATCAGCGAGACTCAGCAATTGGTTCTGCTGGATGGTTCCGCTAACTTCACAGCGGGACCACTTTTATCTTTAAACTTGAATTTCTCAAAAGCGACCGCGAATTTGTGAAATCTGAGCTCAGATTCGTAATCAGGAGACTGAAATTGACAAACTAGCAGCTGTTTCGAATAGAATTAAGCTATAATAAAAAATGGTTCCGCTGAGTGGTTCCGCTAACTTCACACACGTCGAGTTCCAACATATTGAATTACTTACCTCTTTTGCGAAAGTGTCGTTCAATACGATGCCAGGCCTTTGTTCTGAGACTTGAGCTCGCTGTTTGATCACTTCCACCGGCACTCTGACAAAACAAGCCACCTGAAATGAAACTGCTACGATGCCAGAAAGATACAAAGATGATACAGACCTGAAATGAAATATATTGTAATTTATCAAAATTGTTTTTTTTGATTTATCAATGTATTTTACACATCTATCGCAGGCTCGCATCATTGCCTGACTGCTTTCCTCCAATGGACAGAGCTGATCATAAAAAACGGACCACTTAAATGACATTAATTCAATCGATTCTCATGCCTTCCAATCACACAACAGCGTGCCACACAACATTCGAGAGCTTGTATTTTCAGTCTTAAAATGAACTTATGAACTATGATATACTTGTATCCGTTGATATTGTAATTTAAATTGGAAAACATGTGAATATGATAATTATTCAGGCACGGACAGAAAGAGCATCTTCTGAGTTCTCTTTTGATATACTGTTCATCAAAACAGGGGAGCTAATAAATAATGAGTGATATCGTGAAGGTATCATGAAATTATAACTATTTTAACTGAAAGTGTTATAATCTCACTTTTTCATCAAACATGTTCATGCTTGGTATCTTCAGAATCCTTGCAATGTAAGTTTTGTTCAAATAAGTTCAATAGTTCTTTTTCAAACTTCTTCAACATTTTTTCTCATTACCGCTGAAGTACACAAGCATACAAGGTAAATAATCTGCAGTCGCTTTGAGAGAACAAAGACATCCCTTCGCTAATTGCTATATTTTTTAACCATTGTTATATTTTATTTTCACCTTACATGGTGTTTGTGTACTTTAGTGGTAATGAGAAAAATATTGAAGAAGCTTGAATAAGAACCATTTACCTCTTTTAAATTATATAACTTAAATTGCATTGCAAAGATTTTGAAGATGAACCAAAATGAACATTTTTGATGAAGAAGTGAGAATATAACACTTTCAGCCAAAACAGTCATGATTTTGTGATAACTTCATGATATCAATAATTTTTTCCTAATTCCCCGATTTTCATGACCAGTATTGAAAAAGAGAGCCCAGAAGATGCTCGTTCTCCCCGTGCCTGATTAATTGTCATACTCGCATGTTTTCCAATTGAAAATTGCAATTTGTAAATTGTATGATTTTCATATTTTGAGCACTGCTCAGCAAATGCAATATAAACGGATGCAAGTATAATAATAGTAATGAGGGGTATATTTTCAAAAATTAGGAATCGAAGTTACAAGTGATTTGGTATAAGTGAATGCAATTACAAGCTAGCATTGGTCAAGCGACATGAAAAAGAAAAAAATGTTCGGGAATGTCTTTGTGTCGATGAATGCGGAAGACGAAAGTGACCCGAGTTTGGTAGACGAGGGGGACAAAGCGGTTCAGAGGATGGTCACGGAGCTCACATTTGCGAAGAAAGTTACAAATAAGATAATTGCGTCGTTCACGTAATGGGGGCATGATTGAACACGAACAAGCATCGTGGCAAATTATACGATGAGTGCGTTTAATAACTCCCTCAAGTTTATCCATAATAGTGGGTGATAAATCACCAAATACAGGGGCTGCGTACAGCAACACGAATATTACGATACCTTTGAACACAATAATGAGGTCTTTCTTAGAAATAAATGGTTTGACAACCCTTAAAATGTGGAGTCTCTTATTGGCAGAACGTATAACGTTATAGAAATGACTTTATATAATAGTTCTGAGAATGCAAGCTCTCGAATGATGCATGGCACGTTCTTGTGCGGCACGATTGGAAGGCATGAGAATCGATTGAATTTCAGTGTCATTTAGGTGGTCCACTTTTTATGATCAGCTCTTCAGTTCCAACAACACCTAAACTCAAACTACAATGTCAGCTCCAATATTTTGCATGCCGTGATCATCGGAGAATATTTCAGTCAACAAAGTTATATTATCATCTTAATTTGCCAGATCTCAGTAGTACATATTAGCGGTAAGTATATTTCCCGGTATTTAATGAGTCCGTAGTGAATGCTGCCAAACATGTTCATGAAGAAAGGTATTATGACCACGTTACTGTTCCATGCGACCTCCACTGACTGCGCTTCCAGGATAGATTGACTACAGGTCCATTGTCTTCATGTTCCGCTGTCTCCATGATGTTGTTCATCCTGCTGAAGAGTACACACCGGTCCGCAATATCACTAGCAGATGTAGCCTTCGCTCAACTACCGAGCTGGGCGACTATTCTGGCTATTCTATTCTCAGGAGCAACTATTCTGGCTCTCAGAATCACTGCTCGCAGACGAAGACAATAAGTGCGCTTCACGTGCCTTCACTTCGCTGCCGCACGTGAGCACATCCCAGACGCAAAGATCAACCAAACATTCCTCTTCATTATATATCATTCGCCACTTAGACAGGCTGCCGTGCTGACGTACAGCTCCTGTCTGCGGCTTGCTTATCTGCTTTGTTGCCTCAGCTTTCTTAAGTATGCTGCTTTCTTCGTGATAATGATATCTGCTGCTGTATATATTCGGATTACATCGTCACCTGCTTCGACTTACTTACTTGAGTGATTTCGACATTCGCTTCTCGGACTACAGCGCTTATGATATATTTTTACAACGCTATATACGGTTATATTTACAAGGCTTGTTCCTTTCATTTTGCAAAGCCTTCCTCAGACGTCAATGCTTAGTCATCGTCTCGCCTCCGACTTCCCATTGTACATTTATTCCTTCTTAGAATTCTGTCCACCGTTATCCGTCCTGCACATTATCTCTACACTTCGCTTGCGTGCTTGCAACGCAGTGATGACGTGTTTATGTCCTGCCTTCTCCCGATTACTTTTTGTTACCCTACGCGAGCACCGCGCTAGTTTTTCTATATGTAAAGCTTTTCACCGACTGCTCCTTTGTGAGACTAATAAAGATATTATTATTATTATTATTGTCTCAATCTTGACCTCTCATTCCTATCCCCTCTCCCTCTATGCTTTGTAAGGTGACCCATAACATCTGTACAATTTCTATTTATCATGACATTGCCGTGCGGCAGATAATAAAAAAATTGCCAGAGCGAGAGTTTGTTCTCGGCATAGAATAGAAAGTTTGGCCATCCCGAGGGGCCTTGTAGGGCAAAGCGCAGCGCCTACGGCTGCCAAAGAATTATTGAGCTGAAATTGTTCAAGCCTGCATGACCATATTTCCATTCTATGCCTAGGTGAACTGGCACTCTGTAATTCTGATTTTTTGGCTATCTCTGGGACAAAATAAGACGAAGTGACAAAGCAATTTTTACTAGTCTATCAACTACTTACCGATTCTCCGATGCTCGCTGCTATTACTTGAGACTGAAGCGGCGCCATGCTGGTAGTTGACAGTTTCCTCTTCATTCCGTCGTAGGTGACAAAAAACAATGCAGCTGTCGGGAAAGAAAGTAGTCTGAACGATCTGCAGAAGCAATCTTGTTATCGAATGACATTCGAATTATAATTTTTAATCGGATGTCAAATATATTCATTACAAGAGGCATCATTGGTGAGTCACAGGCAATCGCTATGAAGAATTACGGAACAGATGGGCATGGTCGCGTTGTAAATCGCTTTGAGCAATACACGAATCAAATCTGTCAATCATTGCAGATAGACCACGAAACAGTCGCAGTTGTATGAATTCTGAGTTCAGACCACACCACATCTAAGTTATTATTTGATAACTTTATCACTAAGTATTACACCTCCCTTTCTGCAATGCTCCATTCGGGTATTTCCGGGCATTGCAGCGCTGGAAAGTGGTAGACAATGGACTACTGCGAGAAAGTTAGAGAGGACAGCAGGGCATTTCCACGCGAGAAATTAAAAAATGTCAAAATTTCAAGTTCCAATTTTCGCATGAGGACTAGTATATTCCTTATACACATATTATGAAATTCCAAATTCTATTTGTCTGATCAACTTGCTGATAAGTTATTCGACACAGTAACTAATTTAAAATCATGCAAATAAATCTTAAAAAATGCATGATCACTTACTTGGTTACTTGATCACTTTTATGACACGCTTAAAACTGACAAGTTTTGACATAAATACTTTGTTGAGTCCTCACGGCTAATAACTTTAATATTGAGGTACTTCAAATCCAGTAAATTTGCATTTACTGCATTATGCATCTAGGCCTATTTCATAGTCTGTCAAAAAGTGATTCCGTCACGAAAAAATACTAATTATGTATCTCACATGACTGGATTTAAATATTTTTCTTTGAAATAATCTAGATTCTCTGCATTTTTCCACATTCGATATGGAAATAAACTAGATTAGTCTAAGTTTTTTTCTCGGGTATGTATAAAGTAGTAATGGAAGAAATAAATGATTCCGTCACGTGACGGAATCACTGTGACGGAATTACTCGATGGAATTACTGTGGAAAAATAGAGGAGGGTTCGAGTTCACCTTGCAAACATGAGGAGTATGAGGGGAAACTAAGAGAGTTATTACACGTAAGCCATATGCTGGTAGCGGATAATTGTCCATGTGTTTCTGTAGTACATGTAATTGCATTTCACAGGGAGCCGAGTTAAGAGTATAAGGCCTATCACGAACATGATTGTGTTTGATGGCAATCAAAATCAAACTCAAGAAATTATTGAGTTAATTCTGAGTAAGGCTTTAGTGCTACTATCTATTAGCTACGGGTATGTTATTATGGACAACCATGAAGCGTATCTCTGCTCAAAGAAGAACATGAAAACGGGACTTTACATGACTTTTGAAAACGTCATTGATGACAAATTACGTTCTGAATGATTGGTTGTTGCTTGACTATAATTTTAGCGGCAAAGTTCCTATTTCCCCTTCAAACTCATCTAACATTAACAAAAGCTTCCTCATTTGTATGACTTCATCAGCCATTGATTAAAGGTGTTGATCCTCCAGACTTCTCCAAGAAAAAAAGGTGCTTTGATGTCTCCTTGATCTAGTTCATTAGTTAGGGCCGGGAAATTCTCTTTTTGGCAGGATAAGAATAAATTTTCAAACATGCCAGTGACTGCCGCGGAGTCGTTCAACAGTGAGGATGTGACAGAGTTCGGACAGGACTTAGATTTGCTAACACTTATAAGAGAGAGAAGGGTCTAGAAAAGCTAAACGTTGGAGTACTTTGTTTGAATAACGGGAAAAAATAAAACTTAAAAGAGCATAATGAAGACAGAAACGTATCCAGAGGAAGAAAAACAAAACAAAGGAATTAGTAACACCACACATTCCTATACTCCTCACTCCATAGTTAAAGCCGTAAAACGTGCATGAACGCACTCCAGATTTACTAATAACGCAGACCATTTGGTATTTTGACAGTAAGGGAAGGATTCCAGATCAAGGAGGGCTCAGAATACACAAGGATCAACGTCTGTTCAGGGGCTAGAGGATCAGTTTTAAGGTCAGTTATTCGACTTTTACAGGAGATGACATATCTCGTGATGACATATTTCTACAATGCTCCTTCTAGGGATGATACTGACTGTATTTCTGAGGCAAAAGCATATGGAAAATGCCGAAGCCTTGGTAGCAGTGGAAAACAGGGAGGAGTCCAAATTTTGTCACCGCAATTTCGTGTAGGTCAACGAAAATATTTTGACAAGATTTTGACATTTTGAATACATTTTTTTTCAACTTGATGATTTGCAACGGTACCGGTAGGCGTACCTAATACTTGCACGCAATTTGCCTTGTTGAGGAGCGGATATAAATACTTATCTGGATGTCACTTACTAGCAGTGATTTTATAGGTTGATGGCGTCTTAGTAGGCCTACTTGTATCGGGTGCAAATAAGTCTAAGAATGTTGACTTACGTGGGGGCTCAGGCTGTAATATGACATGTTTTCATGGTTGGATGGAAATACATTGAAAATTCTGATGGGCAAGGAAGAAATCATTTGGAATTTGTAGGAGCAAATCGGAGAGAGTGATTCCGTCTCGATGAAATATTTGATAACACAGTCCATACTATAGAGAATAAACATCATCTGAAACTAAAGTATTCATTCCATTCGTTTATACAATGGAAACCTCAAAACATACTGAGTGACATGCGAATTTTGAACCTCTAGATTCGCAGACTTTTGCCTGTCGGTTCACGTAAAAATAAAAATGAAAAATTCTCCGCGTGATTCCGTCACGAAGAATTCATGATTTTGAAAACATGCCTCCTAAAAAAAATATTTAAATCCTTTTTTGACATCTGAATTCCACAGTGAATTCTTCTGTCATGCTCTGAGGAAAATAGACCATAATTTAAACGAGTATGATCAATGTTTTTTTTTTACGAAAGAAAAGAGAAATTAAAAATGATCCAAAAATAGGTGTTCAAAGTGATTCCGTACGCGTGGAAATGCC
>CAJQUW010002168.1:0-11706 GCA_907163375.1 Prostheceraeus crozeri | reverse complement strand
AACAGTTACACCTTTATTTCTAAGATATACACTATTGAAACTTTATTTCTAACTTGTAAACTCTTGAAACTTTATTTTGATATACAAACAGCTAAAACTTAATTTCTAACGTATACACCATTGAAACTTTAGTTTTTATCTTTTAAACTGTTGAAACTTTATTTTGTTTCTAACATGTAAACAGATAAAGCTTTATTTCTAACATATACACTATTGAAACTTTATTTCTAACTTGTACACTGGTGAAACTTTATTGTTAACTTGTAAACGGTTGAAAATTTGTTTTATTTCTATCATAGAAACAGATAGAACTTTATTCTTAACTTGTAAACTGGTGAACCTTCATTTTATTTCTAACATATAAACAGATAGAACTTTATTCTTAACTTGTAAACTTAAACAGATAGAACTTTATTCGTAACTTGTAAACTGGCGAAACTTCATTCTATTTCTAACATATAAACAAATAGAACTTTATTCTGAACATGCACACTATTGAAACTTTATTCTTAACTTGTAAACTATTGAAACTTTATTTTTAACTTGCAAACTATTGAAACTTTATTTTCAACTTGTTAACGGTTGAAACTTTGTTTTATTTCTAACATACAAACAGATAGAACTTTATTCTTAACTTGTAAACTGGTGAACCTTCATTTTATTTCTAACATATAAACAGATAGAACTTTATTCTTAACTTGTAAACTTAAACAGATAGAACTTTATTCGTAACTTGTAAACTGGCGAAACTTCATTCTATTTCTAACATATAAACAAATAGAACTTTATTCTTAACATGCACACTATTGAAACTTTATTCTTAACTTGTAAACTGTTGAAACTTTATTTTGTTTCTAACATGTAAACAGATAAAGCTTTATTTCTAACATATACACTATTGAAACTTTATTTCTAACTTGTACACTGGTGAAACTTTATTTCTAACTTGTAAACGGTTGAAACTTTGTTTTATTTCTATCATAGAAACAGATAGAACTTTATTCTTAACTTGTAAACTGGTGAACCTTCATTTTATTTCTAACATATAAACAGATAGAACTTTATTCTGAACATGCACACTATTGAAACTTTATTCTTAACTTGTAAACTATTGAAACTTTATTTTTAACTTGTTAACGGTTGAAACTTTGTTTTATTTCTAACATACAAGCAGATAGAACTTTATTCTTAACTTGTAAACTGGTGAACCTTCATTCTATTTCTAACATACAAACAGATAAAACTTTATTCTTAATATACACACACTATTGAAACTTTATTCTTAACTTGTAAACTATTGAAACTTTATTTTTAACTTGTTAACGGTTGAAACTTTGTTTTATTTCTAACATACAAGCAGATAGAACTTTATTCTTAACTTGTAAACTGGTGAACCTTCATTTTATTTCTAACTTGTAAACTCTTGAAACTTCATTTTGATATACAAACAGCTAAAACTTTATTTCTAACGTATACACCATTAAAAATTAATTTCTAACTTGTAAACTCTTGAAACAGTTATAATTTTATTTTTAACTTGTAGACTGTTGAAACTTTATTTCTAACTGGTAAACTGTTGAAATGATATCTTTCATTTACAAATAGTAGAACACTTTGTCCAACTTGTAAACTAGTAAATCTTGTTCGCCATCGAATCTAACTATTTAAATCTTCATCATGGAAATCAATGTTCCACAGTCGGAGTAAAAGTTTGAGATGATACACTCCTGGCAAACTAACTCATGAAGTAGCTTTGCTGTAATACATTTCTATCTGTAAACATATGATAATGTTAAAGTGAATCTAAAACTTTTCAGCTTATTAATTGTTCATCGTTGCATCAACGCTTTAACACGTGAACAGTTATAATTTATTTTTAATTTACACTTAGTCTAACTTGTAAACTAGTAAATCTTGCGATCTTATTTTTACAAACAGTTACACCTTTATTTCTAACGCATACACTATTGAAACTTTATTTCTAACTTGTAAATCTTATGACACTTCATATGGGTGATGATGGTAGATGAAATAGTGTCAAATAAAATTAAGATAGCTTACACTTCTGATACAGGGATAGCAATCGACTGCGATCCATGTGTAAAGAGCTTGTTAGACTACGAAAGAGAGAAGTGTGTTATGTTGCGTGTGGCGCGTGAGTGTCCTCCCATTTCATTCCATTCATCAATTCGTCTCATTGATAGAGACAGGTAGAACTCATGGTTCTCATAACGTATGCAATGGAAAGTTTTAGGCAACCTTCGACAGTTGGCTAAATGTCGCCCTGGCGCGAATGCATACTACGTTGAGACAGAGGCAATCACTTGCAAACATGACGCAGAGAGGTTTAACAATATTGACCATTGCCGAATGTCCCTTGCGGTATACATAGCTACGGGTTTCACCGCCGCCCTTTACAGGAACGCCCGTCGAAAGGAAGTATTACACCGAACTTCATTTGCAACGTTCAAGTTGACTGATAGCAGATTCAACTTAATGATAGTATTCGCCAGTCCGAAGACTGCCCAGGGGCAAACCGCGTGGAGGTTCTATCATGTTCCTTTGCCCCATAGTGACGATTAAACGGTATGTGTTAGTAGATTTCAATCATTGAAAGGGAAAGATAGAATCCATTTTCATTTGTCTCTTCAACCGTTATAACATGGAGCACTCAGAAGGGACATCTAATGAATTACATTTCCCTCTACTCCTTATCATAAAGACCTAACCTTGTCGAAGGCTGAAGTACTCTGACCTGCTAAGAAAGCGTCACGTTGAGTATGAAGTCGAACGCCCAACATGAGCAACGGCTCAGAGGTTTCGGTCTAACAAACGACGAACAACCCGTGCAACACAAACCCTCAACGGCAGTACCCGCCGACCCGAAGGAACGCTCGAGCAAAGGAGGTATTACAGCGATGATGTGCTTTATGAGCAGAAGTGAATCTCTTGATAGCAAGAGACTATTCAACAAGATTTTAATTTCTATCAGTCTTAATTATTTAGCTATTATTTTTCAATTCTATAATTTTATTCCTTCCACATCATAAAAAAAAGCACAACAATTAACTCATGACAATTAAGCAATCAAAAAAACCAGCTAGCAGGACCACTGTATAGAACAGTAATTTACACTTAGTGGAGGGAATGATAGAATTAGAGTGTAGTGAGTGGCACTCGATCCCGTCGACAGCCCGAAGGCCTTGTCTGATCACAAGGAAGTGAGAGATCTTCCCCGATACCCGCTCTTTAACAGCTGAAGACATCATTGTCACTGCCCCGAAGTGTAACCAGCCACGCCGATCAAAGGTAGTGAACATAGCTGATCTACCCCCTCAAAGCTGCTTAAGTCTTAGTTAAATTGAAATCAGATAGCATATTTGAACTCAGCATACTGAAAACCTTGAGGAAACCATCCAATCCCAATTTATTGCTTGATCGCTTGATAGCAAGCCGTAGTGAGCTTGATTCATCAGTGTTTTTGCAATGGGATGTTTATAAGCACCCTGGGGACAAGATTAGCTAAACTCAACAGATGGCGTTCAAAGTGCGACTTGAGAGCTGTTGTCAAAGGCCAACAGAACATTGATTTGTCCCACGGGATACGGTCTTAAATATACACACATTCCTTGCCACACTTATCACTACGGCATCGTCCGCCCCGTCCCGAAGGCACCACACCTGTCAGTGGAATTTATAGCAAAACTCTCCGTGTCTTGCTCGCTTTCAGTGAAAGCCGCTTATACCAGAAAAGACTGGGCTCAGACATCATTAAAAATGCTTTTCATTGACTTTCACAGGTCGAAAACCCCAGAAAACCTCCAAAACTATGAATTTAAAATTTTTCAACTTTTTAGCACTACTTATAAATTTATAATAGTCATCCACTTAGGAGGTCAATAGCGACCGAACCTTTTTTGAATCAATCAAACGGACATTAGAAGCAAAGTTTTCAAGCCATTAAAATTTTGGAGTCTTTTAATGGCCTGGAGACGAAGGCCATCTCCTGGCGAACCTCTAAGTCTGACGAGCTTAGCTGATATCAGCAATGAAATTTTCTAGTCGGGGTTTCTTACAGAAACGTGGAATTTTGGAATGTCCGAAGCTATCATCGGAGCTCAGAGAGACGACCTACCTCTGACAATCGTCTCCTCTAAATGACAAGTCCCGTCCGTTCCACTTATATAGTGTGTGGCGATCAGCAGAGACGTACTCCCATCAATCCAAACAACAACGCACCAACCACTAAAAATCCCGTCTATCTCCGTTCTAGTGCTCCCTATTGAGCTGGAAATATACCATATTCCCTTAGAAATTGACGCTGAATCCCGAATCTACCTCCGTTCCCAGCCGATGCTTCTTTTGGCTCTACAGTAGGCAGCCGACGCAAAAATTCTAACTCTGTCCGTTTTCCGAAAATTTGAAAATTTTTTCTTGCGATGACTATGAAACCTCCGATGACAGGAAACTCACGATACCAGATAGAGAATTGAGAACGCTGATTCCAAATCTGAAATCCGTTTCCAATCCGATGCTTCGTTTTGAAGCTACAGCCCAAAACGTCCCAAATTCTAACTCTGTCGTTTTTCGCCAATGTCCCAAAATCTTAAATGGCGTCTCACATCTAAACGAAGACAGATAGGAACAAGCCGATTCTTTCAGTGAATTTGTCTCACTCTTAGCTTTCAAACGAGCTATCGCACGACAAAATCCGTCCACAGGAAGCCAAAATCGAAGCAAGCTGTCCAGAGGGGGGGGGACGTCAGTGAAATTTTTTTCTCTCCGATTGACTTGAAACTCCACCCTACGATGCCAGATCACGCTGGAATCCGAATCTGGCCTCACGTTTTCCTCATAACCGATGCTTCGGTTGGGCGTCTACACACCAAAAACGTCCCAAATTCTAACTCGTTAAAATATGAAGAAAAATTTTTTCCTCTCGACGATTGCCTTGAAATCTCACCCTACCGATCAGATTTTTACGTCTGAACCGATCTGGCAGCCATTTTCACCATCCACTACAACCTAGACGGTCGCCCACGTCCAACCTAGACGGTCCCCACTCAACCTAACGTCGCCCACGTCAACCTAGACCGTCGCCCACGGCAACCTGACGGCCGCCCACGTACAACAGGCGGTCGACCAACTAACCCGAGTCTCACACTCTGTCGTTTTCCGAGGGGGGGGGGGGAGTTCAAGCGAATCAGTTGGGAACGGAACCCACCTGGCCGCACACCAGACAGACCACAACCTCTGTCGTTCCACGAGGGGGGAGGGCGCGCTGTGTTTATTATCGGACCTTTTGGTACTACTAGTAGTAACAAAAGGTCCATAATAAACACAGCGCGCCCTCCCCCCCCCTCTGGAACGGTAGAGTGTCGTGGTCGGCCGCCGTGGTGCTTCGGGTCTGAGTCCCCCCCCTCTGGAACGACAGAGGTTGTGGTCTGTCGTGGAGTGCCGGCCAGGTGGGTTCCCGTTCACAACATGTTCGCTGACCCCCCCTCTGCAACGACAGAGTGTGAGACTCGAGTGAGTTGGTCCGACCGCCTGGTTGACTTGGGCGACCGTCCAGGTTGACGTGGGCGACCGTCTAGGTTGACGTGGGCGACCGTCTAGGTTGACGTGGGCGACCGTCTAGGTTGTCGTGAATGGTGAAATGGCTGCCAGATTCGGATTCAGCGTGAAATTCTGCATCGGTAGGGTGAGTTTCAAGGCAATCGGTGAGAAAAAATTTTTCTTCAAAATTTTAACAGAGTTAGAATTTGGGACGTTTTGGTGTGTAGCGCCCAAACGAAGCATCGGATGAGAAAACGGAGGCCAGATTCGGATTCAGCGTGAAATTCTGCATCGGTAGGGTGAGTTTCAAGTCAATCGGAGAGAAAAAATTTTCGCTGACGTCCCCCCCCTCTGGACAGCTTGCTTCGATTTTGGCTTCCAGTGGACGGATTTTGTCGTGCGATAGCTCGTTTGAAAGCTAAGAGTGAGACAAATTCAGTGAAAGAATCGGCTTGTTCCTATCTGTCTTCGTTTAGATGTGAGACACCATTTAAGATTTTGGGACATTGGCGAAAAACGACAGAGTTAGAATTTGGGACGTTTCTCTAGCTGCAAAACGAAGCATCGATTGAAAACGATGTCAGATTTTTGAATCATCTGAAATTCTCTTCTGTAGTAGTTGTCCAATCAGCGAAAAAAAATTTTCATCATTTTGCGAAAAAACACAGATTAGATTCATCTCCTGAACTGTCACCATAACAACTTCGATGAAAACGAGCCAATTCGATTCAGCCAAATTCTCATGGAATTTTGAGTTCCACTCAGCGGAAGAAAAAATTTTCACGGACTCCCCACCCCCCCCTCTGACACTCTTCGATTTATCATGACATGTTTCGGCGATACTCTTTGATAGCGAAGAAACAAATTCAGTGAAGAATCGCTGTCCTATCGTCTTCGTTCAAAAGTTAGAGCGGTTACAAGATTTTAGGTCGGAGCTCGCTTACCTGAAAAAATCCTAAGTGTCAGAGTGACTTTGTATGGGTAAAATTTTGAAAGTTTTCCAAAGTGTAGAATTTCGACCTGGGGACCGTTCACCAAAACATTTTCATTCAAATTTTGAATATTGTCACATGACCTACTCCACCCCCCTCTTGTCGACGGACAGGCTTGCCTTCGATTTTGGCTTCTAGTGAACGGATTTTGTCGTGCGATAGCTCGTTTGAAAGCTAAGAGTGAGACAAATTCACTGAAAGAATCGGCTTGTTCCTATCTGTCTTCGTTTAGATGTGAGACGCCATTTAAGATTTTGGGACATTGGCGAAAAACGACAGAGTTAGAATTTGGGACGTTTTGGGCTGTAGCTTCAAAACGAAGCATCGGATTGGAAAACGGATTTCAGATTTGGACTCAGCGTGAAATTCTCTATCTGTATGGTGAGTTTCATGTCAATCGGAGAGTTTCAAGTCAATCGGCGAGAAAAATTTTCAACATTTTTCGAAAAAACGACAGAGTTAGAATTTTTGCGCTGGCTGCCTACTGTAGAGCCAAAACGAAGCATCGGATGGGAAAACGGAGGCCAGATTCGGATTCAGCGTCAAATTCTACATGGAAATGGTGTATTTCCAGCTCAATTCGGAGCACTAGAACCGGAGATAGACGGGATTTTTAGTGTTTGGATGATGGGTATTACGTCAGCAGCTGATTCGCCACACCACTAATAAAGCTGGAAACCGACGGAGACTTGTCATTTTAGAGGAGAAACGATTGTCTCAGAAGGTAGGTCGTCTCTCTGAGCTCCGATGGATAGCTTCGGACATTCCAAATTTCCAAGTTTCTGTAAGAAACCGACTTAGAAAATTTCATTGCTGATATCAGCTAAGCCGTCAGACTTAGAGGTTCGCCAGGAGATGGCCTTCGTCTCCAGGCCATAAAAGACTCCAAAACTTTAAAGGCTTGTAACTTTGCTTCTACAAGTCCGTTTGACTTGATTCAAAAAAGGTTCGTCGCTATTGACCTGCCCTTAAGTGATGGACTACTTATTAAAATTTCATAAGTAGTGCTAAAAAGTGTGAAAAATTTAAATTCACTAGTTTTGGAGGTTTTCTGGGGTTTTCGACCCTGATGAAGTCAATGAAAGCATTTTTAATGATGTCTGAGCCAGTCTTCTCATGGTATAAGCGGCTTTTCACTGAAAGCGAGCAAGACACGGAGAGTTTTGCTGTAATATTCCACTGACAGGGTGTTCCTTCGGGACGGCGGACGATGCGTAGTGATAAGTGTGGCAATGGGAATGTGTCATATTTAAGGACCCGTAACCGCTGGGACAACTCATGTCTCATGTTGGGCATTTGACACAGCTCTCAACGTAGCACTTTGAACGCCAATCGGTTGAGTCTTAGCTATCTTGTCATGGGTGGCCTCTAAACATCTCCATTGCAAAACGCTGGTGAATCAAGCTCTCTACGGCTGGCTATCAAGCAGATCAAAGCAATAACTTGGGATGTTTCCTCAAGGTTTTCAAGTATGCTGAGTTCAAATCTGCTATCAGATTTCAAATTTAACTAAGACTAAGGCAGCTTTGTGGGGTTAGATCCCTGCTACTGTTCACTACCTTTGACTCGGCGTTGCTGTTACCAATTCGGGGCAGTGAAAATGTTGTCTTCAGCTGTAAAGGGGTGTAGGGGTTTTCGGGGAAGAAGTTCTCTCACTTCCCTATGATCAGTACAAGGCCTTCGGCGCTGTCGGACGGGATCTAGTGCCACTCACTACACTCAAATCTATCATTCCTCACTAAGTGTAAATTACTGACTAATACATTTTTCTGCTATCAGGTTATTTTTGACATTGCTATCCTAGTTGAATAGTCTCTTGCTATCAAGAGACTTCACTTCTGTACTTCATAAAGCACATCATCGCTGTAATACCTCCTTTTTCTCGAGCGTTCCTTCGGGACGGCGGGGTACTGCCGTATGAGCGGATTGTGTTGCACGGGTTGTTCGTCGTTTTTGTTAGACCGAAACCTCTGAGCCGTTGCTCATGTTGGGCGTTCGACTTCATACTCAACGTGACGCTTCATCTCGCGCCAAGGTCAGAGCTACTTCAGGCCATTTCGACAAAGGTTAGTCTTTATGATATGGAAGTAGAGTGAAAATGTAATTCAGTAGATGTTCCCTTCAATGATTGCTCCCATGATAAACGTTGATGTGACAATGAAATGATTCTCATCTTCCCTTTTCAATGATTGAAATCTACTAACACACTACCGTATAATCGTTCCACCATGGGGCAAGACATGATAGAACCTCCTCGCGGTTTGCCCTGGGCAGTCTTCGGACTGGCGAATACTATCATTAAGTTGAATCTGCTATCAGTCAACTTGAACGTTGCAAATGAAGTTCGGTGTAATTCTTCCTTTCGACGGGCGTTCCTGTAAAGGGCGGCGGTGAAACCCGTAGCTATGTATACCGCAAGGGACATTCGGCAATGGTCAATCTTGTTAAACCTCTCTGCGTCATGTTTGCAAGTGATTGCCTCTGTCTCAACGTAGTATGCATTCGCGCCAGGGCGACATTTAGCCAACTGTCGGAGGTTGCCTAAAACTTTCCATTGCATACGTTATGAGAACCATGAGTTCTACCTGTCTCTATCAATGAGACGAATTGATGAATGGAATGAAATGGGAGGACACTCACACGCCACACGCAACATAACACACTTCTCTCTTCCGTAGTCTAACAAGCTCTTTACACATGGATCGCAGTCGATTGCTATCCCTGTATCAGAAGTGTAAGCTATCTTAATTTTATTTGACACTATTTCATCTACCTTCATCACCCATAGGAAGTGTCATATGATTTACAAGTTAGAAATAAAGTTTCAATAGTTTATTTTTTAGAAATAAAGGTGTAACTTTTTGTAAATATAAGATCGCAAGATTTACTAGTTTACAAGTTAGACTAAGTGTAAATTAAAAATAAAATTATAACTGTTTCAAGAGTTTACAAGTTATTAATTAATTTTTAGCTGTTTGTATATCCAAAATTAAAGTTTCAAGGAGTTTTACAAGTTAGAAATAAAGTTTCAATAGTGTATATGTTAAGAAATAAAGGTGTAACTGTTTGTAAAAATAAGATCGCAAGATTTACGAGTTTACAAGTTAGACTAAGTTGTAAATTAAAAAATAAATTATAACTGTTCAACAGATGTATTAAAGCGTTTTGATGATGGCACACGATGAACAATTCAGATAAGCGAAAAGTTTTAGATTCACTTTTATCATTATCATATCATATTTACAGATAGAAATGTATTGACACAAAAGCTACTTCATGAGTTAGTTTGCCAGGAGTGTAATCATCTGCAAACTTTTACTTCCGACTTGGAACATTGATTTCATGATGAAGATTTAAATAGTTAGGATTACGATGGCGAACAAGATTTACTAGTGTTACAAGGTTGGACAAAGTGTTCTGACTATTTGTAAATGAATTTGATATCATTTTCCAAACAGTTTACCTGTTTAGAAATAAAGTTTCAACAGTCTACAAGTGTTAAAAATAAATAAATTTATAACTGTTTCAAGAGTTTAACAAGTTAGAAATTAAATTTTTAATGGGGTATACGTTTGAAATAAAGTTTTAGAGCTGTTTGTATAACAAAATGAAGTTTCAAGGAGTTTACAAGTTAGAAATAAAATGAAGGTTCACCAGTTTACAAGTTAAGAATAAAGTTCTATCTGCTGGTATGTTAGAAATAAAACCAAAGTTTCAACCTGTTAACAAGTTAAAAAATAAAGTTTCAATAGTTTACAAGTTAGAAATAGAATAAAGTTTCAATGGTGTATACGTTAGAAATAAAGTTTTAGCTGTTTGTATATCAAAATAAAGTTTCAAGAGGTTTAACAAATTAGAAATAAAGTTTCAATTGTGTATATGTTAGAATATAAAGTGTGGACTGTTATTAAAAAATAAGATCGGCATGATTTACTAGTTAACAAAGTTAGACTAGTGGTGTTGATGAGCAATGCTCTGAACACGATAGGACTATCATAGTAAAATCATCACGAATAAATCATATCAATTCAATTCAAATTCAAATATTCACTATAAATTAAGTGCAGTCATGCTACGAGCTTCAAGCCAATTTTACAATTTACAATATAAACATAGAAATAAAAGAGAAAACAAAGGAAAGTCATTTATAGTAAATCGATAAGATTTCTTCACTTTGTGTTCTTGAAGAACCCAGTCAATCGCTCGCAATTTCTGGGAAGTGATCTACTCCTCGCAGTAACAGCTACCCGAATTGATCTCACCACCAAAATTGCAACGATAAGAGACCGCAATTGCAAATAATCTCAGAACCGCACTCGGATCTTCCAGGCATAAAAGAAGATACATCCACCAAGCAGCGAGATAATCAAGACACCCTCTCGACGACAACAGAAGTCATAACGATAGTCTATAAGCAATACGTTGACCGAATCGCAGCCACAGTAATCATTTAACAAAATTATATACGAATAGCGAATCCGTAAATCAACGCTCTGCATTTAGCACAGATTGTAATCGCTCCTTGTTTGCCAAGATATCCAACATGACAAATCAGTATAATCCAACTTTGAGATACCAAAGGAAGAATCATGTCAAGTAAATCACTGGAATAAGGATAATACTCAATCTGCCATCTCCCAAAGCACGATAACACAACATTTCCGAGATATTTACTTGAATGAAAGTTTCTGATCCAAAATACTCCAAACAGCGCACTGAATTGATGAAAAGGGATATAACAGATCCTATTCGCAAGGCGCTGAGACAGAACGCCGACGTTTGCCTGAGTGACACCATAGAAATTCAGTTTTCTCTGTATTCAATAGAAGACGATTTGCACTGCACCATTGAACAACATCATCTAGACAACATGCCATCTCGGCAGCTAGATCATCAGTCGCATTTGGCGAACACGCTCCATAAATCTGCACATCATCCGCTTAAATATGCAACTTGAAGTTATGATCACGAACAACATTGATAACTTCTACCATATACAAAACAAAAAGAAGCGGCCCCATCACTGAGCCTTGAGGAACACCCCAGTTCCACATCTTGGAATCGGAAGTTGAAGCGCCTACACGAACATAACTCATACTTAACTCATATCGCAATAGGAATGTACATTGACAGATTCAAATAGATGCTCATGCGTTCA
>CAJQUW010002167.1:0-69116 GCA_907163375.1 Prostheceraeus crozeri | reverse complement strand
CACTTTTTTCTTTTTTACTCCAGGGGGCTGTTTCTCATCTCAATAACTTTTTACAATTGTAAGTCTAAACAGAGATTCACAATTGTGTTACAATTTTACAATTTTTCAGTTTCTCATTGTAGTTACAATAGTTGTAGAATGACGAAGGAAATCCAACTGATTCGAGGATAACTATGGTAAATCATCCAAACTATCTCTGGATGAAATTCCTTTCATTGGAAGTAACTATGGAAACAGCCGACCCATAACAGCGTCGATATTCACACGGGATTCGAGAAGATTTATTCTGCGACTAGATTAGACGACTGTGAGACAGTGATCAGCAACTGAATTTCCTAAACTTGCCTTCTGCCTTTGTGTAGGGATGCAGGTGGAGGACAAGCTCGTTCTTTTACAAATGCTTAAAGAAAACAAGGACATTTTGTTTGGCTCATTCAGCAGTGATAATACCAGAGAAAGCAAAAATGGGAAGTGGATGGAAATATATCGTAAGTGCCGAGCTCGTGGCATTAACGTTGGAAAAGACTATACCTACTTACGAGATACAATATGGCAGAATTTACGGAGATCTACTGTATCCAAAGTTGACAAACGAAATCAAACAGGTGGTGAAGGCGACCGATCACTAACGTTGAGTGAAATTGATAACGCTGTACTTGATGTCATAGGCAAAGATAGCCCTGTTATCACAGGCTTAACTGTTACTGAGTCTGGTGACAGGCCTACAATATCGTCTCCTACAAGAAAACCACCCGAGAAGCTTTCGCCACAAAAGATATCCTTACCATTGAAAGAAGTGTACGGAAGCCCGAAGAAAACCAAAATCGATTTTAAATCAATTTACGAGAAGAAGAAGTTGGAGAAAATGGATCTGGAAATTGAGAAATTAAAACTTGAAATTTGTTTCCTGCGACAGAATATGACTGTCGGCGAGTTTACAGCTCTCATTTTGTCCGACGAAGACAATGAGTGAGTTGGGCCTATTCTGTAATTTCGGCAATAAATTTTATGTCTTTGTTTTATGAATCATATTTTTTGGAATTTCCCTGAGTTGAAAGCAATGTGGGTTTAAAAAAAGCAAAGCGTTTTAAACAACTTCTCTAAAGCACTTAATCATTGGGGATCGATACTTAAATAGTGCTATCATGAATTGAACTTAGGATTTTAAATCGAAGAATTCGGAATCGTGAATTAAGATTGAAGATATCAGTCAGTAAAAAGACATGATTATATATCACTTATAGGCTACATTCTTTTAATTTAAACCTATCAATCTCTGGGAAAAAGGCCATATAATTGCCGGGCATTCTCACCGTTTATTGCCCTAGGGCATTAAATGATTAACATAGACTTCTATATGAAGACAAATCATTGAAGTTTTTACATGACGGTTTCATAGATTTATAGGTTAAATTATTATTAAATTATTATATTAAATTTTTATAGGTTAAAGCATCGATTTCACGAGTAGGCTGATAGATAGTTGAGAATTCTCTCGGTGGAGGGCATTAAATCAATCCATCGGGAATTCTTTCGGTAGGTTACCTCTGTTTTGGAATTTTGAGCTAGCATGATGAATCATCAAACACATTGCGTAATAAAATTTAGAACTGCTTTAGAAGGGTTATCTTAATATAGTTAAATTCATGTCACAAAATATGATGATAATAATAATAATCGTCATCAATCGCATATTGCATAAATATATCAGATACCCTACTCGAGTAATAGGCCTACTTTACATACAAGGCCCTATACGTTATCAAAATCAGCATGGAATCATTTATGGAATAGAGGTGGATAATGAACAACAAGCGTGAAACTAATAATGAGTTACTATTGATGCCTATGACGAGGATCTGCACGAACCCTGTAATTACCTACATAATATACAGGCCTATAGCAGTGCTATACGAATCAACGAAATCTTTTCGTTTTTGTATGTTTTTAAATAATTTGTATCAAATTTTATAGGGAAATCTGATAATATTGATAGGTCAATAAAATGAATCATTTTAAAAGGAAAAATTTGCTTACTCATGCTAAGATTTTTATGAACTTTGAAGAATGAACAATGAACCCAAATTCAAACTAATTGAAGGCAGGCACATGGGATAAAAGCCAAAATGCAAGTGTATACAGAATTCAGAGGAAAAATTCTAAAAGTTGATCTCGCCTAGATTGACGTATTGGTGCATCACTATTACTGACATGATCTTCATCACTTTCAGAATCGGAATCGATTTCAGTTTCAGTCGATTGTTCATCTTCAGCTTCGTCTTCGTCGGTGTCCATTTCTTGAGAATCATCTTCAACAGACGGGATTTCTTCAGGATCTTCAGTCATACATAGATTGTGCAAAACACAACACGCTTTTATTATTTCACATGCGAACGTCGGATTTACACGTGAAAATTTTAAGCACCTGAAACGTTCTTTCAATATACCAAAGGCGCACTCAATCAATCGGCGCGTGGATCTATGTGCCCGATTAAATCTTCGCTGATGACTATTTTCGGGTCTTAAAAAAGGAACAATCAAATAATCGGTTAAAGGATTTCCAGAATCACCCAATAAAACCGCGTTCCGGAAAGGTCTCCAGTTGCGTTGATTAAAATCACGAAATATGTTGGACTTTTTGAAAACGCGTGCATCATGAACACTACCTTGATATTTCGCACTGACATATTGAAACCGCATCGATGCATCACACACCATCATTGCATTGATTGAATGGTCACTTTTCCTGTTAACGATTCCTGTTGCAGATTCATTCCTTGAAGGAGCTTTGATTAAAAAATGGCTGCCATCTATACAACCACACACTGATGGAAATTCAGCTACGGAATAAAATTCCTCAGTAACACTATCATTGGTGTTCCAAAAAATAATTTCATTGAATAAAGTAGCATTGATTGCCGTTGTGACTTCTCCAATACAGCGACAAATTGCTGCTTTGGATACACCATGACTGTCCGCTATATTATGATAATATCCTCCAGATGCGAAAAAATTGAGTGCAGTTAACAATTGCAATCTTGGATGCATGTCATGTTCACGGGTTGTACTATGTATTAGAAAATGTCCAATTCGAGATAAAAGAGATTCGACGGAAGATGATGACAGACGAAATCGTTCAATAAACGTAGGATCCCCTTCTATGTACTCGTAATTAAACCGTTGTTTGTAAATACGTTGACGACGGTTTAGGTAGTTATCAATCAAACTCTCTTCGTCGCTGTCCGATTCGTACATTATGTCACCCTGAGAACAAGATTATAGCAGCTTTACAGGTCAACTTTCCAATGTAAAATATTCTCTCAAATCTTACAATGAATTGTAAATCAATAACTTATTTCGTCATCACTAAAAAGAGATACGAAGCTGAGAAACTGAACATCAACAATAATTGTAAAAATTTACTTGTAAATGCATTGTAGATAAGAAACTGAAAAATTGTAAGATTGCTACAATTCTTTTTTTTAAATACATTTAATTGTAGAGATGAGAAACAGGCCCCAGATCGCACCAATTTCATCCTCCTATTTTCACTATCATTACATTGCAGCATGGAAAAATCCTGATTCATAGCATGCTCATCTAGATCCATTAGTCTTTCAACTAAAGCGCCAGCTTTAATATTTTCATTTACATTTGTAACACTTTCTATAGCCTTCAACGAATAACCAAGCTCTCTTGATACAAACCATAAAGTTGGGAAACGAATGCAACTTTTCATCTTCAAATAATTTCAAATGATGATGAGTGTCAGGAATGAACTTTCAGTTGAATATGCTTGATATGACTTGTACACCTTTGACAGTATTGATGACTCAGTGTAATCTAATACTTTACTTTCACAAATGTGTGTTGTGGTAAAAACTATTTGACTACACTAACGCTTACATTTTATGACATTTGTGTTTCATAAAACGTCATGATCAAACTTTCTAACTATACAATCTGTGTTGGAGTAAAACGTTTGTACAGCATGATAAACTTTACTTTCATTTCATCCATTTTTCACCCATCCTCTGAGTATACGGGCTTGGAACCGTCATGAAAGCAAATGACTTTCAGGCCTCATTATGGGTAGCCTCGTAAAGGCTCATGGATCATTCACAGAAAAAGGCAATGAAGCAGTGTGCTGTGTGTATGTGTGAGTGTGTATGTCTTCATGTTTTAAAGAAAGGATGCTCTTCACTCATATTTATGCTTAGGTCCAAACCATCTTCCCTCTTTGACCATGTTGGATTGTCTTTGATGACTAACTATTGTTGCTTTCTTCACATAGTCAATCGTTTCTAGACAATCGGCAATCTTCCTTGGATCACCTGTCTTGATTTCCATGGAGTAGTACCTTTCTGACAACTCCATGATTGTGTTCTTTTCTTTCTTTTGACGAATCATTAATTCAGCTTTTGTCTCACTCATGATGCAGGATCACTACACTGTAACAATGCTCAGTGAAAAGTGAATTTCTATAAAGTGCTACCTCCTTATATCTTGTCGTAGGAAACCTGAGTCCTGGATGGCGAACTGTAAGACTTGCGATGTGTTTCATTAACTTTCAGACTACATTATCATTTCATAAACCTGTGTTTCATAAAACATCATGAACATCTTTCTAACTATACATCAACCTGTGTTGCAGTAAAACTTTTGTACAACATGATAAACTTTCTGACTACACTCACGAATAAAACTTCGATGATCAAACTTTACTTTCAAAAACGTGTGTCACGGTAAAACTATTTGTCCACACTAACGCTTGCATTTCACGACACTTGTGTTTCGTAAACTTTCTAACTACACTCACGAATAAAACTTCGATGATCAAACTTTACTTTCACAAATGTGTGTCACGGTAAAACTATTTGACTACACTTAACTTTGCCTTTGCAAACCATGATACACTTTCTGACCACGTTCGCAAGAGCTTGTTCACTAGCGAAGAGAGAAATGAGCTTGTGGTTGCGTGTGGTGCATGAATGTCCCTTCCAATTCATTCCATTTCATCATTTAGTCTTCCCCTCTGCATTCCATATCCGACGATATGTGGCGGGCTTGGGACCGCTGTAGCTGCATTAGAAGGTAGCCCTTAAGAGGGCTCATGGAGCGTTCCCGACGAAGGGTGATGAAAGAATGTGTTGTATGTATGAAAGTTGATCTTATGTTTATAAAAAAGACAATCATCTAACTTGGGCGGGACCGGCCGATCCTGCTGAGAGAGACTCTTCATCTCTCTATGTCAGCGGCATCGACCTCCTCTACTACCACCCGACTGTCAGGGCGGTATATACCCCCACTCTTTTGAATCGGTATCATCATCGGCTGCTGATGAACTATTTCGAGCAAGATTGTTCCACAATCTCTCTTGCTCTTCCATCTGCGAAAACTCTTTAAATAAATTTCTCGGCTTTAACCGAGGCTTGTCAGGATAGCTGACTAGCGTGTGTGGTGTCTGCATGATGGTGTATAAAATGAAAATGAAAGAGAAGACGCGGTTTATATACCCAGTGAGCACAAAGCCATGATTCTGACCTTACTTATTTGGCCATGCGTTTGACATGACAACAGCGGTTTTATCATTTATGGGCATCGGCAGGCACCATGCTTTCAGCAACCAACTCCCAACACAAGGACTGGTTACCCTATGACGCGAAAAGGTTTGACGTCAATGCTTGCAGTAACCCTCTCATTTTCACCAAGTTACAATGACAAACGATAGACGTTGCCAACCCTGAGTTACTGAGGCTAGACGAGATTTCACAAAGGCCTGATAGCAGAAGCCATAGCGACTTGATAGCAAGCGTTTAGGTGTTAAGCTCTTGAATCCGTTACAGGCATTACTCAGAGGGGATCTTATCCCAGCTCCAAGGCCTCGACCCACAAATCCAACCTCGGGCGGACAGAGCGTGCGTCATGTCACTGTGTTGGTATCCGGGCCCGATTTTGACATAAAAACCGGTGGAGTTATTTACGAGAGGATACATCCCAAGTCGTTGCTTTGATCAGCTTGATAGCAAGCCGTGATTTACAAGCGTTTTGCAATGGAGATGTTTAGGTGCCATCCATGACAAGATAGCTAAGACTCAACCGATTGGCGTTCAAAGTGCTACGTTGAGAACTGTGTCAAATGCCCAACATGAGTTGCCCCAGAGATTTCGGTCTAAAATATGACACACTCCCTTGCCACACTTATCACTACGGCATCATCCGCCGTCCCGAAGGAACACCCTGTCATTGGAATATTACAGCAAAACTCTCCGTGCCATGCTCGCTTTCAGTGAAAAGCCGATTGTATCATGTAAAGACTGGTTCGTACACACTTATACAGGCCTTCATTGAAATCAGAAGGTTTGAAAACCTTATAAAACATCAAAAAATAGCAAATTTAAATTTTTCAGCATTTAGTACTACTTATGAAATTTTATAAGTAGTCTGCAATTATAGGTCTGATCAATGGCGATCGAATCTTTTTTGAATTAAGTCAAAAGGACTTGTAGAAACGAAGTTACAAGTCTTTAAAGTTTTGGAGTCTTTTATGGCCTGGAGACTAAGGCCATCTCCTGGCTAACCTTTAAGTCTGACGCCTTAGCTGATATCAGCAATGAAATTTTCTAAGTCTGAAATTTGGAATTTCCGATGCTGTCATCGGAGCTCCGGAGAGACGACTTACCTTTGACAATCTCTCTCGTCTTACGGAAAAGTCTCAGTCGGTTCCCAGCTTATATAGTTTGTGGCGATCAGCTGATGACGTAATCTCAATCATCCAAAACTTTAAACACGTCTATCTCCGGTTCTAGTGCTCCGATTGACTTCAAATTTTGACAGTCACGTTTTCTCGCTCTCACCTTTCATTTAAGCGATCCCTCGACTCTCTACGATGACCAGAAGCCGAGTTGAAAAACTCTGTCGTTTTTTCAAAAGTTCCAAAATCTTGGAAAATGTGCAAAAATTCGATTTTAAACATGCTCTCATTTGGAAACAAAACCTTCCACACATCTGAAAAGATACGATCCTAGAGAACAAAGTGCGGTCTTGGCCCTAAAAGAAATTCGAGCTCTTCATTCACTTCCATTCCCGAGTGAGTCGTCATCAAAGTAGGCCACAATTTAACATTTACACGAAAAAATCCCGTGTGGAGACCCAGTGAGAAGACAATTTTCGACTTTTTCTCTCCGATTCATTTGAAACTCACCCTCTAGATGTACAATTGCACGCTGATTCCAAATCTGGTCTCCGTTTTCCCATTCGAGGCTTCGTTCACCCGCTAGAGGCATTTTCATAAAATTTCTAACTCTGTCGTTTTTTCGGTGATGGGCAAAAATCTTAAAGTCACTCTCACACCCCAACGCACGAACGTAGAGACACGCCGTTTCTTCCATTGAATTTGTCTCACTCTTAGCTTTCAAACGAGCTATTGCACGCCTTTCTACCATCTGTAGAACCAAAGTTGGAAGATCGCTGCCGAGGGGGGGGGTCGAAGTTCTTCGTTGTTTGGCCTACGACTTTGGAAACAAGTCCACTAGCCCCAAATTTGGCCAAAAAGTCCAAATCCGCCGTCCATTTTTACGTACGAGGCTTCGTTTAGCCGCTGCAGCCACTTTCTCACTCAAAAACGCTCTGACGGCGCTCTAACATGACCAAAAGTCTCAATGTCACTGCCAAGCCTCAGCCAAGGAAGATAGGGCCAAACTGTGCTTTCCAATGAATTTGTGGCACTCTTAGCTTTCAAACGAGCTATTTCACGACTTTCTACGATCTCTAGAACCAAAGTTGGAAGTGTCGTCCAGAGGGGGGTCAGAACTTTTTCTCTCCGATTGAGCTGGAAACAACCTCCCTAACCCAAAATTTCACGTAGAATCCGAATCTGCCCTCCGTTTTCCCATCCGAGCACTCCTTCATGCCGAAAAACGGACTTTCTCATCCCAAAACGACCAAAACCCACCTTTTTCTAACTCTGGCGTTTTTCAGAGATTCCAGCCATTTTCCTCTCTAAACCCAGGAAAACATGGACATGGGATGCTTTCCACTGCATTTTTCTCACTCTTAGCTTTCAAATGAGCTATTGCACGACTTTCTACCATCTCTAGAACCAAAGTTGGAAGTCTCGTCCAGAGGGGGGGAACGGTTTCCTCCTCACGGACACATTCCTCCCATCACATCCTTGGCGACTTCCTTCCAGAGGGGGGGCTGAGTCAGCATGATCGTTGCACATTTTGGCCTTGATTTTGGGATGGGATTACTACTATCGTCAACGATCTTCTCTTGGTCCTACCTGCTCTCACTGACGTGTCATAGCCTTTAGTGTGTAAAACTCCTGTTATCTGACTTGCAGAACATTTACAGCCTCAGAATTAGACAACTGCCGTCATTTGTCTGTAGACAACAATGATATGAAGTTCATGATCACAGCTAGGGTTTACAATCTCGAGCCGTTTTCTCAATCCCGGGATTTTCGAGACTGGCTAATCGCAATCCCGGGATCTCGATCGAGATTTATATATACTGTATATGTTTTTAATCATTAAGTTTCTAGACATATTTCAAAAGACGATACGTGCTTGTAAAATGTATATCTTTCAACGTGAACTAAGCAAACATCTACAGTAGGTAAAACTAGTCAACTCGTAAAAAATATTGGCGAAGTAAGGTAAGACACTGAATTGTGTTATCACTCATTCTCGACCGTAATTTCGTTAAGAACAAACCGGCCGCCGAGAATGCCCTTTCGGATTCTACCGATGTTGGAGGCATCGATTCCAGGACTTGTTTCACCCGCTTGAGGATCATTCTTGTATCTCGAGATAGACTGAATTGTTGCAGTTCCATCCTAACCAACGATTCGAGAGAATCATTCCTTGCAGGAGGAGACTTTTCCAATACTAGCAGACTTCTCGCAAGCATCTCACAAAAGTCGTCATTCAAAATTTTAGTCGTTATTTCAAATCGTTGTGATTTGTCTTTCAGCTATCAATTTACGAAGTATTTTCAGTTTACAGAAGCAATACTAGTAGCAGTGTCACAACACTGTTTATTAAGCGTCTGAACGGTTTGTGTCACGGCATTGATTTAGCCCAGATTTCGTGCTGCTCCTCGGCACTAATGTCACGACACTAGTGTCATCGTGTGAAAGAGGCTTAACCAGCTGGCTCGGCAAATACAGCACATTGGCAAATTTATCAAACTTGGAACCTAAAAAATTTAGATGCATTTTCAAAAAAGCCATTGACTCTCTTAACTATGTCACTTAGAAGGAACTAAGGGCCAATCTTTCAAATATCTCGAAATACCTCGAGATCTCGAAGACGTAATCCCGGGATTTTTAATCTCGGAAATAGGGTCGAGATCCCGGGATCCGAGATCCCGGGATTGTAAACCCTAATCACAGCTGTACCTTGTATTCTAACTGAGTATCCAAGGAACCAATCCTTCATCCCAGGGTTCAAGTAAGACTTCTCAGTCGAGTTGTAGTGTCACTCAATGACAGATCAAGTCTATTCTAAACCCAATGTGTTTAACTTTGGCCAAATTTAATGATTTTGGAAAACTTGGAAAATGTGGGGGGGGGAAGAATAGAAGTACCCATGGATGTATTGGGTTTTATCACGGATGTTTCGCTCATTAGTTACATCTAACAATTATTGATTCATTTACACAAAGTGGATGCCAGACATTGATCCAGAAAGTGAAATTGATTGTTTCTTCTTTTCAGCGCAGTAGCGTGAAGATAAGCTACCTGGTTTGGGTACTTATGGGTTATCTCCCCCCAGGTTTTCAAATTTGCCTAAAATCCTTAAATCTGAATCAACCGGCACAAAATTTTAGATACACATTTTTGAGTATATTTTCTACCTACATAGAAAAATTTGTGCAAATCCGACAAGCACTTTTTGAATAAGAGACGACAAATTGAAGTAAAGCGATGTCAGCAGCTTGAATTGACTTCGTCTGTTCGACGCATTATTGTTACTCGGTGTGCTTTGTTCTCTCTCCCTCTTCGTCTCATCCATTGCTATTTGAAATCCTCCTACGACCACTACCCTGCCACACCTTTCTTAAGTCAAGTACCGTAATATGGGGTGACTTGGGACAGTTTTGACAATTAGTTTAGTATTTCTGGAAAACTATCACTTTTTTAAATCTAATAATGACCCATGTTTATGCGAATGGTTGTTAGAAGTAACATACTAGATAAGCGTTGTCATGGTTCTAGATTTTCTTACATGTAGAATCAAAAACATGTGGTGTCCCAAGTCACCATCAGATGGGGGGACTTGGGACAGCGATCGATATCTGATATACATATATTTTTTGATACAACAACTTTCCCAAATTACGTTTTACTTTTAAAATCATGCTTCAGTTCCTTTCTAGAACAATTTAAAACAAAGAAATAGTTGTCCCAAGTCCCCTCGCACTGATTGGACTTCGAAATAAAATATATTCAAAATTCTTCAATTGAAGCACATGAGCAAACCAAAACAGACATATTGTATCAGCCGAAGATAGTGTTGCTAGAAAATCAGATCAGCATTCAATTTATTGGAGTGTTTCACCAAAGTCCAGTCGCTCGATCAACGTCACAAAACTCTAAAGGTCCACGTCGTGTTTTTGTTGGTGTTTGTAAAATCTTGATTATTTCAGACACCACAACTTCAGATTCATCTGGCGAGTTTGGCCATTCAAAGTAAGTGCTTACATAACAATATGGCTTCAAAAATGTCATTTTGAAATGACGTTGATTGTTATTCATTTCATCGGTTCTGACATTTAGGACCTTACCAACCAAGGTCAGACCTCGGATTTCACGAAAAAATCTTAAGTGTCAGGGTGACTTTGTATGGTAAAAATTAAAAAATTTTCCAAAGTGTCGAATTTCAACCTGGGACCCTGACCAAAGTGTGTTTCATCAAATTTCACCGACCCCCCCCCCCTCGGCAGCGATCTTCCAATGTTGGTTCTAGTGGATGGATTTTGTCTTATAGATACTCATTTGAAAGAGGAGAAAAAACTGCCCGATGACATTTTTGTTGCGAGTCAATCGGATCAGCCGTTCAAAAGTTAGAGCTGTTACAAGATTTTGGGTCAGACCTCGGATTTCACGAAAAAATCCTAAGTGTCAGAGTGACTTTGTATGGGAAAAATTAAAAATTTTTCCAAAGTGTCGAATTTCGACCTGGGACCCTGACCAAAGTTTGTTTCATCAAATTTCACCGACCTCCCCCCCCTCTATCGGAGAAATTTGATGAAACAAGTTTTGGTCAGGGTCCCAGATTGAAATTCGGAAGTTTAAAATTTTTCAAAATTTTCACCACACTGGAGCTCCCACACTTAGGAATTTTTTCACTTGTGGCATGTTACATGCACATGTGCTGACGGACCAACTTCCCGTGGTCATATGAGAATGGTTCAGGTGTCATATTGTAAAGAATGATGAGACGAATCGTTTGCAACAAACCGCATGTCGCTACGATGAATACTTTCGGAGATAGAGCCATTTTAAGTTTTCTTCTGAGCATATATAAACCCCCGGCAACGTAAGTCTGATCACTTCATCGAAAGACGAGGTAAGCGACAGTAATGGGTAAAAGACCGTTCCAGGACACCATAAAATCGAAAAAATTGGTATCTTTAAAAACGACATAAATTCATGAATTTGAACCCTTTTTCAGGTTTTTAAGACCTAAATACATGAATTTAGTCCATTCAAAAAGTACCATTTTTTCAAAAAATGGTATTTTTAAAAACGACATAAATTCATGAATTTGAACCCTTTTTCAGGTTATGAAGACCTAAATTCATAAATCGGCTAAAGCCAGAGGAGCTTCGCTCCAATTTGGGCGTTTTTAAAAATACCCAATTTTCAAATTTTTCAAAATCTCAAAATTTGAGAATTACAATCGGGCGAAGCCCTAGAACCTTCGGTTCGATTTTCATTGCTTAAATCATGACCGTTCCAGGACACCAAAAATCATAAAAGTTGAGAATTTCAAATTCATGAATTTTATCCATCTTTCAGGTTTTTAAAATATATCATGTGTCTAAAAATATTTCTTTAAAAGTGGAAGAAACAAAAGTGGAAGAAACAGCAAGAATATATCCTTCAATATCATATGAACGTAGTTCTGCTACCCCCTCCCTTCTGTCTTCTAGGGGTCCCTTAAGAAATTTTTTTATTATAAAATGAGCAACATAAATAAGTTTTTTAAATTATATGGAACGCAAACTACGACAAATTTCGACCTAAAGAAAATCGCAAATGAATTAGGAATAAAGAATTTTCATGTTCTAATGAGAGACGAATTACAATTCCTAAAAAATAAGCCAACAGGAACCTTCAGTTCCCGGAACAAAGTTCCATCAATAACTGTAAATTTCGTAACCAATCTCCATACGTCAGATGAAAAAGGCGTACATTGGTCAGCAGGACAAAGAAATATAAACTGTTCAAATTATTATTTTGACTCATACGGACTTCCACCTACGAATGAAGTAACAGAAATACTTGGCAATGGAATTTATAATACGTTTCAAATTCAAAAACCGGGAACTACTTATTGTGGACAATTATGTTTATACGTTTTGTACAAATTACAAAAAGGAGTATCATTTCTAGATATTATGTTAGAGTTAAACAATCTATAACTCAAGCGAAGCTAGCTAAAGCGCCACCTAAAGGTTAAAGCTCTGTTTTCTGTAATTCATTTTGATAAAAACGACCTCTGATATCCTCATTATCTAAATCTTTAATTTCATAAGTAATCGGATAACTTTGATTTATTTTAGAAACTTCAAATATTTCTTTAGTCCAATAGCCAACAAAGCCTTTTTCAAATTTATTCTTATATTTAAATATTCTAACTCTATCTCCAATTTTAAATTTCGGCTTAAGTTTCTGCAAATTCGGATTACTCTCATTCAAATTATTATTCTCGAATATTTTCTTTCGTATCAAATCAGGGTCGTCAGAAGCATTCTTTGGGGTTTCTTCAATACCAGAATGAACTTTATTATTGTACTCTTCTACAACTCCTGGTAATATCTTCAACCATTTCTGATTTCCTTGCTGAGTAAATTTCTTGAATAATTTATTTTTTAACGTCCGATTGAATCTTTCTATCACTACAGCTTTTCCTGCAGTTTCAGTTGAATAAACAATTTCAAATAGTGGCTGAACGTTTCGGTTATAAAATTCCGATCCTTTATCAACAAACAATTTCCTTGGCTTTCTATTACTTTCTTTAAAGATTCCTTCAAACGCATATTTAACTGATAGACCACTTTTATTTTTTAAAGGCTTTACCCAAGCGTATCGTGTATATAAATCTATAACGGTCAATGCGTATTTGTAGTCCCTTTCATTCGGCATATGAATAAGATCAGCACTCCAAATATCATCTTTATTAAATACTTTTACTTTCAATAAATATTTAGGTCTTCTATATTCCTTGTGGATTTCAGACGCATAAACGTCTAAATTATGATTTTCATTTAAACCCTGACCGAATAATATTTTAGCTTGTAAAGCTTTTTTAACAAACATTCTTTCAATTTTTTCTCTAAATGTAGGATTCTGAATACTATCTAATTCTTGAATCATCTTCTTATCAGCTGCATGTCGAGAACTTAGATCATGATTTCGATAAGCTAAATCATGCCTGTAAGCTGCGGCATCTACTCTATTTATTGGTTCTTCACCTGGTTTCGGATTATTATTCTCATCTAGTCTTATATCTAATCGAGTTCCTGGACCAGTATATGAATGACCAGGAAGATGTTTTTCTTTCGAATATTTACTCCAAATAAATCCAGGAAAGTTTTCTAATGTTTTTTGTATATCACCACCGAAGTGGTATGGAACTTTGTTCTTGTCACCTCCAATATCCTGACAATGTGAGTTTTTATTTTTGTTTAATAGATAATTCAATAAATCTAAATTAGAAATTTTTAATTTAGTTAAATTTTCGGAATTTGTAGAATTCATTTTAAAAGATAAAATAAATGTTTTACCTTATGGACCAAAGGTCCTGAGGTTATTACCGAATCATACTAGGACTTAGATATATTCCAGAACCATCTTTAGTTTCTTTAATTTCAATTAAATCATCAACATTGTGGAGAATATTTTTAAGAACTCGTTTTCCTTCATCAACTAATTTTAATTTACTAATAAAATTATCTACTACTCCTTCACCCCTAGCAACTTTCTCTAACTCTCTATTATGTCGTTTTTGTTCTTCTAATGCTGCTTTCTCTGATTTATTTTTATTTACTGCTTGGACAATACCAGCTGTCCCACCTGCAACACTTCCTGCTGCAGCTATGCCTCCTATTATTAGTGGAATTAATGGGAGAATCCCGCCATTCTTTTCTTCTTGTAATTGAATATTCTCTATCATTGGTTTACTTATGTAATACTTTTTTTTGTTAATCGTAATAGTTTTAGGGGTATTTTTGTCAACAATATTACGTAATTTTAATTCAACAGTTTTATTATTAATATTACTTTTCGCTTGCGACATTTTTAATAAAAAAATTTTAAGTTATCAAAAATTTAAATCTATTCTAGTTATGAAAAAATTTCAAGTTACCAAAAAATTTAAATCTATTCTAGTTATGAAAAAATTTTAAGTTACTAAAAAATTTTAAGTTACCAAAAAATTTTAATCTATTCTAGTTATGAAAAATTTTAAGTTAAGAATTTTTAATCTATTCTAGTTATGAAAAAATTTTAATTAACTTATCAGAGCGAAGCTCCTCGAGGCTTTAGCCGATCGGACCAAAGGTTCTAAGGTTACTAACCGATCCTTACCATCTTTCCATTAAGAATTTCAATAGAATATTTTACATCTTCTAGCAATAAACCATAAGCCATCAATGAAGTTGTGGAATCTTTCTTTTCAATATTAATTGTTACATCACAACCATTTTTAATAATATCTTCAGATTGTGCACTTAAATCGAAACAGAAAATTGGATATAAATGTCTCCAATCTCCAGGAGTTAATTGTGGTTCAACTCCAAATTCTGTACAAAGATTTCGATAAGAATCATATCCTTCCATAAACTGATTATTGGTATCATCGAATCTTAATGGATCAATTGGATATCGAGTTTGATTTAATGAAACTTGTAAACTTCGAATTGTATTAATATGAAAAATATTGTTGTTCTTATCAAAACTTGGAGAATTATTTCTTTGAAATGTTAGTAATAAATATCTTGGAGTATTCGCAGTTCTAGTAAAATGCCAGTTAAATCTTTGTTCGGAAAAAGTTACTGAACTAGCAGTACGCTTTAGAAAATTTACTGGAATTGGTTTGTTAGTATTTAATCTTTTTGCAATAGCTGTTTCAACCTCTAAACTGGGAGTAATATGCTTAATCCACCATTCAAGTCTATCAATTTTTAAATATGCTTTTTTCCCAGTCTTACCAAAAAAGATTAATTCATTATTTGCTGTACGATGAATTATTAATTTAAATTTTAATTGATATGATATTTTATCATAATCTAAATATCCGAATAATGGAGACAATGACCAATTAACTGTCTGTTTACTTTTCTTGTTAAATTCACGTCTTTCTTTATATGCTTCATTATTTGTTTTATTTAAATGTTTTGCAATATTTTCTACATCTTTCGCAATTCCTGCGGCATCTGTTCCAGCGTGAGTAAAATCATCAACAATTATACCATCATTAGTATCAGGAAACCAACCTTCGATTTCATACTTTTTATTATTTTCACCAATTGTTACAAATCTAAGCATTGTATCAATTACACCTGGAGAATCACTTATTGTTTCTATATTTTGAGTTGCAACATCTAAACGCATTTGTGTAAATAATCTTGGAAAGAAATTATTCTCTAGTGCAATATTATCGGTTTCTGGTAATGGTGTTGTAAAATTGGCATCACTATACAAAGAATATTCACAGTGTAAAAATGAATCAGGTAGATATAAATAACTCTGCTGATTATCAACTTCAAAAATTAAATCTCCTCCAGTATTTACTCTACTGGAAGATCCGGGATTCATAGCAATTCTTATATAGTCATTCTTTTTTTGATTATAACTGACGAACGGAGGATCGTCTAATCTAAATTTATTTTCGATAAGCGAAGACATTTTTATAAAAAATAAATTGACTTTTTGTTTTTCTCCCAGACAGAAAAAATTCTGCTAAAATAATTTTACTTAAATAATTTTACTAAAAAAATTACTAAAAAATTTTACTAAAATATAATTTTTAGAATTTTGCTAGACCAGCTCCGCTACAGCTTTGCTGGTTAAACCGAAGGTTGCTACTCACGCCATTACCTCTTATTTCTTCAATTGTTTTTTCATTATGTTTACTATTAGACGGAGCTCCGCTCCTCAAGGTTTCACCCCCCACAGTTATGTTAGCAATTTTGTTTTTTGTTTCATCTGAAAGTTTTTTTAATTTTTTTAGTTCTTCGGAATCATTCCTAAGTTTACGAATAGCCTCTAGTTGTTTTAATTCGTTTTGAGACTTCACAGCATTTGATATTGCACTAGCTGTACTACCTATAGCAGCTGCTCCTTTTGCAGCAGATGTAATCAAATCTTTATTATTTTTAATTAAGTTAACGATACTTCCAATACCAGAAAAGATGCCAGCCCCTTCTTTTTGAAACGTCTTTTCTAGGAACTTTTGTGTTCCGACAGTTTCTACACTATCATAATGGTACACAGGTTTCTGAGATGGTTCATGAGCAATTTTATTATTTGATGCAAAATGTTTAAGATTGTGTTTATAAATTATAGGCATTTTTTAGGATTAAATTTGACTTTTGAGAAAAAATATTTACGATCGGCTAAAGCCTCGAGGAGCTTCGCTCCGATTGGTTAGAAACCTGAGGACCTTTGGTCCGATCGGCTAAAGCCTCGAGGAGCTTCGCTCCGATAGGTTAGAAACCCAAGACTTCGTCGATCGGCTAAAGCCTCAGGACAAGGTCCGATCAAGATTTACGTTTGTGAATGGACAACAACTTCGAGATAACTTTATTAATTGACTGTTGCACTTTATCTATTGCGTCAAGCAGCGTGTGATGTACTTTAATTTCTTTTCTATTAACTTGCATTTTCACCTGATTCATCTTCAACGCCGTTTTAAGTGCATTTAACTTAATTTTAAGAACATCTAATTGTCTTTTAACAGAATCTAACTGTTCTTTATTTTCTTTAGAGTTTTCTTGTAAATTTTTCTTTAATTCATTTTCTAAATTGATTTTAAGAGTTTTCATTTTATCAACTCTTTGATTAAGTGAGTTTACTTCATTTATTATTCTATTCATCTTTTTCATTTGTTGAGTAATTTTAGAACTCAATTCATCAACACTTTTTTGGAATGTAGTTTGTAACTGCTTTAAATTTTTTTTAATTCTTTCAGGTAGTTTTTCTATTTCATCTTCTAATTGTTCTTTTAACATTTTTATCTGATGTTTATTTTTAATTACAGCAGATTTTAACTTTATAGAAAGTAATATTAAAATTTTTGATTGTTCTGAAATCTTTTTAAAAAGTTTTGCTATATCTGTTTCTAGCTCTCTATCCTTTTTATCAAGTTTTAATAATTTTTCGTTTAATGATTTGTCATTAAGTTTTAGCAACTTTAATTCATTCATCAGTGGAACCAAAACATCGTTTATATATTTTTCCTTTAAATCATTGATTTGTGTATCAACATATTGTTTATTTGTTAACTCTGTATTTTGTTGCGGAAGAATAGAAAGATGCAATGGACCAGATAAAACGTCTCCAGTTTTCATGATATAATTTTCTATTTCTATTTCTAATTCACGATTATTCGGGATATATGCACCTCCACCAACATTTGGTAACATCATTTTTAAAACAATAAAAAAATAAAATTTTTTCTAATAACAATAAAAAATAAAATTTTTTCTAATAAAAATAAAAAATAAAATTTTTTCTAATAAAAATAAAAAAATAAAATTTTTTCTAATAAAAATAAAAAAATGGAAAATCCAAATAAAAGAAAATTATATTCGCCCGCATCATCCTGTTCTTCTTATTCGACGAGATCAACGGGATTTGAAAATAAATGTTTTGATAATAATAATAATAATAATAATCCATGTATAGATGTTAATATTTTATTTCAATTACAAGCCGAAATATTTAGAGAACAAACAAAAGGTTTACCTTCTATAGAAACTAATTATTGTTTGTTTCCAGGAGATCCATTTATTAAATTTATGGAGATTGTTAGTAAATATAGTGATGTAGCTTATGTTGAATTAAATAAAGAAAATATGGTTATAATAGGTCATAATAATGTTTATGGATTTATTAGAGCAGTGTTACCAATTAGTAATACTGATTGGATAGAAACTAAAATTATTAATTATATCAATATTAAAGAATTAGTTAAAAAATTAAAATCTTTTTCCAAAGAAAAAATAAGATTATTTGTTGATGAACAAAATCAATACAATATTCACATAGAGAGTAAAAAACATAATGAAGAATTATTATGTCAAGTTTATTATAGAGACACAATTTATAAACAAGAAACATTAGAAATGCCCCAAAGATATGATGATGATACTTATATAGGATTATATTCCAACTTAAATATTAATTTATTAAAGTCTTATATAAATGGTTTAGCTCAACAAGAGAAAATTTATATGTGGACTACACCTTATACTATTAACAATGACCATAATCATATTCATAATAAACGAACTGAAGGTTCTAGGGCTTTGCCCGATCTTAGAGAATCTTATGATAATAATGATGATTCTGTAACATCTGAAAAAGGTGTAAATGGTAAAAAAGATTATAAAAATATTAGTAATTATAAAAATTTATCTAAATTTCATTTTCTTACAATTGAAAATAATAATGATGGCATAGTTGAAGATACTGTTAGACAACTATGTGTCGGGTCTACAAAATTTAAATTAGGATTTACATCTAATCAATTTAAAATTTTATCATCTTTAACTAAAACTAAAAGTGATTCAAATTATGGTGGTGTTATTAAATTTTCCAAAAGAGATCAAAGACCAATATTTTTCTCTATTATATTATTATCAGATAAAAGATGTAATTTAGAATTAGATATTCCAATAAGAGAATGGTATCCTATCATGGAAGGGCATCCTATACCAAAAAGTGTAATTTATGATGATGAAGAAACAATTTATGATGATGATGAAGAAACAATTTATGATGATGATGATGAATCAATAGTTAGTGAAAAAAAATTTAAATTATCTTTTGATAAAACATTATATGATGAAACTTAATAAGATAAAACTTAATAAGATAAAACTTAATATGATAAAACTTAATGTGATAAAGAAAAAAAATAACTAAAGAACGTGAAATATATAATAATATAAAATAACACTCAAGTCCTTGATATTAGAATGTTTATATCTAAAATTAAAACACAAATTTTTTCTTAAATTTTCTCTAAAAAAATAAAAAAAATGGAAAATACCAAGTTTTATTGTGTCTTATGTAAAAAAAAGTTGCAAACAAAAAGAAGTTATCAATCTCATTTAAATAGTAAATTGCATTTACAAAATGTAGAACGAGTTGATGAAGGAAATATATTAAAATTAAATAGTTATAAAAACTATCTAGAAACATTGCCTACTGATATAAAAGTTAAAAAAATGTTTGATGATTATTCACATTCGGAATATAAAAAAGTTTTTAATAGTGAAGATGAGACCATACAAACCGAAGGTTCTAGGGCTTCGCCCGTACATGGGACATCGGAGATGTCTTCCAGGGCTTCGCCCGTACCAGATGGAAGATAGATTTAGCGATACTGATGAATTTATTTGAATTTTAGTGAGAATGAAAGCCGTAAGAACCGAAGGTTCTAGGGCTTCGCCCGAAACAGATATAAAATATTTATTTAATGAATCGGTTCGCGGGACATCAAAGATGTCTTCTAGGGCTTCGCCCGTTGAATATAATGAAACCGATAAAACTTTTTCTGATATTCTAACCAACTTTTATAATATATTTAAGAAATCTTTCAAATGTTATATGAATGTAGAAGTACTTTATACAAAAAATGGACCTGATGGAATTCCTGAAGAAATAATACAAGGACATTTTACAAATTCACAAGAAATTCATAATGTAAATGATATACAACCCATATTTGAATCGATGATACTTAAATTAGAAAATTGTATAATTGAAGCCCAGTTACGTGAATCTGGTTGGAGATTTGTTAAAATACTATCTAAGAAAATAGTAATTGATAAATATAAAAATAATACTGGTGGTAGTTATGTTTCTTTACCTTTCAGTTCACCACAAATAATCAACATAAAAAATGAAGATGATTATTGTTTTCTGTGGAGTATTATAGCACATTTACATCCTGCAGAATATCATAAAGAAAGACTAAGTCATTATAATAAAGAAGAATACATAAAGAATATGATCTTTCTGATGGCTTAGATGAATTTCCATATGATTATAATAGGTTAATAAAGTTTCATAAAAAGAATAAAAATTTAATAGAAGTAAATGTTTTTGAATTAAATGTGAATTATGTTTCTATTGGTAAAATTACTCCACTTTACTCAGATTCAAAAAAATTTTATTTGAATAATAAAAATTTATGTCAATCAGAAATAGTATATAATGATAGAGGAAATTACATGCATCATAATATTTTTTACCAAGGAAATATAATATGTACTGAAAAATTTGAACTTGTTAAAACACTATCACCAATAATGATTAATCATAATAATTATAAAGGACGTACTGATGATTATAATTACAAATATTCATCTTTATCTTCAGAATATCAACAAAAATTAGAAAATTTAAATAAAAGTTTACAAAAATGTAAAATAGATTATCAACAACAAATAAAAATGTTGCTACAAGAATATCACCATAAATATCAAAATGAGATAGAAACGATTCAAAAATTAAATGAAGAAAATAATAAAGAATCGGCTAAAGCCAGAGGAGCTTCGCTCCGATTAAATAATGAAGAAAATAAAGAATCGGCTAAAGCCAGAGGAGCTTCGCTCCGATTAAATGAATGTTTAAAAAAATGTCTACAACAATATAAAGAACAATATGATAAAGAATATATTTATCAGCTACAAATATTAAATCAAAATTATTATCAAAATACATTTAATATTACAAAAGAAATTAATGAAACACACGAAATATATCAAGATAAATTTGAAAAACTAGAACAGTCAAAACAACCAGCACAAGCGAATATATTATATTATCAGGGACATTTTATATTGTGTAAAGATGTTTCTATATTTACAAAAACTTCAGATAATAAAAATTTTCCTTGCCTTCAATGTATGACAAGTTTTAGAACTAAAGAAGAAATGAATAGACATTTGGAGAATTGCCAACAAAATGAAGCAGTTCAAAATACTTTTCCTAAAGATGATTATTTAGAATATAATAAATGGTATTTTAAAAATAAAGTACCCTTTACTATTTATTGTGATTTTGAAGCATATAATGTTAATATGACACAAAATCGAACGGAAAGTTCCAGGGCTTCACCCGATTCTGAAAATTGTACGGGCCAAGCCCTAGAACCTTCGGTTTTAATTCTGAAAAAGTGAAAAAAGTGCACCTGGAAAAAGTTCAGCTGAACAAAGTAAAGAAAAATATTTATTTGAACAAAAACCATTATGTTGGGGAATGTACATTCATTCAAATTATCCTGAATTATTTAAATCAGAATATTTACAATACTATGGTGAAGATAGTTCAGAAATGTTTACAAAGAAAGTAGAAGAATTACAAGGACGTTTTTCACAATTGCTTGAAACAAATATTCCAATGATGCCATTAACAGAAAAAGAAAAATTAAATTTTATTAATGAAACAAAATGTTATTACTGTGGAAGAGAATTTACAAAAAATTATAAAAATGGCAAAGGTAGATATCTTGACAAGCGAAGCGACGGCTCTGCCGTCAAGGTAAAAGATCATGATCATCTAAATGGATTATATAGAGGTGCAGCACATAATTCTTGTAATCTTAATGCTAATAAATTTAAATATAACTTTGTTCCTCTATATTTCTACAATGGTTCTAAATATGATTTCCATCTAGTAATGAAAGATTTATTTTCATCTGAAAAATTACAACAACAACAAATAAATGTACTATGTAAAACAGAAGAAGAATATTTTTCAATGCAATTAGGTTGCATTAGAATTTTAGATGCATTTAGATTTTTTACTCCTTATTCATTAGATGTTATGGGAAAAACTTTGAAACCTGAACAATGTAAAATATTAAATAAATATAATTTAAAACCTTTAAAAGGAATATTTCCGTATGAGTAGATAACTGGAGATAAAACCTGTGGTTCACAGTCGAAGACTGATTTTAATTCTGTGAATAAAATTATGGAAGAAGAACAACTTCCTCCAATAAATAAATTTAAATCAACATTAAAACAATCAAAATTATCTGACGAAGACTATGCAGAAGCTGAAAAAAATTGGAGAGAGTTAAATTGTAAAACAATGTATGATTATACAATGAAATATCTACAGATAGATGTATTAATACTAGCTGATCTTTTTGAAAACTTTCGTGATATGTGTTTAGAATATTACGGAATAGATCCATGTTATTGTTATTCTACACCAGGTTTAACATGGCTAGCAGGATTAAAACATACTGGTGTTCAAGCCGATGGCTCTAGGACAAAGTCCGTTAAACTTAAACATTATAAAGAAAATACATATGATAAATTATTATTTTTTGAATCTGGAATTAGAGGTGGAGTTTCATCAGTTTTAGGTAATAGATATGTTAAATGTTATAATAAGAAAGTAAATCCACAAGAATATGGAATAATGAAACCTCTATCTCCAGAAGAAAAAGAAAAAATATTAGAAATTTTTCGAACGAAACGAGAAGGAGTAGAACGTGAAAAAGCAATTGATGAATTCATGAGAGAAAACTATTTGTTATATTATGATTTTAATAGCTTATATTCTTCTTGCATGATACAAGAATTACAACAGGTGAAATGTCATGGTGTAATATTCGTACGACATCAGAGATGTCTACTAGGGCTTCGCCGTTCTAGATTATCAAAGAACATATGATGGTGAAAATAATTTTGGTTATGTATATGAAGTTGATTTAGTATACCCTGATTATATAAAAGATAAAACAAAATATTTTCCTTTCTGTCCCGAAAACAAAATTCCTAATATAGAAGATTTTTCAGATTATCAAAAATCTTTAATTCCTAAGAAATATAGACCAACAAAAAAACTTATGTTAACACAAAGCAATAAAGGAAAGTATGTTGTTGAAGGAAGAATGCTAGATTGGTATTTAGATCATGGAATGATTCTCACCAAAATACATCGAAAACTAGAGTATAGAAAATCTAAATGGTTAAAAAATTATATAGAGTTCAATATTGAAAAACGTAAAATAGCTAAAAGAAATAAAGATGATTTTGGAAACGTTTTCTTCAAATTAATGAATAATGCATTTTATGGTAAGACTTTAGAAAATGTGCGTAATAGACAAAATATTGAAATAGTTTATGATAAAGATAGGTTTCAAAATTTAACAAGGAAACCTACATATAAAAGAACTACTAGATTTAGTGATGAACTATGTGCTGTACATTTACGTCGAATTAGCGTAAAACATGATAAGTTTAATTTTATTGGTTTCACTATATTAGAATTAGCTAAACTATTTATGTATAGATTTATATATGATTATTTAGCACCTGCTTATGGCAAAAACTATAAATTACACTTTACAGATACCGATTCTGTTTTCTTAGAATTAACAATACCGTATAATTCTACACTTGATGAAGAAATAGATAAAATAAAAGATATCATTCATCTTCTGATTTATGTAAAGTAAAAGATGAATTAGAAGGAAATGAAGATTTCATAACAGAAGCTATATTTTTAAAATCTAAATGTTACTGCTATGATACAACTAATAATATTAGGACATCGGAGATGTCTTCCAGGGCTTCGCCCGTTAAAACACATAAAACATTAAAAGGAATTTCAAAGGCATCAGTGGCTAATCAAATAACATTTCAAGATTATAAAAATGCATTATTTAATAATGAAATAAAAACAGCATGTAATTATAGACTTAATTCAAAAAAACATAACATGTATTTAAAAGAAGAACATAAATTAGCATTAGATCCATTTGATGATAAAAGAAAAATTTTACCTGATGGAATAACTACTGAACCTTTTTAATTTTCTAATTTCTAAGATAGACAAATTTGATATATATATAAAATAAAAAAATATTGTAACACTATATTTGTATATTTTTATCACTCCGCGAAAATATTTTCGATAACTCTTTCATGAATTTTTTTATCAATATTAATTGTAATGAAGCCATAATCTTTTGACCAAGCATTATTACACGATTGTTTAAATTCATCTTTATTTCTTACGCATAAATCTCTTAACAAATCACTTAAGTTTCTTGCATTTATTTCAAATAGTATAAATATATTTGCATTCTTTCTAATAACACTTCCGTCTAATGAATACATACTTTGTGTTAAATAAAATACACTACAGTTATTATGTCTACCTCTTGTGAAATAATTTCTCTGAACTGACTGATTTCTATCATTAACACAATCATCAAAAATTACACAATGTTTCATTGTTTTATCTAGTTTACTAGGATCTTGCATATTACCACTATCATCTATTAATTGTATCTTTATATGGTTATTTTTATTAGATTCTACTAACTGATTATTTTTTGCTGCTTCTTCACACCACGAACTTATTTCTTCTTCATCTTCAGATTTTTCATATTCTTTGAATAATGAAGCAATTGCTGTTTTTTTAAGATTATTTTCAAATCCATATTTTAAAAATTGATAGACGGGTTGTTCTGCCGTTGTTGTATAAATTATAAGATTGTTATAATCCAAAAAATTTGGAGTCGTTAAAATTTTAAATAATAGATACGTTTTTCCGCAACCTGATCTTCCACAAATAACTGACAAAACTTTATTAGATAAATTTGGATGATGATTAAATTTAAGTTTTTTTTTATTTAATGGAGGTAGTTCACTCATTTTTTAATAAAAAAATTTATTTTTATTTTTATTTTTGTTTTTAAAGAAGAAGAAGAAAATTAAACTTCTCTAGCTTCGCGTGGGAGTTTATACCTCTCGAACGGGAGTTTATACCTCCCGAACGGGAGTTTATACCTCCCGAACCAAAAGATCTATCATAATCTCTTCACCTCCAAAATTTATTTCTTGTCCTTTTTCATCAGTGATTCTAATGCCAATGTTGTTAATAGTTTTTCTTGTAATAGGAAAATATATTAATGTTTGTGGAATTACATTTAATCTATAACCAATGGGTACAGTAAAAGCTGGAAAACTGAATATTAAATTTGATAATTTACCATTTATATATCCTCCTTCAATAATGTCACAATGTACAACAATTGAATTTATTTCAGTTATTTTTGGAATCTTCTCACCTAAATGATAACCTTGACTATAGGTTTGTTTATTAAATCCTAATAGCTTTGACAATGATCTATCATGATTAAAATCAACTTGATGATTTTCGTCTAAAGTAAGAGAAAATTTATTAACTGCCGGTTCAACTGCAAAATGTAATTGTTTCTTATCTTTAAATGGTATACCTAAATGTCTCTTAATTTCATTTGATATTGTTTCAACTTCGTAAGAACCAGGAAGAAAAGTTAATATTTTCCACGTTTTGCCTTTATCAGTAGAATATCTAAATTGATCATTCACATCTTTGATAACGTTTTGAATAGTGTTAAATGTAGAGAAACTAGTCAATGCAATTTGATAATTTTTATTTTGTTCCAAATGTAGAATGGGTTCTAAATTACAAGTGTGTGATGAAGTAGTTGTTATAATTTTTAACGTCGTACTAAATTTTGATGAACCCAAAATCTCTATCAAATTTTCTAAATGATTATTAATTTTGTCTAAATCTGCTGAACACATTTTTAAACTAAAACATTAAATAAATATTTTAGATAAAAACATAGATAAAAATCATAGCTAAAAGCCATAGATAAAAATTAGAAACAACATATTTCAGCTACGGGCGAAGCCCTGGAGGACATCAGAGATGTCCGGTTATACTTTTATAATCCTCTTCATTTAGAATCTTCTTTTCTAACAGTCTTTTCAATATAGCATGAATTTCATTGAAACTAGAATTATGTCCTTCTTTTATTGCAGATATTAAAATATTTAATCTATTTAGTAATTCTTGTGGATCATCTGGTAAAAATACAGTTGTTTCAGTTTTCTGTTTTTCAGATAAACCTTTCCCTACTTTAACTCCCGTTGATAATAAATTTTCTAATTGTTTATAACGTCTAAGAGATTTTACTGCACCAACTCTGTCTAACATAGCTTTATATTTTATGAGATCTTCTACAGCATAATTATTTAAATCTGCTCCTCTTAAAAGATTAACAAAATTTCTATCTAAATTAAAAGGAGATTTATCTGGTGAAAAAATTATACCTCGAAAAAGGTTGTGGAAATATTTCTTTTTGTCCGAGATAAAATCTAGGTATTGTTTTTCCATCTATAAATGAAATAGAATGTTCAAATTGCATAGATTTTGGTAATTTCTTATTAATGTTTGATTCTAGTAATCCATAGTCATCTAATATAGTTTTGTGCTCTGGATCTGTTATATCAATTTGTTTATCATTATTTGTACTTTCTTTTTCAAGAGTTTTAAATGGTTTCATAGTTTTTTCAAAATCAGTTTTTACTTGCTCGGTTTGCTGCATTTTTTCAAACATATCAGATTGAATACCAGCTTTTATCATTCTATGTTGAAGATGATTTTCTTTCATAATATTTCTTTGTTTTATTAACTCTTCTAATTGTTTTATTCTTTTAAAATTATCAGCTTTAATTTTATCCATTTTTAAAATATAATATTTGAATTTTGTGGTAACATTGGAATACAGCAAAAACATTTTACTGAACAAATTATTTTTTTATTGCTTTGTTGTTTGACATCTTTTCGTTTAAAGTTTTCTCGTTTTAAGTTTTGTTTAATAAAGTTTTGCTTAAATTTTCGCTTAAAGTTTTTAGCTCTTCTAAAAAAATTTTGTCATTTTCTTCATTATAAATTTTTGCCATCACTAGAAATTTTGCCATCCTGTTTATTCTTATCATCAACTTTTTCGGACTGTAATTGAAAGGTTTGATTTACTTCATTAGCTATTAGATCAAATTTTTCAATCTCATCTAACGTAATAACATTATCATCACATACTCTTTGAAAGTAGTAATGTAGTTTATCATAGACTTCTTTAATATGTAAATGCTTAGTTTTTAATGATTTTCGTTTCTTAGTTATTAAAGATTTATCTAACATTGTAACAAGTGAAGTTGCAAAAAAGCCCGTACCTGTTAAAGCTGTAGCAACTACTGGAATTACTAAAACACCTGAAGATATAACAATTGTCAAAGCACCTAAACTTATTGTTAAGAATATGCCAATTCCTTGTGTTACATTCTTAACTTTAGTCCATCTCTTTCTTAATTTTTTATAATGCTCTAATCTTAATAATAATTGAGATTCCTTATCTTTCATATAGCGTACTCTATCTTTGTGTTTTTCAATGTTCATTTTTTCAATGTTAATCTTTTCAATGTCCATTAAAGTAGAACTACGTTCATATGATAACGAAGGATATATTCTTGCGGTTTCTTCCATTTTTGTTTCTTCCATTTTTTAAAGAAATATTTTGAATAAATATTTTGAAAACAATCTTCTGAAATGCTATTTAAATCGAAATACGTAGTTGTTTGTTTGTCGTATATTTCTAAGAACTCAGTCATGTTATTAACCTGAGGTAATATATCACCTATATTACTCAGTATAACTGTCGGATTTTCATCATTCATTTTAAATGAAATAAATTCCAATAACTGTAATAATGTCTACTTCTTGCACAGGAAAATGAAAACAACGGCAGTGTATTTTGCATCAAATATAATAATACAACAATTAATCTTATCACACAATTGTACAATGTCAGTCTACTACCATTAGACTGGAGAACAAAAGAAAATTTAATTACATTTCAAAATAATCCAAAATGCAATACTACTAAGTTCCATGAATCATTCTTAAATATCAAATATAATAATACAACAATCAATCTTATCATACAATTGTACAATGTCAGTCTACTACCATTAGACTGGAGAACAAAAGAAAATTTAATTACATTTCAAAATAATCCAAAATGTGTTACTACTAAGTTCCATGAATCATTCTTAAATATCAAATATAATAATACAACAATCAATCTTATCATACAATTGTACAATGTCAGTCTACTACCATTAGACTGGAGAACAAAAGAAAATTTAATTACATTTCAAAATAATCCAAAATGTGTTACTACTTATAAAGAAGTCTTCATAAATATGTATACATCAAATATGTATGTACATTGCACATATCTTAAAAAGTGAAACAACACAGTTAATGTTCATTCATCTTGGGACCAAACCTCATTTCTTCTATAGTTGTCGGTTGATTCAATTTTTCTATATAAATTTTGATTTCTTTAAAATGTTTTCTAACAAAACTAATGGGCATTGATGAATTTAAAAATAATACGTGTGGTAGAATTAGATCTGATAAGTTCATCAAGAAATAACAATAACTTACGTTATAGGAAATTCTAAATAGTTCCAAGTTTGTCACAAATCTGTTTTTTTTATTGTCACTCAATTCCAGAATTCTTTTAAATCCATAACCTTGATAAGCAGCACTTCTCAGCAACGACCCATGGTGCACTTTATCACTTGCAATCAGTTTTGAAATCATAGTAGCACTATCTTCGATGGTAATGAAATGTTCTTTTGTAACATTGAACTGAGGAATTGTAGTAGTGTTAAGATACTGTTCTATTTTTACTGTAATATCCTCCACTTGTTTTTGAGAGTCCAATTTGTTCTTCTTTCTCGATTGAATTTCTAACTTCCACTCTTCAAAGTATTTATTCGCAGTTTCCTTGTGCTCTTCTTTAATTAAGTTTAGTAAAATCGGCATGTAAAACGAAAAAAATAGCTTCTGCGGCAGTACGTTTTGGCATTTTGCAATAAGGAAAGAAAACAGTCACTAGTTCTGATTAATGGAATTGTAAATGAAGTCTTACTTCCTACATGCTGCAATTATACGCCACGTCTTTACAAATGAATAAGTGGGTTGTAGCAGCTGTTTGTTCTTTCATACATTGTTTCCTTTCAAATGTTTGAGTTGGAGGACACAGCTCCTTACACTGAAATGCATTTTATTCATAAATGCGGGAAGCAGATGTTCTCTACCCTTGAATGACAATTGTAAAAGTACCTAAACTTATTGTTAAGAATATGTCAATTCCTTCAAATATTTTTAGTCACATGATATATTTTAAAAACCTGAAAGATCGATAAAATTCATGAATTTGAAATTCTCAACTTTTATGATTTTCGGTGTGGCGGGTTTTTACATGACCTGGATCCGGTCATGATTTAAGCAATGAAAAAAAATCATAATCACAAAAAATTTGAAATCAAACTTTTATGGATTTGTCCGGTTTTACATGACCTGGAACGTCCATGAATTAAGCATATGAAAAATTGTCATAATCACAAATTTGAGAATACTCAACTTTTTAAGATAATTGGTGTCCTGGAACGGTCATGATTTTGGGGGTGAAAATCGAACCGAAGGTTCTAGGGCTTCGCCCGATTGTAATTCTCAAATTTTGAGATTTTGAAAAATTTGAAAAATTGGGTATTTTTAAAAACGCCCAAATCGGAGCGAAGCTCCTCTGGCTTTAGCCGATTTATGAATTTAGGTCTTTCATAACCTGAAAAAGGGTTCAAATTCATGAATTTATGTCGTTTTTAAAAATACCATTTTTTGAAAAAATGGTACTTTTTGAATGGACTAAATTCATGTATTTAGGTCTTAAAAACCTGAAAAAGGGTTCAAATTCAAGAATTTAAGTCGTTTTTAAAGATACCAATTTTTTTGATTTTATGGTGTCCTGGAACGGTCTTTTACCATTACTCACCGTGCCACGGAGACTTGTTGATGACCTCATTAAAAATAGCCAAATAATTTGTATGCATATTTTGTAGAATTTTATTTCACGTTTTAGCTTAAGGAACTAATATTAATTCTCTTACACACCTGGTAGATTTTAGAAATCATAATCCCGCTGTGTTAGCTAGATTTGGTATAATAAAGCGTCCATTGTACGGGAGGTGCATTGTAACGTTTAAATAAAAAACAGTCGCTCCCTTCTTTCGGACAAATTTCCTTTATTGCTTTAAAAACATATGTACAAGGGACCATACAAACATTTTTGGGCCCTTGTACATATGTTTTTAAAACAATAAAGGAAATTTGTCCGAAAGAAGGGAGCGACTGTTTTTTATTTAAACGCTAGATCTGGTATTTTGATTGGAAACAGACCTGTCCTCTTATCATCTGAATGGGCAGACTGTTAAATAGGATTTTTTCAATATATAAGTGATAAACATAATTTTTAACAGAACGACTTACTCGCCAATTCATTACACATGAGGAGAGGAGAAGCGTTGTTTGTCCTTCTCGTAAGTATTTTTAAATTTTTAGACATTTTGGGATATAAAAATTTTCTTTAAATCATATGTTGCACCTTTTTAAAATTAACTAGTCATTAGCTTGTTTTTTTTATTTTGTTTCCTTGACGCACTTTGCTACGTTGAAATGCTCTCAACTTTAATGGAAATAATCAAACATTAATGAAAAATGGTTTAGATATGAGAAGCAATGTAAACTAGATTGACTGTAAATTTCTAGTCGCTGAATCTCAAAATATTTAGAATCGCGCGATTTTCGATTAATCGTGCTCTGAGTCTAACGATTCGGAATCGCGCCCACCACTGAATGAGAATAGATCAGGCTCATACGAATGGTTAGTCACGTGCTGTCCTCATGGACTGCTGAAGTTTCAAAATAAATTTAGCTCATTGACCTTAAGAAATATCTTGATTAACAGCTCTTCATTATACTTGAATGACCCGTCACATTATGATTTTGGAAATTTGTGCATTGAGCATGAACAATGTGGATTAAATGACAAAAATGGATCCTGAAGTTAATGTCCATTGTCAGGTTGGTCAGCGACAATGCACCTTCACTTGATCATGACTATTGAAATATGTGGAAATCGTGAGGTCATCTATCAAGATGAGATGAAATTTATGATGGTTGTGACCTGGATTCATTCATTCGCACAATACGTCAAGTTCAGGTGAAATAATTACAATGCACATGCTTCCTGATTTATGACAGAATCTCTGCTTGATTTTGCTCATGCCGTTGAATTCAAAACGCATTGATTTTCAACAAGAAATTACTTTTCATAACTTTATGAATCCCCAGTATTTGACCATTCATGCAGCCTCCGTAAGAATTTGCGAGTAATTGAACCCGAGGATTCCCACATCTGGGGCGACCGAACATAAACAGTGTTAGATAGAGAGTTGTTAATGACAAGATACTTTCAATGGGTGAATGATGCTGTTAGAGATTTGTTAGCTTATGAGTGTCTCGGTGTGGTCGCCCTTGTCAGATAGGTAGGTAAGGACGTTGAATAAATTGTAAAATAGAAGACAGAAACGGAGAAATGACGACAATGACAAAATGATAGCTCAGGTCAATTGTAGTATGTCTTTTATCCATGGTATACACTACACGAGTAAATTCAAAATATTAACAATTAATCTCATGTGCATGAAGCCCATGAGATTGATCACAGCAATCTACCAGTAAGAAGGTTCTAGAATAGCGCTGCTATACCTTTTTGGCATACCTGTGCTAAATCAAGTTTATGTGATTACTTGATTGCTAAATTTTTCTCCTATTTTGCTAAAATCATTATTAATGAAATAAACTATGACACACAATTCGAACAAATTGCGTGCCTCTGACGATTGATGTATCCAGTTACCTGGATGAATACTCATAACATTTATGCGTTAATTTGAAAAGAAATTTACATTTCCAATGAAAAATTGATTTTAATTATTAAACCGACTTTGATTGTCTGTTTACCTTGCAGTGAACTGATGCCATAATTACGATAATACATTCAAAATTCACTATAAACTTGACTGCACAACAAGAGTCTGATGGATAATCCTTTCGTCCATACATTTTAATTTGAGCATCTTGCTTTTGCATTTTATGCATGCCAGAATAAGGGAAACTTATCAAATTCAGAGAAAAATCCGTATTCGCAAGTCACAGAAGTAATACATACTCATATAATGTAGAATTAGTCAAAAGCTATCACAATGTAAGTAATGGCTATAAACGGAAGGTTCTTCAGTATGTACAATAAAATCCGGTTATCACTCCCTTTAGTTTTTGCCGATAAGTAAAATTGAATAAATTGAATAAAAACAACGTGTGTTTTCTACTCGGACGTTTCGGGTCCCGACCCTTTATCAACGAGTTTTGGCATCAACTGCAGTTACAAGTGGTTTTATATACTTCAGACATCTATGCGGTGTGACCATTTAATACCATTCAGACAGCTCATCACATCGATTCAACACCGGTCTTCTACGCTTAATCCAACGAGCTTCTAACAACGCAATATCAAGCGGTCTCTTCACGCATTCAAGAATATTGACATCAAAATCTTCAATACCATCACACTCACATTCACGAACATGGACGCTCAGCGCACTCCCATCATCCTTATGCCTAATGCTGCGGTTGTGCTCTAAGTATCGAGCTCTAAAGTTCCTACAAGTCTTGCCTATAATTACCATCACACTTTTTACAAACGAATTCATAGACAACATTGCTCACACTGCAATCAAATTCCATCGGCAAACTGGCACACACATCACAATTTTCGTGCTTGTTCCTATTTTTCTTTATCTGAAAAATATCTTTTAATTTTTTACTACTATTATTTACTACATTTATATCAAGGTCATATTTTTGAACTGGACTGTTTATTTTTCTATTTAGACTATCACTAACGAAAGGCATCTGAAGATTGCAAACTCGCTTTTTCTCATGATTGCGCTTTTTTCTTCTATTTTTGCGACTGCAGTTCAAATCTCTAACACTGTAGCCGTTTCCTTTTAATTTTTTCATTACTTTGTCTGTTGCTTCTATCTGGTCAGATGCTAAATTGCATCTCTCGTTTGCAGTGCTGATTGAATTTATCACAAAATTCGTTTTAATGTGGTTTGGCACCCAGCTATTTTTATTTAAGCAATTATCTGAACTAATTTCTTTAGTATAATGTTTGTAATTTATGACATTATTTTCAATCCAAATGGTTACATCTAAAAAGTTCAATGATATATTTGGTACTTCTAAAGTGAAATTTATAGATTCGGTCACCGAGTTGAAGGCCTTAATAATTTCATCGAATATTTTTGCTTCGTTCGGAAATGGGCCCATCACGATATCATCCATATATCGTCTATAAAACTGAGGCCTAATGTTATTATTCCGTAAGGCTGTTAGCGCCGTATTCTCTATATAATCCATAAAAATTACAGCGAAAGGAGGAGCGTAATGAGTCCCCATAGGAACTCCACTAACTTGCAAATAGACTTTATTATCAAAAGAAATTTCATAATTGTAAGTTATAAATTTTAGACATTTTTCAAAATTATCAGGGGATAATCCGAGATTATCAATTTGGGACCAATGTTTACGAGCAAAGTTATTGACTACTTCCAGTGCTAGTTTTAGGGGAATACTAGGATAGAGGGAAATGACATCCAGGGAAATAAAGATTTCCGAGTTATTCAGATCACTTAGATTCTTGATACTATTAATTAATTCCTTAGAACTATTTAAATGTGCATTAACAAATTCTAGTAATTGATTAAGAATTCTGCTACATATCCAGTCAATTTTCTCAGTTGGTGTATTCCTCACAGAGGCAATAGGTCTCATAGGGTAGGCTCCATTCGACTGGGGCTTGTGGTCTTTAATAAACGTGCTAAATGCTGCAGGTTTGGCTCCCGAGACCAACAGTCGCTCCAAATCACTTTTACACAAAGTATTTTTAAAACAGGACCGAACTATTTTATTAGCTTGTTGTTCAATCTGCAGACATTTCGACATTTTTCGAGGCTTGTATACTTTTCTTCTTTTAGCAATTTACTTATATATATTACAAGCATTATACTAAAGAAATTAGTTCAGATAATTGCTTAAATAAAAATAGCTGGGTGCCAAACCACATTAAAACGAATTTTGTGATAAATTCAATCAGCACTGCAAACGAGAGATGCAATTTAGCATCTGACCAGATAGAAGCAACAGACAAAGTAATGAAAAAATTAAAAGGAAACGGCTACAGTGTTAGAGATTTGAACTGCAGTCGCAAAAATAGAAGAAAAAAGCGCAATCATGAGAAAAAGCGAGTTTGCAATCTTCAGATGCCTTTCGTTAGTGATAGTCTAAATAGAAAAATAAACAGTCCAGTTCAAAAATATGACCTTGATATAAATGTAGTAAATAATAGTAGTAAAAAATTAAAAGATATTTTTCAGATAAAGAAAAATAGGAACAAGCACGAAAATTGTGATGTGTGTGCCAGTTTGCCGATGGAATTTGATTGCAGTGTGAGCAATGTTGTCTATGAATTCGTTTGTAAAAAGTGTGATGGTAATTATAGGCAAGACTTGTAGGAACTTTAGAGCTCGATACTTAGAGCACAACCGCAGCATTAGGCATAAGGATGATGGGAGTGCGCTGAGCGTCCATGTTCGTGAATGTGAGTGTGATGGTATTGAAGATTTTGATGTCAATGTTCTTGAATGCGTGAAGAGACCGCTTGATATTGCGTTGTTAGAAGCTCGTTGGATTAAGCGTAGAAGACCGGTGTTGAATCGATGTGATGAGCTGTCTGAATGGTATTAAATGGTCACACCGCATAGATGTCTGAAGTATATAAAACCACTTGTAACTGCAGTTGATGCCAAAACTCGTTGATAAAGGGTCGGGACCCGAAACGTCCGAGTAGAAAACACACGTTGTTTTTATTCAATTTATTCAATTTTACTTATCGGCAAAAACTAAAGGGAGTGATAACCGGATTTTATTGTACATAAAGCTATCACAATGTGTCAAGTATTTAAAGACTATTTTAAATACTTAAAGACGTGGCATTATTTGTGTAGTTCTATGTCCTACCAGTTTATCCTTGACGTGACTATCACTTAGATATTACAGCAATAATATTTTTGAAGTAGTATGACGTCATTAAGATGAGAAAATGTTTTTCAAAAATTGTAGCGTTGTTTGCCATGGGGTGTGCATACACCCCAAATATAATTTTGCAAATGAACGAGGGAAGTTTAAGATCCATGGTTTCTTGTATCTGGCGGTTTTCCTATTGATCTCAATAACAATAGTTTTTGAAATAGTTATAACAGTCCTACATGCAATACAATAGAAGCACATACCTGTAAATCCAAGTCTTTCAGGGATTAGACTTTTGTCTCTGTAGATGACTGGCTTGAATTGAGGGATGAAGGGTCGTAGATATGTCAGAGAGTCATCAAGCTCACAGAACATTTTGTAGTAAAATGCAGTTTCCATAGCTCCTTTGTCTCCATCTTGCAGTGGCTTGAAAACACAGTGATCGGTTGGGTGAAGTAACACTGAAATGCAATAGTCAGATAAATTACTTAGACCAGTGGTTCTCAACCTTTTATGTTCCATGGCCCCCTTCCAAGTTAATCATTTTGCTGTGGCCCCATTGTTTCTATAGGATACTTGATTTGATATTTAATTTTTTCTTCTTTCAATTTCTTTGGCGTCAGGTTCGTGTTATTTGTTTGCCTTTATTGCCGGGTGTGACCGCTGGCATGGGTGGTTTTTTGATTTTTACTAGTGTGGACGACTACAGCACCAGTAACACGGATAATCCAAGCAAAGGACAGGAACCCGATCAAGACAAAAACAACCGAGACGAGCAGAATAAGATCGAAGAGCAACAGAGTCAAGACGGAAAAAGAGAAGAGAGGTCACAGCGTCGGCGCGACCCTAGGTAAAAAACGAAAGGACATGAAAGGAAACAGTAAACCGGAGAGGAGAGACGAGCAGAGAGCAGCGAGAAAAAAAAGAAAAAGAAACAAGAAATAAGAATAGCTAATGGCGCCAACCAAGGCAGAGGCTCAACAAAAGAGAGAGGCAAAAGCATCGAGAAAAAAGAGAGACAAAGAAAGAAGAGCATAAAGAATAACAAAACGCCACCAGGCAAAACAAGCGGGAAGAAAAGGGAGACGCTGCAGAGGAGCGTAAGATGAAGGAATCACACCAGGAGGACAGCAAATTCTAAGCAAGAGAAACAGAGCAGCGCGACAGCACGTCCACATTAGAAAACGATATAAACCAGAGAAAACAGGTAAACAAAGAAAAAGACAAAAACACCAAGCCGACACGAGAAAGAGAAAAAAGAGCACAACGAGCACAAAAGCGGAGATAGGAAAAAAAGAAGAAGCAGAAAAAGTTAAATAAAAAAGCAAGGAGGGCGAACAGAAATTAAGTAACAAAAAAAGAGGAGAAAGAGGAAGAAAGCATTTAGGTACACAAAAGAATAAGAAAAACCGAATAGAACATACCGAATTAAAGGAATAGAAGACTACGAACAAAAGCACGGACAAGAGCAGCGGACCCAGAGGGCAAGCTGCTTAAAGGAAAAATCAAGAGAAAAGTAAGGCCCACGACAAGACAGAGAGAGTATCACCGAGACCACTCCGACGCAGAGAAGCAGGGAAGAGAGAAAGGCACCGAGAGTAAGAGAAACAAAGAACAGACGAAACGATCATAAATTAACCGAAGCAAAACGAACATAAAGAGAAGCGTAAGAGAGGAGACCAAGAGAGGGAAATACGCAAAGAAGAGACGAAGGAAAAACAAAGCACACACAACAACGAGAAAGAAAGAAAAGAAAGAGCAAGAAGTAAAAAAGGCGAGATAAGAAAAAAAAAACAAAACTAAAATTAGACGAAAACGCTGATAGCACGAAGTGAGGAACTAATCCAACGACGAGAATACGGCGACATATCAGAATCCCACAGCCGCCCCCAACAGCCCGACTCCCTTGACATGGTCCATCCCCTCCCACTCCTCTCCTCCTTCCCCTCCCCTACACTCTGACCCCCCCTCTCCTGAGTGGGGGTTGTGTTGGGGTTTTGCGGTGGTAGCTCTGGATTTGTTTATGTAATTATAGAATAATAAATTGGCATATAGTTTGTTTGTTTTCTACTAAAGTTATACCTCCGGCGCCTGCGCTGCCAGCCGGAGCCTCCCATCCTGCTCCTAGACGGCCCATGCAGATAAATGCGAAAGACTCTCCCCCACTGAAATGACCGCATGAAGACGTAACTGAGCATTGCAGGCGCCCGTACGAGACTCCTCAGGGCTTCGAACCCGAATGCCCTCGCATCAGCCCTCCGAAGTCCTCTCGCGCGGCGTGAGCAGGATCTGAGCGTGCCTACACACAGGACTGGGGTCTGCTGCATACATAATAATCGACATGTTGGAGCAGAGACATACAGGAAGCCCCACGATCATACGCACTACAATAGTGAGATACTACCACACAGAAAGCAGAACTAAAACACCTTACACCTACCCTACAGCTCCTGTCCCATCCTCGTCAGGCCGTGGCCTGCCTTGACACCTTCGCATCTCCTACTGCCTCTAGCTCCCCAACCATATAGGGCGGGGCGCGGTCCGGAGCTGACTTCCATTTTCTGCGTCTGGCCGCTCGTCCCTCCTTGCCTTATCCACTCGCACATAGCCCTCGCGCAAGCTGCGCACCAATCTTCCTGCGCACGATCCCTCCTCTCATGTAGCTCTCCTCTTCATCCCATCATCCCCCCACTCACCCCATCATCCCCATCCTCACCCAGCAATCCCCAATCCCTCCCTCCTTTCCACTAATCCCCAATCACAGGCTCTCATCTACTCACCACCCTCTCCATCCTTGCACCCCCTCATTCTCATGTCGACCACACCATGCCTGCCCAGCCACCCCTCCATCCACCCAGCAACCACCATCCATCATCCACTACCATCTCCATTCCGTACAGCTGACTGCCAACACTCTTCCTACCACACGCGAGGCTCTTCAGCACATGAAGCTTCTGAAGCAAATGAAACCACCAAAGGAGCCTATTATTAACTTGGCTGTTGAGACAGCGAAAAGTGTACAGGCGATCTGGGAACACTGCAGCATTCCAACATCAACATGCACTCACACAATTGGTACAAGGCTAGCGAAACTTTATGGTAAAGCAATGGATGTGAATAAGTGGCAGTCTGTATGAGATGGTGCAGGTAGTAATTACTGGGAGAACACCATCCAAAATAGTTTCACAAACACCAGGCCCACTCAATCATTCACAGTGGGCAACTGCATCCCGAATTTTGCGATTGTATATAGCTACCCCTCAACCTGATTCCAAACTGAAAATACTGACAAAGTATGTGATCAAAGTTTATGCTCCGTCGTGGTTCCTGATCAAAAAGAATCGAGCCTTCCATTTTGGTACCGCAAACTTCATTTGGCTGTGATTAGGCATCCGAGCTACTCTCATTAACTACAAGGCAGCTCAGGGAAAGCTTCTGGATGTTCTCAGAAGAAATTGCTTCTTTGCTCATACTGAGCAGCTGATAGTTTGCATGTTGGGAGACGAAGACATAGAGACTCGGCATCAAGGCCTACGGTACTTACAGCAGATTCGAGCAACAGAGATTGCAAGCAATAGTAGAAGATTATTCACCAGACCGGAGTTGAAGGGTGATGGGCAGCTGTCTCATGAAACTTTATGGCGTTCAAATAGTCAGAGGAGTGACCCACCTGTTTTGAAGGGAACTCCTCTTTGGACTTTGAGGCAACAGGTTGAGTCAGGACCAATCACCTTCGCTCAATACCCTTTTCATTCTCAGGGCGTTGAGCGAATGGTCAAAGTCGTAAGCGAAGCAGCATCAGCTGTTTCCGGTGCTGAAGCCCGCGATGGTGGATCCGAAACACTCTCAACAGTAGAGAACTGATGCAATTATTTGACTCCAAAAAGGACTTTCGTGCTTGATCCCATTCTGTGTACGTGTATTTAGTCGATCAAAAATATTTTGTTTTAGATATTACAACTGTTCATTGAACATATTTTGATTTTACCTCGAAGTGAAACTGAGATACCTCTCTAACTCAAGAAAATGGTGAAGTAACCAATCAACACCGCAGCACAGAGCTATTTCCTTCACACTTTGAGAGCAGGGACATAAAGGGCCTAAAGATATAATTTAAGCTCACTTATTTTCATCAATAAAACCACTGTGCTCGCTTGAAAGTAGCGGCTATAGAGGATGTCTGCCACAGGGGAAATCCATAAAATTATGCACATGTAGGGAGGCCTATTTTATGACAATAGCCAATACAGAAGGCTCACGTGCAAAGCACAACAGACCTACGTGTGCACACATGCTGCCTATTCATTTTGCACCTTTAAGCTCCTAAAAATCTAGTCTCTACAATGTTGGTTCGAATTCACGACAAGAAAGTGTCAAATTCAAAATTTGCAAAATCACATTTTTGGTCATATTTTAAAAATTTGCAAATTTTGGAGGTCTCTCGGTAGCAGTTCGCTGTCCTGAGTCATAATTTTTTGCTTGAATCAAAAGAGGCTGTCAACATGTACTTGCACCTAGAGTTTCAAGGCTCTAACTCATTAGGAAGTACTATGTAATACAGCTTCAACTAGCGTAAATTGACGAAAAAACTGAAAAAAAAAGAAAATTGTCAACAAATAGATGGCCACTGTGTGGATAGTAAACCTCTTTCAAATTCACTGAAATTTTCCATGTGAGTTCAAAATAACCATAGACCAGAGACTTGACCACCCAAATTTTGATTTTCAAAATTTTGATTTTTATGATCCACCCTTGTTAACATCCTCACCAACGAATGTAACGTCATGAAAATTTCTTCGGCTTAGGAAACATCAACCACTTTGCTGACTCATGTCTATAAATAGCTCTGACTCATGAAGTGGTAAAGCACCAATCAGTTAGATAAGAATCTAATCAGTCTTGTTCAACCTTTTCACCGACACGTGTGTGGGCATCATTTCATGTCTATAAATAGCGCTGACTAATCAAAAAGCGATGAACCTTGTTGATGACCTTTTCACCGACACGTATGTGTGCGATAGTTCATTGCGATGACTCATTCAAAACGCATCATGTGATTAACACGATTCTATTAACTGTGACTCATGCAGATAACGCATTAAAGATTTAACAATGTCAGCTACTTTACTGATATCACGTAAACCAGTCATGATACAATGTCCGTTGTGAAACACTGCAATATGTACAGGATGCCACTTCAGAATCAGAGCAGCAGGAAAGAGTTCAGTTTCATAAAATATACAATGATTACTGGTTTTAATGTTGGCTAGATTCACTGACATGACATCTTCAATTGAATAGACACTACTATATTCTTCAATGTCAGGGGACTGAGGCGGAAATGAGGCATGAGTGTTCGCATTTTCTTGACGACTTCGTAACACATGAACTGCATCACGAAATGAGAAAGGTTTCCTAGGACTTGGATTTTGCCGCAGCGAAAGATTTGAAGATTTCGACCGTTGCTCATGCGAATGACCAACATTTGCGGACGACCGCGATGATATACTGAATCTGGAAGATGGGTATGCAACTGTTCTAAATCGATGTCTCTTCTCAGATTCATTTCGCGCATGGCATTGATGATGCGGATGAGGAGCATGATTCACAAATGACATGAGGGTTGAGTGAACTTCCCTTTTATACTTTTCCCATGAGAGTTTTGGAATCACGATGTAGCAGTGATCATTATGTAGAATCATCTCTTGAATGCGAATAAATACAATGCCGTCTCCTACGTTAATGACACGACAAGAGTTGGATAGGATAGCGCGATGCAACCTTCGCAGTTGAAAGCGTTCTAGAGTTATCTGAAGTTGACGTTTCGTATCATGAAATGTAACACAGTGACTTTTCCATGATACATAGAGGCATGCTGATAATTTCCACATGATTCAAACCTGAGTGAAGAATGGTATGCCTACGAAAGAAGGAGAGAGTCATGTTTATGTGTGGCGTGGTGAGTGTATATTTTCTTTCTTGATACGGTGGCCGTTAAGGCCGTGGTCTCATAAAGACCGATGGTGCGTTCTCAGTGTGTGTGGAGAGTGTTACTGTAGTTGATCATCATCAACATGGACATCATTTTTAAAGGTTATGGAGACAAGATAGGGATTCAACGTAAACAACCTTCCGTCCCTGCGCGGACTCATGTAGATGGTTTGAATTTTAATTTCGAAGGAGTAGAATCCTTTTCCTAAAAAGGTTTGCAATTGAGTAAGTCGAATTCGCTGCCCTCCTTTTCATGGATGATGAGACAGTGCCTATCCATATTAACATACATGTATCGTCTTTCCATGATGGGAACTTGTGGCCGCTTCCCATTGTGTCGAACAATTTCTTTGGGAATGATGAGATTTTCTTTCAGGAATGTTTCAAGAGTATTGAATTGTAACCGTGTCCAATAGTCTAACGGCACACACACGACCAGTCCATACTTTGTTGACATAACCTTAAGATAATCTATCCGATGACTTGGAGTTTTAATGGTCACGGCTTCTCCATGATGAGTTATCTTTTGATTGAGAGCATTTTTACCCGATGCTAAAGTAAGGGAGTTCAGTGTACCAAGTGCGAGAGCAGAGGAGTTGATGGCTTCGAGCAACCATGGTTAGCGCAAGGACGGAAATGATTGCCATGAGCTCAGTCGTCCGCTTTATAACCAGACCTAGCTCCAATTACATGCGTTTCCCTTTTCACGTTTTCCCAGTCTTTGTTACGTGACAAAGAGTTATCACACGTGAACTTTTGACTGCGTGGATGGAAACCTTTCCTATTTATACACAAAGTCGTTCAAGTCCTCACAAAGACTTAGGTGACACACCTCTTCTAGCGAACAAAGACGCATTCATTTATCTAACAAAGAGACCGATAGTAATGCACAAAGCGCAATGACTCATGTTGTGACACGCCCCTTTTCTCGAACAAAGACGCATTCATTTATCTAACAAAGAGCCTGATAGTAATGCACAAAGCGCAATGACTCATGTTGCTCTATACACCATTACAAAATACTCAATGAAAATAAATTTTTATTGCATCTACACAATGTGTCGACCATCGAACAAAATCGTGGATGTAAACACACTCAGTTGAATCATGATATGTTTAACAACGTACGCATTTCCTTCCATCGTCTCTCTATTCTCTCCATAATTTTCTCCATATGACGACGATAAAATTGATTACTAAGAGTAATCCATTCTGAGCAATAAGATCCAAAACGAAGTGGTTTTTCCAAATCTTTCAGCTCTATATAATCAACGAGTCTACCCTTTACATCTTGAGGTTGATACTCTCCATCAATCTTTTGAAGAGAGGAAGGCTTTCAGTTAGCACTACTTTCATACCATTCATCTTCATTTTTAATGTAAGTTTCCAATCTTGTAAAAATCCATCGAATCCTTGTTGATCAAGTGTCAAATGACACATGTGGTTACTTAAGGTACGATGCGCCATCATAAACGTTGTGACTATAGATTTCATATTGCTTCAATGACTTCCACTATGAATAATACAGAAATAACAATCATGTTCCACTGTAAGTTTATTCAACATCAGTCAAACTTTACAAGTACAGAATGCACTTCGTGAAAAGATCATCACTTAGTCACAAGGAGTAAAAGCATGTTTTACATATACCCATGCTGTTGACAAAAACATAGATACAGTTCATAAACGTCATAGAGACTACAATGCCAGCGTGAAGAGAGTTTTGCAATGTAGGTGGCTTTATTTCTAGTATTACAATGGGATGGTGGTCTGTAAAGGTGATGTCTCTCACCGAGACATACAGCCACGTCAAAAATCATTTCATCTCTAAACTTCTTTTGATCACAATGCATATGATAGTCTTGTCTTACGCGATCTACCCAAAATGGTAAATATAAATTATCAATATGCAACTGAAGTGTTGCTGCTTTTAGTTCAGAATCATTTCCTAATATTTTAACAATATGAAAACCTGACAGACACCGTTTGAAATCACTTATCAAATACGTTTCATTTACAAATCCAATATGAATCAAGATAGAAGGATCAAGTCCATGCACATGACGCCGTGACCATTCGTCTTTGTGTGGAGGACAGTAGGCAAATCTATGATATACACTAACAACAGTTCGATCGCTTTCTCTCATTGCAATAGCACTCAATTCCTGCATGGGTGTTCCCTCACTGTCTATGAAGATGACAACCTACAATATCAAAAGGACTTAGTTACAAGATAATAGATTGAGCAGGAACTTTACAAGGATGTCTGTCCTTTACATAACAAAAGATACATACAGCATGATTACAATGCTTTAATGGAACATAAAGCGCAAGACCGCGTTTTCCACATTCACTGCATACTAACTGATTACAATACTTAAGATTTCTCTTTCGTGGCAACACCATCTTTCTTTGATGCGCGACGACGTTTAGGTTTAGTGACAGGTTCTTGACACTCTTTGACACAAGAATCAATGACTTTCTCAATGTGATCAAGACCTGTGAACTCAGGTTGATGAAGAATTTTAGCAATGCGCAAATTGAGAGAAATCAAATTACCGTCAGATTGATGAGGTCCCACATAAACAGCAGGCACCTCAATATGAAAGGAATAAAAGCCTGCACCTAGCGATGACAATTCTGTTTCAACTGACTGTTCGACTGTCATTCCTGAAGTGACTTTACAATACTTGCTTTGCAAAATATAGCAGCGAGTGCCGCGATGCAAAAATTTATAATAAGAAGTTTTCTTTTCTGGTCACAACTGTAATAGTTCAGTAGGAATGAGATCCTTTTGCCTCACAACGTCTTCTAAAATGTCAAGCTGCTGACGCAGACAATTATCAATAGGGATAGTCAGGTTTTGACCGCAACGATTTACTTGCGTATCCACTTTTGGTAAGTACAGGGTGTAACAACAATTTCTCCCCATGAAGTTCTCCTACATGCCAAAAATTAGCCAACCGAAAAACAATTCACTATGCAAACATGAGTTCTAATACATTGAGCATCAGTTTTATAACAAAAGGACAACAATTTTCTTAATAGTTCGTGTGCTTACCCTCATTTTCCAAACATTGCAAAATTCGCGTTCGGAACGAGTCACACAAGTGCCAAACTTCGGTCTGTGTAATTGACTCCCATTCTTCTTTGACCCGCAAAATCAGCTCATCACGGTTTTTTGGGCGAGGCTGTTTAAAAACGGAGTCCTGTAATCTGGCCCAGATGTGTTCCACGGGGTTTATGTCCGATGAATTACCAGGCCAATCCCTCCAGACCTTGACGTCACTGTCATCAATTTGACTGAGAGTCGCACGAGCCGTATGACAAGTTGCTCCGTCTTGCATCAGTACACCGCTATCCGAGCAAGGAAATATGCGTCTATCTTTGATAATGTCAGTATACAGAGGGAGAATATTTTCACGATAGTGCTGTCCGTTCACAGTTCCATGACTTGGTACGATGTACAGATCTGTCTTGCCGTATCTGCATATTCCTCCGGCCACCATGATTTTCAGGGGGAACTTGGGCCGCATTTCTGGCTTGATTGACGACGGATCACTCGTCCTTATTCTTCTGTTTTGAGCATTAACTTTTGGATGCAATTCTATGGGACTTTCATCGGTAAACAGTATGTGTGACCTCAACAGTTTACCCTGGGCCGCTTCATCCGTGTATCCCTCATCGACCATCCTTTGACTGAATTGAACTCGGTCATTGACATTTTTGGCTGAGAGAAGAGGCTTCGTTGGCTGCTTGTAAATAACTTTACCCCACTTGGTCTTCCTCAAATGACGAGAAAGAGTCATGTGAGAAATAGTCTTTCCACGTTCCAGGTAGCCAAGAGAGAGATTCAAGCTTCGCGAAATGCGCCGAAGTCCTGGGCTGACTCTGTCTTTGAACTCACGACGCACTTTGTCCTTGGTGTTTGGAGACATTTTCGTTGGTCTACCACTCCTTCTTGCGTCCTTCACTTGTCCTGACTCTGACTTCATCCACTTCCGAACAGTCTTTCGGTCACATTTGAGGATGTTAGCAATGTGTGAGATGGAATGTCCTGCTGAATGCAAGCCTTGAATCTGTGAGCGTTTGTGTTCACGTGCCTTCACCATCTTCACTGACACTGGGAGATGAAATGAATAGTCATGAAGAAGCAGTACATTGCGACAACCAATGAAATTTGAAGCGTTAATCGGCCAATGAGAATCACGATAGCACTCGGTACTGCAGCTGTCTTGTCATCACGGTCTCCCTATGAGCTGTAGTGTTGGAGAAAAACATTGAAGGTGACTGTAACAAAAATTTGTCCTCATGGGGATGAACTTTTGTTACAAATAAAAGTGTAGCCATCACTTACTCAGAAATTTAATGTGACTGAGGAGATGATACAGATGGCTTGATCCGTCAATGCGTCCATCAAACGTGCTCAAACGGAAGGTCTTAATGCGCCTGCTACACAATCAATTAAAATGGCGTTTTTTTTGAAAAAAACAATGGGTGCATGAATCAACATACATATTAATTTGCAATTATAAAAAGGAACAACGCTCAAAAAAGATTGTAGCTAATGTGCAGATAGTAAATACAAAGGAGAGTCGAGTTAGGTTAGTCGGAGCACTGGGTCCTTTTATCATGAAACAAAATTTCAAATTAACTGTTGCTCAATGTGTTCCTTCACTGGGGAGAAATTTTTGTTACACCCTGTATACCGCCGGCGTTTGAAGATATATTCGAGCAGCGTTGCAGCGCACTTGCTGTTTGTAGGTAGGATAGCCGTGAATTACCTTTTCACTTTTCGGATTCCACAGCTCGAGATGTTGAGGATTCAGTGATGCAGCAGTTGGAGTAGGATTCATGGCCATGGCAGTCTGTAACGAAAGAATGCCACTAAGTACATTCATGATCATCAGAGAAAAGAAAGTTGTTAGCTTAGCACTGACATATGAGGTGGCCCTTAAGAGGACCTTTTGGGGCGTTCACATGATTTAAAGCTTATCACCAAAGTCTAAATCTTCGTTATCGTCCAGTAAATTAAATCTCTTGGGCTTAGGACCCGAATTGAGTTTCAATTCCCTAAAAGACTTAAAGGTAAAGCGTCTAGGCGGTGGAGGTGACGGTGGTGATGGTTCAACAAAATAGGCTTGTACAATCATCGGCCACACACTCTCCTGCGTCTCTCTTCTAAAATGCTGGTAAGGTTTAGGCCACACAGTCATGACACTCACTTGTAAATTCGGAAACAGGATTGATCAGACAAAGTTGAGAGGGGAGAATGGCTTGAGCAAGTCACACTCGCTTTCCAAGTCAAGAGAATGAAATGAAGTGAAAATGGGGAGACGTTTGCTTTTATAGTCTCCTGCGAATCCACATTTGACACTATGAGAGTCAATCAGAGACCTCCGTCTCTCCCCTGACTTCGTTGCGGCAGGGAAAAGGAGGCACGCGGACGACTGACTCATGAATGCTTTTCCAAAATCTAGTAGTCAAATCTAGTTTAGCACATTGAGTTGAATATTAATGTGTTTTATGTTACATAAGAGCAAGTTAGATCCATGCTCTTGAAATGAATCTAGTCGAGATGCAATTTTCGCCATGTGTCGCTGATAGAAATCTTTTGGATCATGTATCGTCTCTGCAGAATAGGATGCAAAATGAAACACTACACGTTCACCTGCATGTTCATCAGTCACTTTCTCAAATTCAATCTCTGCAACTAATCGACCTTTCACATCTTTATTCATCAAACTGTCCATGAGCTGTTGGAAAACGAAGTAACCTTTAGCGATAGCAAGTTCTAAGTCTGCCTTTTCCTGATGAAATGAGATGATGTAGTCCCTAATCACACCACGAAGACTTTGTCGATGAAAACGTAGTGAACAAAATTCATTCGTAAATTCTACTGCTTCTGTCATCTTTCTTCCTATCACTTCGGTGACATAGCATGAATGACATTCAGGTGTAAAATGGCACGCTGATTCCAAATCTGGTCTCTGTTTTCCCGTCCGAGGCTTGGTTCACCCGCTAGAGGCATTTTCATAAAAATTATAACTCTGTCGTTTTTTCGTCAATGTCCCAAATTTTTAATGGCGTCTCACATCTATACTAAGGCAGATATGAACAAGCCGTGTCTTCCACTGAATTTTTTACTCTTAGCTTTCAAATGGGCTATTGCACGACTTCCTACGATCTCTAGAACCAAAGTTGGAAGTCTCGTTCCAGAGGGGGGGAGGTCAGAACTTTTTCTCTGCGATTGAGCTAGAAACACGACCCTAGACCCAAAATTGTCCACAAATTCCGAATCTGCCCTCCGTTTTTCAATCGGAGCACTCATTCATGACGAAAAATGGACTTTCTCATCCCAAAACATCCAAAACCTGCCTTTTCTCACTCTTGACGTTTTCCTGCCATTTTCCTCTCTAAACCCAGGAAAATAGGACCAAACTGGGCTTTCCACTGCATTTTTCTCACTCTTAGCTTGCAAATAAACTATCACACGACTTTATATGATCTCTAGCACCAAAGTTGGAAGTCTGACAGGAGGGGGGGGGTCAGAACTTTTTCTTTCCGATGTCGCTGGAAACATCCTTCCTAACCCACAATTTCACGTAGATTCCGAATCTGACCTCTGTTTTCCCATCCGGGACCTCCTTCATGCCGAAAAACGACTTTTCTCATCTCAAAACCATCAACACTCACCTTTTTCCAACACTGCCGTTTTCAGAGATTCCACCCCTTCCCTCACAGGAAAACTGCTCCTGCCTTCCTTTCCAACCTAACATTTCACGTAGATTCCGAATCTGAACTCCAATTTCCCATCCGAACCCTCCTTCATGACGATTTTCGACTTTTCTCATTCCAAAAACCACCAAAACCCACCTTTTCTCACTCTATCCTTCCCACATTCCTACCCTTCTCCTTTCCGAGATTCCACCCCTTTCTAGAAAACTTCCTTCCAGAGGGGGGGGGGTAGGGAACAGTTTCCTCCTCTCGGACCCATCTTCCATCACATCCTTGGCCACCTCCCTCACCTCCCTTCCTTCCTTCCAGAGGGGGGAGGCTGAGTCAGCATGATGACTCATCGTTGCACATTTTGTTCTTGCTCCTGGGATGGGATTACTACTCTCCCTGCTTTCTTACTGCAGTTAGCATCTCTGTGTGGCTAACAGAGTGAAAAGCTTTATCATAGTTGATCATAAGCAGATAGAGAGTCTTGTTATACTCTGTATACTTCTCAATCAGTTGATTTATCGAGTGTAGATGGTTAATTGTTGAGTAGCCTTTCCAGAAATCAGCTTGCTCTCTTGGTTGATTCCATTCTGAAGTCTGTTTAGTCCGGCGTTGTAAAACTCTGGTAAAGACTTTGTACAGATGGACATTAGAAGGCTTATTGGTCGGTAGTTCTTTATGTTCTTACTGCAGCATTTTTTGTGAATCACCACTACATCTGCGTTTCTCCACTCATGGGGTATCTGGCCACAATTCAAAATTCGGCTAAAGATTTTTGTCAGCATCTCAATCAAGGTTTCCCCTCCAGCTTTTAACATTTCGCATATTATTTCGTCTTCTCCCGGTGATCCATTATTCTTCATTTCCTTTATTGCTAGTTGTACTTCACCTTGAAAAATTTCAGGTGTCGGATTTTCTTCCTCTTCTTTCTCAATTTCTACATCTATTATCACATTTTCAAAATTGTTTTTGTAAAGCTCTCTATAGAAGTTGGTTATTTCTTTTAGTATTTCACGTCTATTTGAAGCGTCTATTGCAGATTATAGGAAGGTACCGTTTAAGGAATTAGTTTCATTTTTCCTAACCTGTTGTCGGCGGAACATCAGTCGGTAATTGAACTGGTCAACTTTTCTTATGTCTGATTTCTGGGGCGCAGTGTCCATTGGGGCATCCGAGGCAGTGCCCCGAATATATTTTTAGATAAATTCCCCAACATATTTTAATCATGTACAATGCGCCAGTGACCAAACGCTACATCTTATCTGAAGTCTTTATTTCATCTTTCCAACGGATGCATGTATAATTGTCGGCGTTTTTGTCTCTCTGATTATATGATTCTCTTTAATTTAATTATTATATGAAAATGATAGTTTGCGTCGTTTATGAAAAAGATGAACGCTCAGCTGTGGCACTTATTTGAGGCCGTGTTTATTAGAGGAAATGCAGTGGCCTAAAACTCATTAGATATCAAGTAGAATGACAATTTGCTGACAAGAATGTCAATGAAACGGAAATTAAGTTGATTATCAATGAAATTTCCATGAACCACTTTACAATTCAAGTCTTCATGCAAAAAGATTGAAAGCTTATTCTGTTTCTTGGCTGAGTTTTCGAGTTTGTCATCTCTGCAAATTTAGATAATAGCTTTCGTTTCAACAGGCTTAGTGAGTCTGTAAGTTCAGACAATCGTCTAAATTAACAATTAACTGAATGCATTCTGCTGTCAATGCATTGTGTAGAATTGAATTACAAACGGTTAGAATCATGCTGTTAAAATGGATAGTAACCAAGGTGATTTAGCATCCACATCAACGTTTGGCAGCAAATTACTTAGCAGATCGTCGGATTTCACCCAGGCGACCAGATGAACACGGTCTGGGAGCCAAGAATGCCAAGCCGTCTTCATTTGGGAGGAAATGTTAGTTTTTTGATGAGTTGGTTTAACAGCGAAATTTATTTCATTTGATAACTGACGGTTTACATTGTGGTCGGAGCGAAAGGATATTTCATTATTTTGTTGAGAAGACATGTGAGTGAAGTCTTTATTGATCATCATCATTCTTCGTGCTCGTTGGCCCATGTATCTTTGGTGTCACTTACTTCTCGCCATTGGATAGTTTTAAACTCGTGAGAGACATCTTGCCGCTAGCAACAAGAGCCCCTGTTGCTATCAGACCTTAGTGTAGTCGATCAGTGGAGAGAGAATGATAAATGAAATTTCTATCCATTTACTTTTATAGATTCCGATTGGACCCGCGATAACTGATAAGCGGCAATCAACCAAAGAACAGTTTCAACCTCTAAGATAAATGGCTTTTGTTTTGGCACGCATTCATCAATTCACTAGTTGCAAGGTAAATCGAAGCACCACATCGATCGGTGCAGAACAAATGAAATGTAGAAACTTTCTCAAATGGCCAACCGGGAAATTCCAGAAGTTGAAGGCGGCGATTCACTGGAAGCATAACACAATAATTCTATCGAATGTTATTCAGGAACATAGAAATTGATACATAAGGGTAGAAAAACTTATGCCAGACTCGTATAATGATGGCTGACATCGATTTTACTGCTGAAATTCTGCTATCAGGTCAATTTTCTCTTCAATGGATGACATTTCAGGTGATAAACTACACATGTAGTCTGGTGGGCGGAATCATATGAAATTACATTCAAATTTGTTTAAATTAGAACTTTATTGAAATTGGAGTTGAACTTCCAGATATATGTTGACATGAAAATCATGAAACTACACATGTAGTCTGGTGGGCTGATGAGGATTAAAAAGAAAACAAGAATATTATTGAAAACAATTATCATTGAAGGAAAGAAAATACAAATGTCTCCTTACCTTGTCATCTAGACATGAGCAATAAACAAATTAGGCTCCCAATAATGATATTACCACAGTCCGTTAAGCGACGCTTCCTTCAGAACTACCGGACTGTCGACAGTCGCAGCTGGAGAAAAACTGCTTCTTTTTGAATACACAAAAGCACCACCAGTGCTGAAATGTCGCTCGCCCTCAACAGAAGATGCCGGAATAACATATCTATTTCTGACTAGTTGACCCAAAGACGGAAATTCCGACTGTTTTCCCTTCCAGAACTCTAATAGATTCGTTGCTGCATTTGTGATGGTAGCGGCCAGGTATTCCTCAAACTCAGACTGGAGTTTTTTATTAGTGGGGATCTCAGTAGTTGTTTGTCCTGTACGTCTGTTACGCAATGAAGAGAATGAGGTTTGGAGGATGTTGGTTGGGAGATGTCATCATCATTCAATTGGTCTTTTATATATTCTAGTAGAGTTGAAGAAATTGCTTCACCAACGTCTTTATAAACTTTTCTTCTAAACACTACATCATTGATGAAATGCAGATGTCTGACCGTCGCGTCTAGAACCGCGGCCACCTGGTGCATTATTGTGGTGGAAGTCCAGAATTGTCTATTGAGACCTTCCTGCACATTGTGAGCTAATCGTTTAATAGTTTCGCAAGTGGATCCTTCTTGAAGAATTGCAATCATCCCACTGCTGATCAAATAGTTGCTTGGGATTACATTCTGCAACGTTGGCGCACTTGATGCCTCAATATTATCAATAATAGCATTGAATTGCTTGAACAATTCTACAATATTTTACAACAGCATGAGAGACACTGGCATCAAACGATATGCCATGTTGTTTATCTCTGAAATTGTCCGAATTTGCTCAAAATATTCATCAAAGGAATGGTGAACTTCATAAAATGATCTATCTCCATGGGGAGGTTGCACTAGGTGATTCAAGACTGAGAAGCAAATCATCGCAGTGCACATGTGAGCGATGAATGTAACCAGCTACATCTTTCACAGCCTCGTCCATGGCAGCCAATAACCTATCATCTTTCATTCCTTTTAACCAAGCATCGTTTAATACCGTTGAAAGGCGGTGAACAATCCACTGATAACGCACTTCATTTGGAAGTGCAGCAACAATGTTTGCTCCAGCATCTGTCGTTATCAGTTTATCACCTCTGACAATCCAAATTGTGACATGATCGATTAAATTTCAATTCTGATATTCTCTGCAGTTTTGCAGTAATGCATAAAAAAGCATTACATTTCTGGTCCATACATGCTCTCTTGTATTTACATGGTACTAGGAATGGACCAGAAAAGGACGCGGATCGCTGTAGATTCCGTTAAGACTGTCCGATTTCATTGATTCCTGTTGCATATGAGTAGTAAGTAAAACTCCACTTCTGGACCGCGCAAGATGGCCGCCGTCGCTGACGTCCAGTCGGTCGTGGTGTGCCGTCGTGTTGCTTCGAGTCTGACGTCCCCCACCCTCTGGCCGGCCGTTGTAGCGCGAGGTGATGTGCTCTCCAGGTTGGCGTGGTGTGCCGGCCAGGTTGGGAGGGTGGACTGTCGTAGCTCACCTGAAAAAATCCTAAGTGTCAGAGTGGCTTTGTATGGACAAAATTTTGAAAATTTTCCAAAGTGTGTCATTTCGACCTGGGACCTTCACCAAAACATTTTTCATCAAATTTCACCGACCCCCCCGACAGCAATCTTCTAACTTTGGTTCTAGTGGACGGATTTTGTCTTACAGCTACTCTTTGAAAGAGGAGAAAAAAACTGCTCGACGACATTTTTGTCGCGAGTCAATCGGACCAGCCGTTCAAAAGTTAGAGCTGTTACAAGATTTTAGGTCGGAGCTCACCTGAAAAAATCCTAAGTGTCAGAGTGACTTTGTATGGACAAAATTTTGAAAATTTTCCAAAGTGTGGCATTTCGACCTGGGACCCTGACCAAAGTTTGTTTCATCAAATTTCACTGACCCCCCCCCCCCGACAGCAATCTTCTAACTTTGGTTCTAGTGGACGGATTTTGTCTTACAGCTACTCGTTTGAAAGAGGAGAAAAAACTGCTCGACGACATTTTTGTCGCGAGTCAATCGGACCAGCCGTTCAAAAGTTAGAGCTGTTACAAGATTTTAGGTCGGAGCTCACCTGAAAAAATCCTAAGTGTCAGAGTGACTTTGTATGGACAAAATTTTGAAAATTTTCCAAAGTGTGGCATTTCGACCTGGGACCCTGACCAAAGTTTGTTTCATCAAATTTCACTGACCCCCCCTCGGGAGAGCTGGCTTCGATCTTGGCTTCCAGTGGACGGATTTTGTCGTGCTATAACTCGTTTGAAAGCTAAGAGTGAGACAAATTCACTGAAAGAAACGGCTTGTTCATATCTGTCTTCGTTTAGATGTGAGGCGCCATTTAAGATTTTTGGATATTGTCGAAAAACGACAGAGTTAGAATTTTGGACGTTTTGGGCTGTATCGCCAAAACGAGGCATCGGATGGGAAAACGGAGGCCAGATTCGGATTCAGCGTGAAATTCTGCATCGGTATGGTGAATTTGAACGCAATCGGAGAGAAAAATTTTCGCCGACGTCCCCCCCTCGGCACCGATCTTGGAACTTTGGTTCTAGAGATCGTAGAAAGTCGTGCAATAACTCGTTTCAAAGCTAAGAGTGAGACAAATTCACTGAAAGGCTTGTTCATATCTGTCTTCGTTTAGATGTGAAACGCCATTTAAGATTTTGGGAGATTGACGAAAAACGACAGAGTTAGAATTTCCCAAGAAACAGCTCCATCGGGCGAATGAAGGGTCGGATTGGTAAACGGAGGCCAGATTTGGAATCAGCTTGATGTTATTGTCCAATGAGGATCGTCATCCAATGAGAATCAAGCATTTCTATATAAATAGCGAGCCTTCCACAGTGAGAATCATTCCATCATTGAATCGCACGAGTGACGGACGCACATTTTCTCTCTCTCTATTCTATTATCCAACTAAAATGGTAAGTCGCTACTTCCCTCCCTGTCCTCCCTTGAACGTAAACTTAATACAATCTTTTTCATTTTCAGGCATCTACTCCATCTGCTGCACTAGTAGGACAAAATGGCGGTCAAACGTTACAAGGTTCGCTACGATCAGATCATCTACAACTGAGGCCAGTGGAAGAAACAACCAAGGTACATAATCCTTCACCGCTAAAGCGTAAATTTAAACAAGTCTTGCGTTATGACGATCATGGCGTAGTACTCCAAACGGAAATGCTCCCTTCCACGGATGTCAAGATAGTGCACAATCAGTATGGGGACTACATACTGATCCCCGTGAGTCCGTACATTCGCCACCAACTTGATATTATTGAGGAGTACGTGACATTAAATATGGACATTCCTACTACTCTTGCTCAAGAGTGGAAAGCGAGAGATGACAAGGATACTCCCTATAGAAAGATTTGGGATGGTAATCACATTTGCCTACCGGTATCACATTGGTGTACTTACTATAAGAAGGAGGGAGATCATTCAATACCCATCAGATGTGATGAGCTCGGAGAAGGTACTTGGGATATCCTTTTCAAAGTGAATGGGCTATATTATGGTCGGCACAAGGATAATAAATAGCCTCTCTCTCCATGCATATGGAATCCATCCTATATATTCCAAAACCACCCAATGTGGACGACATAATTGATCAAATCCTTAACAGCAGTGGTACAAAGCGCAAGTCGGAGAAGAATGTTGCCTCAAAACGCAAATCAAGGAAGGAGAATTACTAGTCCTTTTCTAACTCTACCCTATGACAATTCGCTTATGTGCTTTGAGTGTCGTAGACGTGGTCTTATTAGATACATTTTACTTCTTCGTTGCCATCATATCATTTGTGTATTTTGTCGTGAAAAGCATCGATGTAATTCTTCATTTTGTAATATGTTATAGAACGTTTCCTTAGATGTGTAAATTTCCGTTTTAGGCTTCTATCATCATTTTTATGGATTGTGAGGGTGAACCTGTACAGGAGCTCAGTGATATTGCTATGAACAATTGGACATATCAGATTGTTAGTGTCTATCATCAACATGCCAACTGCGATCCCAATGTTGATCAATGGGCGAGAAAACACATTCATGGACTTAATCTGAAATATTTGCAAGACTATGGCTTTTCTTGTGAGAGTGCTCTTCTTATTGACTTTAAACGATGGTTAGCAACTTTCAATGTTATACGCATCTTTTGTAATAATCCTGGTGAGGAGAGGAAAGTATTTCCCAATCTAATCATTGATGATATTTTGCTCCCACCTTGAGATAGTAGAGTGAATCAACATTATCATGAAGTCACGAAACGTTTTAAGGATTTGTGTGTTACTATTTTGTCTGTTCGTTGTAGTAGCTACGTTCTTTAGCTTCTTTCCTCCTTACCTCAACACTGCCAAAGTCCTGTATGGCTATCATTGCTCGCTGTATGATAGTTACCAGCTGTATCTATTTTATCTCTTTCAAACCATTGATTTATAATGCATGCTTGCTACAGTTGTTCAATAAATGTTACTATGAGAAGAGTTGTTGTTTTCATGCAATGGATGGGTTAGATAAAGGGCGATCATGTCTTTCTCAAACGACTGCGGAACATTACATTTTCATAGGCAAAGTTTAAAAGGAGCTGTTCAAGATTATGTGATAAATTTTTATAAAGATGAGACCGACATCGAAGCAGTGGTAGATGATGCTAGCACTCTATTTCTAGAGTTAATGAATACATTCTCTGATAGCATTATCATGGCGCGATTAGTTGCGAAAATTAAGTTTAGTCATTTTGGAAAGGAAGAGGTGGAAAGTCGCTCTTTCCATTTTGCTTCTTATTCAATGGAAGTGGTAGATCACCCGAAGAATTTTTTAAAAAACATATGATAAAAATTGCTGAACGTCTTAACGCATTTAACCATCATGGCAGCAGTCTAGTGATTGAAGCGATTTCAGATATTCACATTCAACTTTCCATAAAGAAAAATTGAAAATGCAGTGGTACTTGATTGTAGCACAACTGCTTTTCGAGCTATGCCTGCTCACTCTCGAAGTATATTCCTTCTGTACATGCGTCTATTATTTAGAAAAGGCTAGCAAATTCATATCTTCAAGAAGACTTGCTATAGATATCAGTAACGGTGAAACTTTGTGCTGCGATGTATGTAAGCGAAAGGATGGAAATGAAAAGCGCATCTTCAAGAGATGTAAGCATGCTTTTTGTCAACGCTGTTTCATACGTAATTGCATTCAACTTTGCAAATGTAACCACTGTGATATTGCTCATTTCGAGTGTCACTTATGCCGCAATAGTTAGTACCTATGCAAATGTGGTAAAGATAGGTTTTAGCAAAGACTAACACGGAAAATGGCGAAACGTAAAATGACGAAACGTAAAAGTCAAAAGTCTTCAAAGTTTTCTTCAGCCATTCAAGCTCTCCGACGAATGAAAGCAAATCAGCGATACAATGCTATACGACATGCTAACGATAAATTCATTCGTGAAATTATTTCTCATGTGAGGAAGTTGAGGACGAAGAAATTAGCACCAAAACAACGAAAGTTACTTAAGCGATATGCCACAAAATTGCGTTTCATCTCCAATCCTAAAGTCACCCTTCAAAGAAAGAGGAAAACTCTAACACAAAAGGGTGGTTTTATTTCAGCAATACTTCCAATGTTGGCTCCTGTCGTGGGTAACCTATTGGGTAATATCTTTGGCTCTAGACGTTAATTATGCAAATGTTGGATCTCAAAGTATTATAATGGATTTCAGACGTCAATGTGATAAAGTTCTGACTGTATCAGGTCCATCTCATGCAGGTAAAACTGTTTTCACGCTGAATTTATTGGATAAAAGAAGGGAGTTGTTTAAGGAACCTATCAATCGAGTGATTTGGTGTTATGGTATTTATCAACCGTCGCTGTTTCGGGAATTGCAAAGTCGCAACTTTATTCGACATGAAGGAATTATTGCAACGGATAAACTTCAGTCTAATGATGTTGTTGTATTGGATGATTTATTAAAAGAAAGTAAGAATTCAAAAGATGTTACAGATATGTTCACTCGCGCAGCACATCATAAAAGGTGTTTTATCATCTATATCATACAAAATTTGTTTCCTGATGGAAAAGAAGCTCGTACACGAAACCTGAATACACACTATTATGCTATTTTTAAGAATCCGCGAGATAAAAGTCAATTTGAAATTTTAGCGCGACAAGTTGCACCCAGAAGATCAAAAGCCTTAATTGAAATTTTTCAAGCAGCTACTGAAAAACCATACGGTTACTTATTCATTGACTTTACGCAAGAGTGTCCTGAAGAATTTAGATTTCGAAGTGATATTTTGAAAACTCCCATGAATATCTACAAGCTATGAGTTCTTATTCTCGCATGATTGTTATTCCTCAGGATGAATATGTACAATTGACTGCCATGCAGCAAGTAAAGCAACCTCTTGCAAATCAAATGTATAGGAAAGAAATAGATTATCAGCAAAATGTTCACATCAAAGATCCACATCGTGCTGTATTATTACAATCGGAAACTGTTGAGCAATTGAAAAACTTGAAGAATAAGATGCGTGACTCTGTATCGACTGCTACACCTTTAGCATCTCGCGCACATGCCATATCTCTTTTCAACAGTATTGAACCCCATCTCAATGTAAATGATAGAGGAGAAATCATTACAGATGAAAATAAAGTGACTGATGCTTCACGTTATGAAGACTTGATTCAGTATGCGACACGTAGAAAGCGCCGTCAGGGCTATGTTCCACCTGGTTTGTCATACTTTCTTAAACTATTGAAAAAGCATAATGTGCCAAAATTTGCTTTGAATAATGAGACATTGAAAGAACTTGATTCAACAGTGGCTACTACTCCAATGCTTCAGACGATGAAAATGCCAACAAATTGGTTTAAGACGTCACCTGCTACATCCCCTCCCACACTCACTAAGCAAACAAGAGGAAGAACTCGACGTAGATCTACGCCACCACTAAAACTAGTAAAAGGAAAACGTAAAACAGCTCCTCCCAGGAAATACATGTTCTCAGAATATTAATGTAAAGCAGATGTGTTGCTTGCCATGTAATGAGCCGCCAGAGGTGAATGTCGTTGTCACTTGCACTTGCTGCGCCAGCTCTCACAATGAAACCCCTAAGCAATGTGAACACGATCGCAAAACCGCTAAAGCTAAATGCTGCAGTTGTTGTAAATGTAGAAAGGCAAGAAAACAAAAAGATGAGAAGGAGGAAAAAGAGTCAGTCGTCATCGACTGAACGTTTGAAGTCAATCTATTATGATGTAACACATCCGGCAGGATTTGCATCTATCAAGAAATTATCAAAAGCGAGTGGTCTTCCACAATCACAAGTGAAACGATGGTTAAAGGGTCAGGCTACCTATACACTCCACAAACAAGCGAAAACGAAGTACCGCACCCGCCATTATATTGTTCATGACATCGATGAACAGTGGCAAGCAGATTTGTGTGATGTCGCCTCCATTTCAAAACATAACTCGGGCAATAATTTTATTTTAACCGTCATTGATATTTTCTCGCGTTATGCGTGGGCTCAACCTTTAAAAACTAAAGAAGGGAAAGGAGTAGCAAAAGCATTCCAAACAATTTTTCGAGAAGGTCGCATTCCAAAAAGAATTCAGAGTGATCAAGGAAAAGAGTTTGAAAATCAGCATGTGAGAAGATTATTTGAGAGGCATGACATTGAGTTGTTTAGTGTAAAGAGTGCTTATAAAGCTACACTCGTTGAACGTTTTAATCGCACATTAAAAAATCGCTTGTGGCGACATTTTACTGCCAACTTGACACAAAATTGGACAAAGGTTCTACAAGATACACTCCATGCCTACAATCACTCTATCCATCGTTCTATTGGACTCAGACCAGTAGATGTAAATGCTGACAATGTAGATAAAGTGCGCGAATAATTCCAACGTAAACGCACTCATGTGAAAAGTGATGTGAAAATTGGTGATAAAGTTCGTATCTCAAAAGTGAAAAGTGTTTTTGCTAAAGGGTAACTTCCGAATTGGACAGAGGAGGTATTTACAGTATAAAGGATTAATCAAAAAGACTCCCCGACCACCTACAAGTTGAAAGATTACGATAATGAAGAAATTGAGGGTAGCTTTTATCGCGATGAGATTGAGGTAGTCACTGAAAGTGAAACATATTTGGTAGAGAAAATCATTCGATGTAAAAAACGGCAAGGTGAAGAATGGTGTCTTGTTAAATGGACTGGTTATCCTTCAAGTATGAACTCATGGATGCGTCGTGCCGACATCTTTCATCTAAGTTATCGACAGTGATTCATGCAAAGTTGTAACTAACAATGTTTAGGGTTTGAGCTATGAATCCAACTGCCTCATTTTATTCACGAGCCTCCTATGTAAGTGGTGGAGGACAAATTTACATCGGCGCTCGCCGCCAACTTGGAGGTAGCATACTTGGTGCACTGAAATCTGTTGTAGCACCTCTCATATCCAATGTCGGTAGATCTTTAAAACGAAATGTTTTAAGTAATGCCGTTGGCTTTGCTGGTGATGTTGCTAGTGATCTTTCCAGAGGTAGAAGTTTTAAGAGCATTTTGTTGAATCGTGGGAAGGAACGCGGTTTAAAAACATTGAAGCAGACCTTTGCTGGTGTTACTCAAGGAAAGAAATCACCTAAACGAATGAATAAAGGAAGCAGGAAACATCACGGAGCTGGTAAGGTGCGATCTTCAGTCAAAAGGCATTCACGCAAACGTCGCAGAGGCTCTAATCATTCATCAGGCGCTAAACGACGACGCTGCTATAACTTCTAATCATGGAGTGTAAAACTTCCGGTTTTTGTTTGTTTGATCAACAACCCATACAGACAGATATTCTTAGTTCAAGTATTGTAGATTATCATCCTCGAACAGCTGAGAATGCTGGCCCCTTTGAATTTGTTATTCCTGGTGGTAGTGATGACTACATAGATTTGAGTTATGCGATGGTTGATTTGAGGTTTAGAATTCAGCAAGCAGATGGAACTGCTATTGACGATACATATAAAGTTGGACTGAACAATTTACCATTGACTACATTACTTCGCGATGTTTCTCTAACGATTGGAGAGCAGCAGGTGGAAGGTGGTCAAAGCGATTATCCCTATAAATCATATTTCAATCATGTATCACAGTTTCATCCAGCAGCACAAAAAAGTCATATGGAAGCCATGGGATGGTGCAGAGATGAAGCAGGAAAATTCGATGTTGAAACAAACAGTGGCTTTGTAAATCGATCTGCTATGATTAAAGATAGTAAAGTATGTCAGCTATATGGTCCGCTGAATTTAGACTTCTTTAGACAGTCAAAGTTTTTACTCTGTAATACCAGCATGCGACTCAAGCTGACATTGAATAAGCCTGAATTTGCGCTGAATGCATTTGCTAAAGTTGACAATTTTAGAATTCATGTGGAAGATATTGCACTTTACATTCGTCGAGCAGTACCGAATCCAAGTGTCATTAGAGGACATGGTGAAGGTTTTAACCGCCAAAATGCCATATCCGTTCAGCATACAAAGCTTCTCACCTTTACAATTCCGAAAGATCAAAAGAGTTTCATGAAAGATGGCCTCTTTCCATCGGAAGCACCGAAGCTCCTCATGGTGGCAATGGTTGAAAGTGATGCATTTAATGGTAATATAAAGAATAATCCTTTCAATTTTAAACACAATCAGTTAAGTGAAATTGCTTTACGTGTAAATGGTGTGAGTCATCCTGGTCCACCCTACAAACCAGATTTTGCTGCGGATCAATTTATGCGCAGTTATGTTGATTTCATGGATGTCTTTGGCTTTTACAATACGGATGACACCAACGGACTCACTATGAAAGAGTTTAAGAGTGGATATACTATTTATGCATTTGATTTGACTGCTGACAGCGATATTAGTGCCCCCTATCGTCAAGCGAACGTGCCTCATAATATTCGTTTGGATTTGACGTTCAAAAGAACACTACCTGAGACGATCAATGTATTAATTTATGCAGTCTTCGATTCAAATATTGAAATTACAAAGTATCGTGCCGTGATTCTTCAGTATAATCGTTAATGAGTTGGTTGACTGCTGACGATATTAAGACTAAAGTGCAGCGTAATGCAGACGAAGCGACGTTGAAAGCTTTCGATAATGTCTATTCACTCGATACCTTACCACCTGCAGTAAATCTCTATCCCATCTTTATTGTGCTAAACACTCATTCGCAGAATTTAGGCGGTGAGCATTGGAAAGCGATCTTTATTGGAGAAGACCGACGTGGTGAACTATTTGACTCTCTTGCTCAACTTCCAAATATACCAACACAGCAGTGGTTGAGAAAACATACGCGTCAATATCAGCGAAATGAACGCATACTACAACATCCACTTTCATCAACGTCTGGTGCTTTTGTACTGTACTTCATCTTAAAACGTTTACATGTATCTCGATTTGTATCTGTTATTCAAAACTTTTCATGTAATCCATCCTCTAATGAAAAAATGATTTGTAAGTTCTATCATGATTTGAAATAAAAACATCATGTTGGAAAAATTGTTTTTTATTTTACAATCCGCTGGGTACGTACATACTCGATGAGATAGTCTAGGATCACATTTGCTTTTACATGAGATTTTAGTCCAGTAATGATCACTTTACTATTATGAAAGATTGCCACATGCACAGGTAAACAACAACTAATGAGAGCTGCAGGAAAAAGTTCGGGTTCATAACACAAATTGTAACTGCTGGTACGAATCTTCAAAAATGATACACTTTCACTCAATTGAGTAGAGATCACCATATTGTCCACAGTCAGATTCGACATCACACACCTCTCCCTCTTCCATATCCGACGTAGTAGTCTTTGTAGCTCTAAGCGCATTGACTGCGCCGATGAATGAGAAAGGGCGCCGAGAATCTGTACAGACCCATTTGGGAAGAGTTGAAGATTCCGTGAATTGTTCATCTTCACCACTAACATTTGAGGTCGGCCCGGGTAATACTTGCTGTTTGGAAGGTGTTGGTGTAATGTTGTGAGATCGATTTTGGTGTAGAGTCTGAAGCGACGGAGAATGTTGACGATGGTGTAGCGATGGCGCTTCATGATGAAAGAATGAGTAAATTGAGCGATGTACCTTCCTTTTATACTTTTCCAACTACCTTGATGAAATGTGAAGTTAGTATGAAGTTGGGAATGATAAAGTTGAATTCGCCGATTGTTGACGCGCAGCCAGATGCGATTTCCAATACGTGAATGTCTTTTCATATAGAAGTATTTCAAATCCTTCATGATATGATGTAGAGATTGAAAATGACGATAAGATAAAGCAAACTCTCTTCTCACATTTCCAGTTGAATCTTTGAAGTAGACGTTTCGATCATGATCCGTTTCAATACGTTGTAGGGAATCTAATTTCCAACTCATGGTGCGTGGTAGTCATGTCTGATTAAGATTTGCATAGTAGGGCGATGAACTCACGACGAATAAATGTCATGATGGAGCGATGTATGTATCTTCTATACTTCTCCCAATTGTATTTGCGAAATGAGAAACAGTTTGCGGAATGAGAATGGCAGATTTGAATTTCATTTCTGTAATGTTGAAGCCAAACTTGATCACCCAAGGAGATGAATCTTAATGTTTCAAAATATTCCAAATCCCTCATGATATCATTGAGGTTGACAAATTGTCGCCTTGTTAATGTAATACTTCTTGATGTATGACCGTGAGAATTTTTGAAATGTACGTTTCCATCACGATCAACTCTGATATATTGTAGAGAGTCCAAAATCCAAGTCTTCATGATGTTATGCAAAGCCGCAGATCAGCAATATAAAAATGTCGTTTTATCATATTTTGCTTAGCAATGCGGCCGCAAATAGATTTGCTAGTAATCGAGCCGCACTCTTTTCTACTCCCATTGATCATACACAACAGCTAAATGGAAATTGGGAAGTGGGTGTCACTCAACTTGTTTATAGCAACTGTGTCTGTACTTTTGATCATGAGGTGATGACTATTAATATGAGACGTACAGCTGATTACCAATGTGAAAAGGGCTGACGAGTATACATTCCACAGTGGCCAAAGAAAGATCTCTTATCATGTAAAAAGTTTATATATGATTTCCTGAATAAAGCGTGTAAACATATTGTCCAATTTACTCCGCACAATGATGATCATAATTATGTACATCATGTAGTTGAAAAAGATTGGATTGTTGGTTTAAGTCCAAGTTTAAGAAATGATTTAGGCTACCTCGCTAGCGCCTTAACAAGCTATGATAATTTTAACGTTAATTACCACATAAGTGGTTATAAACAGTTAATATATCGAGAGGAAGCTTATTATGTAGATCTTATTCCAAGAAATGAGAAGACGTTGGTGAAGAAGATTGTGATTAAGCCAAGAAAGACAAACATGACTCCTGAAACATTATTGAAGAAATTTAATTATCTCCTTCGAGTTGATGGTAAACAAGTGGCAACATTGACTTATATCAAATCATCTAATCATATTGCAATAAGTAAATTAAATGATGATAATCTAGTATTAGTTTGTTCAGAAGGTTTTCATCAGTTCTTACGACATCATTCTGCAGCTGTTCATGGAAAATTTGATATGCAACATTTACCATGTGAAAAGTCAAATCAATTTGATACAGAATGGACCGTATCTTTGTACAGAAAGTGTGTAGAGCCTTTAGGTGGTATCTTACATGAAACAAGAGTGTTGATGCCTCGCATTATTACTTCAGTTAAATTGGTTGTAGAATTTTTAAATGAAGTGATTAATGAGCAACATATTTCATTTTCTGAAAAAGAAGGTACTTTGTCTCTCACTATAAGTGGAAAAGGTATTGAACTAATTATGGATAAAACTCTAATGGACATTTTGGGTTTTGATCAAAATATCTTTAAAAGTGGTACTGTGACCAAAGCTAGCGCAGACATGTCGCTATCGCGTCGTATTAACTATTTTCAGATATATTCCAATATTGGTGAAGATGTACGTGTGGGAGATGTTGAAGCTCCATTGCTAGCAATGATACCATACCAGCCAAAAAGCTGCAGTATTTTAACTGAGCATACTTTCAAGAAAGTGCATTATACAAAGCTGAAATCAAACTACATCCCACAAATTGATATTGCAATTTATGACGATGCTGGTGCGTTGATTCCTTTTCATAAAGATGCTGTGACAAGTATCACACTCCATTTCCGAATGAAGAGTTAATGCAAAAGTATGCTAATATATTTTTCCAATGTGAATAATATGGAAAGTGAAAATAAGGACTCGTTTCTAATCTACTTACCCAGTAAAGCTCCTATGAATAAATTTCCCAAAAATAAACCATCAGACTATCGAGTAGAATTAAATCGCCCACCACATTTAGAAGGTGAATGGGAGGTTGGCGTTTCTAGTATTTGCTATGATAGCAATATTCAGAATGTGAATGATTTGGAAGAAATGATATTGACTCCTCGCACCCATGATGGAATAACGATGAATAATGCATTCCAGTTCCAATACAATTTAACATCAGATGGAAAGTGGAACTATGAATGGATTCAGATAAAATCAGATTATTATGCTCCATTTGGGAATGAGAAAATTATTAAGGCGTTCAATAGTGGTAATACTTCCATCATGAAGAATAAAAATCAGGAAGCTTATGAGTTTACTATCTATCATTGGAGTGGGAGACAGTTCCTTCGCTTTCATTCTTTTACTAAAGGTCTTACACCGAGGTTGGATAATGAATTCTATCCACATCTCGGTTTTGGTCATGGACAACATCTAACGTCAATTGCTACTGCAAATGTTAAAAAAGTTTATTCAAATCGAATCAACAAATTTCATTATAGATCTAAAATATTTGATGAAGATGTTGTAGAATGTGAAGAACGCATCATTTTTAATAAGCGTGGTGTTCAACCTTTATCACTTATTGAGTTAGCAAAACGATGAAATGAGACTGTGGGTAAAAAGTATGGAGTGAAAAGTATGGCGGACAAAAATAAGTTGGTTATTCAGAAATATAATGATAAACTTACAGTTCATTTCTCTCCAACCTTGCGTCATTTTGTAAGACATTATACACCTATTATTGGAAGCGGTGTGGTGTATGGTTCTCATGAATATCACACTAACTCTGATTCAGTTAATGATGAATGGTGGGTGGACATCTATGGCGATCGCATCAAGAAAATTTACCAGTCTTATGAAGAATCTAAAGTTGCTATCAATATAATGCCGCGTCTATATCATACAGTTGAAAGCTTTATTCATGTAGTAAATCCTTATATACAACAGAAGTTGAAGCATGTGATGAAAAGTAAATATGATGTAAAGACACACCACATTTCGTTTTCAATTGAAAATCAACGCGTTGTTCTGAAACTGGGTGATGACGTTCAATGTCAATTGAGTAAAAATTTGAAAAAACTCTTTGGTTTTTCAATGCTACAAACTGTGTTTACTGCTGCGCATACGATTGGTATAGAAACACCAATGACACTTGATAAACATGAACAGCACCTTTACATTCAAAGTGATTTGATTCTACCTATTTCTGTTGGTGAGAAAAAAGAATACATTTTACGTGATTTCATTCATGATGAAGACGCTTCATATGGAATAGTCGAGAAGATGTTTGAATCTATTTTCTATCATCCCGTCGTCAAACAAACTATACCCTCTATTGCTATCAAAATTACCAATGGTTTACAAGAGTGCATCCATGTGAAAGATACTAAATCCCTCGTAACTTTAGTGTTTCGGAAAACAAAGTGAAGTCATTGTGATATGTTTAATGAAATAAAAATATGTATATGAAAAAGTCTTTTCACAGATATAGGGGGAATGAGCTGACTGTAGGCATATATTAACAAGGAAGAAACGATCTCATGCGATGCATAAAACAACCATGTATATCTACAAAAAGCAACATCAAAATACTGAGTTAAAGTTGATTATGTCAATACATCTCCTGAATGTGGTAGCGTGAGTTTTATTCTTTTGGGTGGAGGTATTTTTGTGTCAGGATGTCCATGTGGAAGAGATGTGTTATGTCTTATCCAACACCTCTTATCTTCCCATGCTGAAAGTGCTCGTTTCTTGAACGTGTGCGTTTTCACAGTATGAACTTGAGATTTGAAGATTGTCATATTGACAAACGTTATAGTTTTATTTTTATAGGCCTTCTTATAGGACCGATGTTTCATTTTGTGAACAATGGATTTTGATATACCTTTAGCACGCTTAATACTATCTGCACATTCTTTTAATTTCATGGAATACATTTTAGGGTGGAGGAGAATCATTTCATCTATTTCCTTTCCTGCTGTTTCATCCTTAAAACAACCAAGTTTGGCTTTATTCTGTATGGAATAGAGTGGATGAGTGGGATTGTAGTTAGATGTGTCGAAATATTTTTCTAATGACTTACCTGCTTCATTAAAATTTAAATCTTTTTGAGTGGTAATACCTAAGAAGAAACTATCTGTATCACCACCCAACAAACGAACCTCTTTTACGAGAGGACATGGTTTTAGTATTTTATAAAAGAGTTGGTAAATTTCAAGCTTAGAGTAATCTAGTACAGCTTGGCCAATATAGACGGGCTTGCACAACTCAACTTCAGATTTTATCATTTTAACACCTACAAGATCCTCATCGATGATGTCTCTATCAATGAAAAGAGGTGATGAGGTCAATTTGTGATATTTTTGTTCATCAACGACTAGTTTGTAGTTCACACGTTTTCTAACATCCTCCATGGTCTTTCCGAAAAGACTGTTATTCTTATATTTTTAAAAATCCTTTTCAAAATTATTTTGGGCGAGTGCACGTTTTTGACTGTTACTATCTATGTAGGGTTTGAGGAAGGCTTTCTGTCTAAATTTGATAATGCGGTGAACTGACTTTAGAAGCATGCCCATTGCTAAATAGAATTTTAGTATGCAGAAGTGCACGAGATAATTTTTCTTATCATATTGGGTGAGCAAAAGTTTGTGGCATGGTTTGAACCTTGGCTGTCCACACTCTGTTAAGTTATTATGAAATTGTGACATGAATGGTGAAAACATATCTTCAGTCACTTCACCAGATTCAGGTGCGAGTGGGAAATCAACAGTTTTATTTTTAATACTATTTGGATAAATCAGATCGTCTTCAAAATAATATCCCCAATCACCTTCATCTGGAATCTTCAGAATAATTGAAGGGTTGGAGTAATACTCAAGCTCATCTTGATTTAACCAACTAAACTCGGAGTGAAGTAGTGGTTTAGACAGTGAGTGAACTGCCATATAAATTATTTTGGTCATAGTACTTTAGGTGGATATGATCATTCCCTACTGTTTTAGATTTTATGTGATGTTTATTCACAAATGTGAGACCACCGCGTATTCCGCGCTCAAATACGTTATACATCTCCGGGTCTTGTAAGAGATGAATGGTCTCACCAGTCATTTTGAAGGCTGATTTAAAGGACATGGCTGGTAGACTGACAAAGTGGACAGGATCTAATTTGTCTTCTTCTAATGCCACTCGTCGAAATTCCTGAAAGACATCAGCCAGCAAAATGACATCTAATTCTAAGTAAGCGATCATATAATCGCCAAACGTTTTACAATCAAATTTTAACCATGCCTCTTGAGCATGTTCATAGTCCTCTACTGGACAATCTTGACCCGTCAAATCGTTTTGGAATTTGTCAATGGAAGGAAGGGTTGTTTCATTTAGTTTAAACATTGAGCTAAAATACGCATAGGGAAAGACTCCTTTGCGAGTGATTATTTCATCCGTTAAGTTTGGATAGTGTTTCTTCAAAGTTTGACTATGGGGAAGAAACTTGAGATTACGAACGAGAGAAGCTAGTGACGCTGACATGAATTGGAATGAATCTAAAAATTTTATTTCGAAGAAGACTGTCTTATTTTCTTTAGTTTTATCTACTGCTACTTTTGCTGTCATTGCCATGAATTTTTCTCTCGTTTGCGCTATTACATTAAACTGCCACGATTTCATCTGGCTCAACCCTCCTTTTATGAGCATATGACTGTCATAGCCCTTAAAGTTATGAAAAATGACGGGTTTTACACGACGTCTCAACCTAAGTGAAAAGTTACATTTGGAGCAGAGTGCGTTTCTAAATTTACCAGTGATGTGATCATGATCACGCACTTTCTTAATTTTATCGTCATCAAACGTTTTATGACATTTAGGGCACGATGTGCAACTTTCAAATTTCTGTTTGTCTTCATCTGACATATGTAGTGACTTACGCTGCAATTGGGAATCATATGATTGTTGAAATTAAGCAGCTTTATCGAGAAATTCTAGAAATTTTGAAATGCAATCTTCACCTTGCCAAGTATGCATTTTGTTTTGTCTATTCCTAAAGTGGTCATGCCATACTTCATGGCAGGATATGGCTGCTGGCTTGTGGATGATATCATCAATGTAGCATTCTATGTCTGCGTAAATGACACGCAGGGGACTTAATTTGTCACCATTATCCCTATGTGAAAATATTTTATCTTTGGGCATGCGTTCCATTTGTAGTTTACCTCGCTTGTACCATTCATAGTGAGTTTCAAATTTATCTTTACTCCAAAAGGAGCGGATGCAGCTGTCGCATACAAAATGTTCACCTCTTTTAGAGTGCTCCAAGTGAGTGTACAAGCGAGAGATTTTGGGAATACCACAGTAGTGCCATTCCTCGCTATCATCTTGTTTTACTAATAAGAGGTTGACTACACGTTCATAACAAGTTGAACGTGAATTATAGCGGGCACCCTTCAACCCCTTCTCCCACACGTGAACGACAATTTTAATCTGATTATATTTTTCGAACGTTTCTACATCTTTGATTTTCATGTTGTTACTATCACAACCTTCAAAGTCCAGTTCATCCTCCCACTGTCTATAGCTATAGGTGCGATCTCGATGCGCGTTGATATCATTATAGTGAAGGATGGATAGGACTGCATATTTGAAACACTGTGATTTACAATCGACATTGATGACAGCTTTCTTATTATACAACGTTTTTGGTAGTTTAAATGTGCCTCGAGCTGCATGACTTTCTAATAGGGAAATTTTGAATATGGCTGAGTCCACACCATCAAAAATGAGAGCGCTGTCGCGTTGATTGAATTTATCTAC